>OX637391.1:7184550-7717050 GCA_951799425.1 Ilex aquifolium
ATATTAAAAATTCAACCAATTTATGAGCAACTAAAATTGACTTTTAGTAAATTATACCTTAATTTCAATTCAGTTTCACTAAATAACACTCTCATATACATGTATATATCAATCGAACTATCACCATCAAATCAAATTTTGGTATATCAAAATCTATGACCAATTTGAGTGTAGATAGCTGGTAAAAAATATCAATTTATTTCTCAAAAATCGTATCCAGAATTAGATTGGATTCATATCAAAATTTTATCTATTGACAAACCTAAAATTTTGATGCATGGGAATCCCATTTAATTTTTAAATATGAAACTAACTCTAAATTTATAGAGAACGTATAGATTTTTAAAAAATTTAAATGGACTCCAAAACTTTTTGAAATATAGTGGGGGCAACTATCCCATTGCCCCCACCTTGTCTCCGCCCCTGAAGCTGATTGCCAAAAAAAAAATTGTAAGTTACTGCCAGAAATGGGGATTTTGCATGAAGTTTAAGTGAAGATTCTACCATTTCTTTTGTTATACTGGCAATGGATCTATTTTGACAACCCGAATGAGAAAATGCAGACTATATATTTGATAAACTTTAACTTCGTACCCGAATGTTGCAACAATTTATCGTTTCATTGCATTTTTAACTCCTAAACTTCAAGGGATCAGACTTTTTTTTCCTTTCTTTTCTCTCCCTTCTGCCTCTTTCTGATGTTTCTCAAGAGATATGGAGTTTGGCCTTGGAGATACTTCAATACCTCCTTCACCATTAATCTGATAGAATGTATTGGATAAAGCATGAAGGGTTAAAGTTATAGCATGGTTTTCACTTTGGCTATTTGATCTGGAAAACTGATTATTGAGAATAACATTACGTATAGGATAAAATTACGATATCGAAGACTTACTTTTTTAGTACCGTTTTAAAAATTATTTGAAAATAAGGTTAAGCTACGGCTCCATCTATAGAAAAATGGGGATGTTTGGAATTCATCTTAATATTTTATAAACAATGATGGGTCAAGTCCAAGGGTCCAACTGATATTATAAATCCGGTCTGAATTAATAGCCCAACTCCAAGAGATCCGACAAGTCCAGCCCAAAGTGGTCCACGCTCGATCAAGATCATCAGGTTCGAGGAGCTACATCAGAAGGGAAGCATGCAGGGTCATCCAAGAGCCTTATCCTCGTCGCCTTGAAAAGAGTCAACCCCCACCTCATCCTTTGACCGAATCCTATGGAGAGCACCGCAACTATCTCATCCGTTGAGAAGAAGTCGTCTGCTCCACCAGATTAGCCATTTAGTCACTATTAAGTCGCCCAAATCTGTTAAGAGGCGACTATAAATTGTAAGTCCCGTCAACACTTGGGGGCATATCACACTCAATCGAGCACATCTCTATAATTCTCATAACTTGTATCTCCCTGCTCTCCTTGCATACCTTGAAGTAATAAAACACCAGGCGACCCTAGCTCTTCAAAGTTGACGTAGGTCCATTAACCGAACCACTATAAATCTCTATGTTGCTTTCTCTCCCTCTACTTTACAACTGCATTTATTACTGTTCATCTGACAGATGGTGTGCAAACTCAATTTGTGCATCATCAAACAACTCTAACATGTAGGATCGGCTCTTAATTTTTTTTAGTCACAATAAAATTTGATATAAAATGAGTTACAACTAATCTTATTTAGTACTTGTAGTTTTTAGTATGGTATCAAAACCAATACTTAATTCGTTCCCAAGCACATAAAATGAAGTGATGCACTTTCAAGTATGACTATTAGTAGGCCTGACAATCGTATCGGATTAAACAGTTTCGTATCAGACAATGCAGGCCCAACCCTTAGGCCATTGCTTGGAGAGCCCCCAAAATAAAATTGTATACAATGCTATTAGACTTAATTTTTTAACCTAATCTACAAATTGAATGCATTTTAACCATGGAATTAACAAAAGGGGGCTAACACAATTTATTAGGTCTCAAAATTAAGTCCCTAAATCAAGTACAAATAGTTATATTGTATAGATTTTTAGAATTTTTTTTTAAATTTTAGGGACCTAAAGTTCATTTTTATGTTTTTTTTATCTTACCCACTATTTATGGTATACAGAAAACATGTGTCATTACCTAATAAATTTGTTTTGTTATCTTCCTTTCAAAACCAACCATCTAACTTATTGTTTATCAACTAGTAGCTATAAATTGTAACTTGATGATACCTAAAATAAACCTAAGCACGAACCCAGGAAATGAGCTCAGCTCGGGAGGTCAGGTAAGACACGCAGAGTTCGTCGAGCCAGATTTAAAGCTCCCCCAAGAGAGATAATATGGGAAATGATGAGGGCACAGCAAGATGACAGCGAACACCTCCGAAATAATAGCCAAGCTGAATTCAAGGCACAAAACCCTTAACCAACCGAGATCCTCTCCAAAAATTAAGGAGGATCCCCCGAATGGTATGCAAAGATCTCGGGATAAAATCCAATTAGGGTGGGGGAAGGATCCCATGATTATAGAAAGTAAATCCGGGTTAGAGGTAAGTAAGAGGTTATAAAAAGAGGGTAAGCCTCTAATGAGAAGGGGACCATATAGACTATAGAGTCAGGAAGAACCCTAATTTTCCTCCAGGTTGCATTGTAATACACACAACACGATCAATAAGAAAACAGGAGCAAGAGCCTCCATTGAAGAGTGGACTAACCGAGCTCCCAGGCCGGTGAACCACTATAATTTCATTGTGCACATCTCTTTTTCCTCAGTTCCCTAAGTATTTGTCAGTAACTTGCATGGGTCTTGTAGCTCAGGCGCACACTTGATCTCACACACATCTACACGCTCTGCTCGTCCTCAATAAGTTAGCACCATCAGTTTGGTGCTGTCTGTGGGAAACGACTGTTCATGTTACAAATAAGCTGACCTCTCAGTGACTGATGGTATCAACTCGAAACATGAGCAGAAGCCAAACAAATCCACCACGGATGCAGGATCAACAGGAAGCCACCAACGGCAGACAACCCGAGAACATCCAAGATACTAATCCCCCCATGGGGAATTCCCCCACTAACAACGAGATGGAGGCCCTTCGACTCGTCAACCAGCGTTTGCTAAAGGAAAATGCAGAGCTCTCGAAGCTCGTACAACACCCACAGGAGGCACGACCAGCCCAAGAAGGCCATAATAATCCCCCTCACAGGGAACAACGACACTTGGACCCCCTCAGAGAGGTCAATGAAGGAGGGGAAAACAGCTAGACCAGGGGGCATGTTCCCTACTTACCCCCTAGGAATGGCCACAGCGAAGAGGTGCAAAGTCAGAACGATGAAGGCGAGAGGGACGATTTTTTCCCTTACCAGCAGGAAAGGAGAGAACAGCATTGGGAGCAGCGCTTCAAGGATATCCAGCAAGAGCTCAGTCACATGAAGGAGGCGGTAAAGAGCAAGGCTCCGGTAACAATGGATGCCCTAGTACAACAAACTGAGTCCCCATTCACCACTGGAGTGCTGCACTTTCCTCTCCCACCGAAGTTCAGAACGCCACAGATAGAGGCCTTTGACGGAACGAAAGATCCCGTAGATCATCTCAACACTTACAAAAACCAGATGAAGCTGCATAGGTACCAGGATCTTGTACGTTGCAGAGCCTTTGCCATCACGCTAAAGGGCTCTGCCCTGGCCTGGTTTAACAGGCTCCCACCAGCCTCAATCTCATCCTTTAAAGAGTTCTCCATAGCTTTTGTATCTCACTTTATAGAAGCTCGAATATACCGAAAGCCGAGCTACCACCTGTTGAGTGTGAAGCAGGGACCCCAAGAGAACCTGAGATCTTATGTTCAAAGGTTCAACTCGGAGTCGCTAAAGGTTGATGTCCCAGATGAAAAGTTTGTCATCACTGCATTTATAGCCGGTTCGGGAGTGCAATCTAAAGACCTGATGTTTTCTATCTCGAAAAACCCGCAAGCAAGCATGGCAGAGGTGCTCGCTAAAGCAGAGAAGTACATTAATGGCGAGGAAGCTCTTCTCTCTAAGGTGGGGAGCTCGTCCACACAAAAGGATAAAGGGTAGGAGGAGAAAAAGAGGGACCGAAGTCCCAGAAGAGAAAGAGGACGTGATAGGTCTCCAAGGAGAGACAGGGCTCGCTCCCCAAAGAGAAGAGGAAATGTTAGGGATCGTTTAGGTCCTCCACAGCCAGATCTGTAGCCAAGGTATCCACCTCGGTAGCTCACTCCTCTAACTGCCTCAGTGTCTCAAATTCTGTATGAGGTACAGAATGAGAAATTTTTGAGGTGGCCACCTCGGATGAAAGCAGACCCAGCAAAGAGGGATCCCACCAAGTACTGCGAGTTCCATAGAGATCACGGTCATCACACTGACGACTGCATCCAGTTGAAGAAGGAGATTGAATACCTGACTCAACGTGGACATTTGCGCCGCTACATAGCTCATGAGGATCGAAACCAAGCTCTTCCACCTCCACCACATCGACAGCAAGCCCCTGCTCAACATCAACAACCCTTGGGGGAAATCAGGGTGATATCCGGGGGATTTGCAGGAGGTGGGGAGTCTAGTTCTGCTAGAAAGGCCACCTACGAAGAGTCAGAACTGGAGAAGCTCTGGAGGTGCATACTGTGTCCAAGGCACCCCGGCTGAGCACCGCTATAACCTTCTCAGACTCTGATATGGAAGGTTGCCAACATCCCCATGATGACCCACTGGTGGTAAGGGCTGTCGTGGCAAACAGAACAGTTCATCGAGTCATGATTGACAACAAGAGCTCAGCAAACATCATTTTTGCCTCTGCCTTTGACAAAATGAACATAGGAAGGGAAAAATTGGAGCCAATGAGTGCTCACTTGTTGGGATTCTCCGGGGAGAGAGTATTACCACTGGGATCCATTCAGCTCGTACTCACCATGGGAGACCCTCCATGTCAAGCCACCACAACTGTGAAGTTCCTGGTGGTGGATGCTCCTTCCGCATACAACATATTACTGGGAAGACCTTCTCTTAATGCGATGAAGGCCATCCCCTCTGCCTATCACCTGGTTGTAAAGTTTCCTACAGAAAATGGAGTAGGAGTGGTCCGAGGGGACCAGCGTATAGCCAGGGAATGCTACACGGCTTCGATGAAGCAAAAAGAAATTGAAAGCATCCATATGGATGAGCTCGACATGAGGGACGAGCTGGACACGAGACCAATGCCATCAGAAGAGCTGGAACCTATTCAGCTTGACGAGGAGCCAGAACACCTTGTTTACATCGGATCCAAACTGAGCAGAGAAATTAAGGATCTTCTCATTCATTTCCTGAAGGAAAACATTGGGGTATTTGCTTGGAAGCAAGAAGACATGGAAGGTATTGACCCCTCGGTTATTACCCATAAGCTAAACGTAAACCCCACTTACAAACCCATTAAGCAGAAGAGAAGAAGTTTCGCCTCAGATAGACAAAGGGCAATCAATGAGGAGGTCAGCAAACTCCTCTACGCCAAAGCAATCAGGGAAGTAGACTATCCTGTCTGGTTAGCCAATGTGGTTCTTGTCAAGAAGACCAATGGCAAATGGCGGCTCTGTATTGACTTCATTGATATCAATCGAGCGTGCCCCAAAGACAGTTTTCCCCTACCTCGGATTGACCTCATAGTGGATGCCACGGCTGGCCACGAGCTCCTCAGCTTCATGGATGCCTTTTCAGGCTATAATCAGATCAGGATGGACCCCAGCGACCAGGAGAAGACCTCTTTTATCACTGAGTAAGGGACATATTGTTACCAAGTCATGCCTTTTGGGTTGAAAAACGCTAGAGCCACTTACCAGTGATTGGTGAATAGAATGTTCCAAAAACAGATATGAGCGTCCATGGAAGTCTACATCGATGACATGTTAGTAAAGTCACTAAAAGCAGAGCTCTACATTGAGCACCTAGCTGAGTCATTCCGGATTCTAAAAAAGTACAAGATGAAGCTTAATCCTGCAAAGTGCGCCTTCGGAGTTTCTGCAGGGAAGTTTCTGGGCTTCATAGTTAGTAGCAGAGGAATAGAGGCTAATCCATAAAAGGTAAAAGCTGTGCTCAACATGCAGTCACCCTCAAATACAAGAGAAATCCAACGCTTGACTGGAAGAATAGCTGCTCTAAGTCGTTTTGTGTCCAGATCGAGCGATAAATGTCAGCCCTTCTTTCAAACTTTAAAGAGGGCATTCCAGTGGGATACACGGTGCGAAGAAGCATTCAAAGCATTAAAGAATTACCTGAGCTCCCCTCCTATTCTGGTGAGTCCCTTGGAAAAGGAGGTCCTTACTCTCTACCTAACTGTTTCAGATTTCTCAACTAACGCAGCACTGGTTAGGGAGCGAGACAGAGCTCAACAACCAGTCTACTATTGCAGCAGAGCTCTGAGGGGGACAGATGAGAGATATCCAAAGATGGAGAAACTTGTTTTAGCCTTGGTAACTACAGCTAGGAGACTTAGGCCATACTTCCAAGCTCACACCATCGAGGTTCCAACAGACCAGCCGATGAAGCAAGTACTGCATAAGCCAGAGTCTTCAGGGAGGTTGGTTAAATGGGTTATAGAGCTTAGTGAGTTCGATATTAGATATAAGCCGAGAACGGTAATCAAAGGACAGATTTTGGCAGATTTCATCGCAGAGTTCACTACAGCAACACCCATGGAGGTCACACAACTGGTACCTGACCTCCCCGTTTGAAAGCTTTCAGTAGATGGGGCTGCTAATGCTTAAGGAAGCGGTGCAGGTTTAATTCTGACTTCTCCGGACGGGATAGATGTCGAATATGCCCTCAGGTTTGGGTTTAAGGCCTCGAACAACGAGGCTGAGTATGAAGCTATCATCACTAGGCTCAATCTTGCTCACTCCATGGAGGCAGAACAGCTGGAGATCTGCAGTGACTCCCAACTAGTGGTGAAACAGATAGAGTAGTCTTACGAAGCGAGGAGCGAAAAAATGGTCCTTTACCTCAGAAAGGTACAAGAACTAATCAAGAAGTTTGTGCAGGTTAAGGTCAGACACGTTCCCAGGATAGAAAAGTCACGAGTAGATGCATTGGCAAGGTTAGCAACTGTCTCACAAAAGGACTTGGATAGGGTAATACCAGTGGAGCACCTTCCAGAGCCTTCAGTAAGCATGGAGAAAGAAGAAGTGCTCCCAATCATAGCTCAGCCGAGCTGGATGGACTCTATCATAGAATACCTGCAGAACGGAACCTTGCCAAACGATACCAAGGAGGCCTCCAAGCTGAGAGCCAGGTCAGCTAGACTTTCTTTGCTGCAAGAAAATCTGTACAAACGAGGTTTTTCAGCACTTCTCCTTAAATGCGTGGGAGATGAAGATGCCAACTATATACTCAGAGAAGTACATAAGGAAATTTGTGGCAATCACATCGGAGCTCGGGCCTTGGTAGGAAAAACACTGAGGCAAGGGTATTATTGGCCCACTATGCTCAAGGATGCCACTGAATTGGTCAAGAAATGCAAGACTTGCCAGGAGCATGCCAACATTTCTCATTGCCCACCCGAGCTATTGACCTCGGTGATAAGCCCATGGCCTTTCCAACAACGGGGTTTGGATATACTTGGACCCCTTCCCACCGGTGTGGGACAATGCAAGTTTGTCATTATAGGGATGGATTACTTCACCAAATGGGCGGAGGTTGAACCTTTGGCAACAATCACCGAACAAAATGTGCAAAATTTTGTTTAGAAATCTATAGTTTGCAGGTTTGAGGTTCCCAGAGCAGTCGTATCTGACAATGGAAAACAGTTTGACAACCCGAAGTTTAAGAGGTTTTGTGCTGAACTCGGGATAAAGAACTACTTCTCAACTCTGGCACATCCTCAATCCAATGGACAAGCAGAGGTCACCATCAGAACCATAAAGGCAGCTCTGAAGACCAAACTAGAAAATCTAAAAGGTAAGTGGGTGGAGTACATCCCTGAAGTGTTGTGGGCCTACAGGACCACTGCCAGATCTGCAACTCAAGAAACCCCGTTTGCTTTGGCTTTTGGAACCGAGGCAGTGGCACCTGTTGAGGTGGGGCTCCAATCACCTAGGGTTGAGTTTGTAGGCGTTGAGCACAACGATGAATCTCTCCTATTGAACCTCGATCTCCTGGATGAAAAGAGAGACAGAGCTCTGCATCGCATCCAAAGTTACCAAAGGAAAACAGCAAGCTATTATAACAAGAGGGTTAGGCACAAAAGCTTTAAAGCTGGGGATTTAGTGCTCGAGAAACTCCTACCTGCGAGAAAGGACCCCACTCATGGGAAGCTGGGACCTAATTGGGAAGGACCCTACATCATATCAAGGGTGATCAAACCTGGAAATTACGAGCTGTAAACAGAGGAAGGAAAAATCTTACCTCACTCTTGGAATACAGAACATCTTAAAAGATTTTTTCAGTGAGTCTCTTTTGCAACGAAGACATTTTCAATAAAGCGACAAGTTTTTGGTTTATTCATGGATAGCTATTCAACATTCCTAAAACGCTGAGCTATTCAGTTCATAACTTGAGCCATGTAGCTCAAGCTGAACTCTTCAGCTCGTAATACGAGCCACGTAGCTCACGATGAACTATTCAGTTCATAACTTGAGCCACGTAGCTCACGCTGAACTATTCAGTTTATAATACGAGTCACGTAGCTCACGTTGAACTCTTCAGCTCATAATACGAGCCACGTAGCTCACGCTGAACTATTCAGTTCATAACTTGAGCCACGTAGCTCACGCTGAACTCTTCAACTCATAATACGAGTCACGTAGCTCACGCTGAACTATTCAGTTCATAACTTGAGCCACGTAGCTCAGGCTGAACTCTTCAGCTCATAATACGAGCCACGTAGCTCACGCTGAACTCTTCAGCTCATAATACAATCCACATAGCTCAGGCTGAGCTATTCAGTTCATAATACGAGCCACGTAACTCACGCTGAACTATTCAGTTCATGATATGAGCAATATAGCCCACGAAGAACTCCAAAAGTTCAGAAAAGAGCCTAGGAGCTCGCGAAGGACCATTTAATTCATAAAAAGAGCCCTGAAGCTAATGATGAGTTCCTTAGTTCATAAAAAGAGCCATGCAGCTCATAAAGTCAATAATTTTGTTTTAAGAAGCACTGAAGTACTTCTCGAAACAATGGGGGCAAGAGAAACATAAAGCAAAGGAAAACATAATTATGTTTCAAGCTAGAAGGCACATCACATTTCAAAGCAAAAGTTTAGAATATAAATTATTTTTCAAAGTTTGTATTTCAGTGTACAAGTTCAAAATACATGAAAAGTGAAATACATGAACATGAGGAGAGCTCTAAGTGTCTCGGGAAGGTGTAAGTGAAGGATTTTGCAGCTCAGCAGATGAGCCTTTGACAGCAGGTAGAAGATGAGAGCTTCCAGGGGTACCAGCTACACGGTTCCCTGCTCCCATTGATTCTGAATTTTGAGCAAGGGCCTCAATCACGAGGTCAGCTGAGAACGGTATAGTGGCAGAAACAGTAGAAGTTACAGCTGGGAGCTCGGGAATTGTAGCAACAGAGCCTGTCCCAGTAGAAAGGGCTCCAGAAGTCTCAGCCGGAGGGATGGGCATCTCAACACCTTCTGAGGTAAAGTCTGGAGGAGCCAAGCTGTCCCCTTTGCCATCTGTATCAGTCTCCTCCAGCTCCTCCTCGGTAGGAATAGTAAAATTGGAGTCAAGGTCTGGATAGGTCTTTGTAGCTCGGCGTTTGAA
This sequence comes from Ilex aquifolium, assembly GCA_951799425.1. Classification (NCBI taxonomy): domain Eukaryota; kingdom Viridiplantae; phylum Streptophyta; class Magnoliopsida; order Aquifoliales; family Aquifoliaceae; genus Ilex; species Ilex aquifolium. The sequence goes on from OX637391.1 coordinate 7,194,278, forward strand.
GGCAAGCCATCAAGTGGCCCATTGGGTGGTGACGTCATCCCTCAGCTCAGCAATGACATCATCCTTTTTCTTGACAAGAGTCTTCTATGCCTCGAGCTCGGTACAGAGTGCAGCATTTGCCTCAGTCACAGCAAGATAATCCTCCTTTATGCTTTGCAAAGAGCTATGGGCTTCAAAGGCTTCTTGACTGGCCTTAGCCCAGGCCTCGGATTTAAGTTTCAGCTCTTCCCTGGCTATTCTTAGCTCATCCCTGGCTTTCCTTTCTCTTTCTTCAGCAGCATCTTTGGCTATTTGTAAGCTCTGAAGGGAAGAAGCCTGGTTCTCCAATTCCTCCTTTAAGCCTACCACCTGAGCTCGGAGGTCGTCATTATCAAAGGTGAGTTGGGCAACCTTAAACTCATATGCTTTTAAAGCTTTGGCAAAACTCTCAGAGAATTGGATCCTACTCACCAAACCTTTTACGAGGAGAGCCAGCTGGGGACAGGAGAGAAAGCAAGAAAAGGTAAGCTTAAGGTTACGACATAAAGATAAATGGATGTATAAGGATACAAGAGCTGACAACAGCTGTTCCCTGAAGAGCTGAGCTGATGGTCTCCTCAAGAGGCATGGAAGAAGCCTTTTGAACGTCAAGAAATGGCCCCAGCAGCAAGTTCACTGTTCTCAAAAAAGGAGTCATCACTCTCCTCCATCTTGGGGCGTTTTCCTTCGTCACACCCAGGTTTCTTCGGAAATGATTCAATAATCTTCCCTGAAGGGCTATAGGAGAAGTTACCAGGTTGAAGGCCAGGGACCAGCCTCAAGTCTTCCCTGACCTCAGTTGAGGAAGGAGAAGCCTCACCTGGCTCATTAGTTCGACTTCAAGTGGGATGAATCCCTGATGGCAGGTAGGCTTCAACGACTGGTGGGGTGTTCAACGATTGAACCTGCTTTGATGAAGTCAAAGCTGGAGAAGAAGAGGGCACTCCCAATTTTTGAATCTTAGCCCGAGTAACAGGGCTACTTCCAGAACCGACCACAGCTTTCCGTTTGCTACCTTTCCCACTCTTCGATAACTGGTCGATCTTAGCCTGGAGTTCCTCAGAGGTGGGCTTCATTATGGAGGACCCTGGAAGATCTGGACCAAACCAGTTACGTATATATGAGGAAGTAGGAAGGAAGGCAGTGCAACTTATTGGAAAAAGGAATTACCTGCTACTTCTTCAGGTCTGATAGCAGAGATGGGAGGCGGGGCTTCTATCGTTATCCCAGGAGGGCTAAATCCTCTCTCAACCAGAACCCAGGGTTGGATAAGCTCGGAGTACCTTCGCGGGTCACACTTGACCAATTTCAACCTCACCTCCTCGTCCTCAGCGCTAAGTTCAGGTCGGGTACCTAGATACAACGCAAGCAGAGCAGAGTCAGAAACTTATGATTCTCAAAACAGAACTCAGTCAACTCAAGCAAGGACTCACGCAAGTTCTCTGGAATAGTCCAAACCTTAGGAATACCAAGAGTGTCCGATCTGTCAGCAGGGTTGTATTCCCAGTTGGTGCCCCCAACAAAGAAGAAACGTTTTTTCCAGTGTTTATGGGAGGATGGAATATGAGAGATGATCTGCCTAGCGTTGGCTCGCTTGGAGATATACAAGAAGCCCTCAGAAGAGGTCAGCTTGACGTTGAAAAAGTCCAAGAGCAAGGAAATGCTGGGAACCCCGAGGTTATGGTCCTTAAAGAAGACCAGAAGACCCACCAGAACAACCCAGAAGTTAGGGGAAAGCTGAGAGTGACAAACGTTGAAATATTGCAAAACGTTCTTGATAAATGGGTGCAGAGGAAAGCGAATGTCATTCTCAAATGCGGCCTCAAAGAAACAGACCCTCTTATGAACTTTGGCAACGTAAAGGGTAGAGCTGTCTGGACACCAGTAGGAAACCCATAGCGGACAATGAAAATCTTCACAAAGGAAGGATCGACCTTGCTAAGGCCCACAAGCTCCGCCTGCTCTAGGGAAGCTCCTAAGTATGATGTACCACCAGAGACCCCAACCCCACTGACTTTGCCCTTGCCTTTGTCAGGCTTGGGGGGCATAGGAGAAGACGAGGAGGGAAGCTCCTTGGTATTGACCTCGGAGTCAACAACGTCAACACCGGGGAAATTGTCGATTTCGTCACCCACTTCCCCTAATTCAGTCTCCTCCTCGGCAGACCTACTTTCTAAGAGAGAAACAGAGGAGCGAGTGGCTCCAGAAGAGGAATACATGTTTGGGCAGGAAAAATGAAGATCAAAGGAATGATAGAGAGGAGGAACACTAGTCAAACACTCTCTAATAACCCTAGGGTCAGCACAGTAGCTTCCAACAGCAAGTATGTGCACAATAGAACTCCAATCCACGAAATGGGGAAGAGGAGACAAGCAACAGTCACGGGACCAGAAGTAAAAGAACTTATGAGCCTAGAAACGCAATAACCACCTCGAACTCAAGGGATCCAGCACGAGAAAAGATGAAAATGGGACAGAAAAAGCGTACCTAGCTAGGAAAGAGAAACGAGCAACAATCCAGAGCGAAATTGAAGGAAGGGAGCACTGCGGATCTTCAAGTCGAACACAAAGGATTCGGTTTTGAGCAAGAATCAGAAAGCTTCAAGCCGGGAAATCTGGAATTGAAAGAAAGGAAGTCGAATAGTGAGAGGAGACGATTCAGATAGCCGTTTGTACATTTAAAGCTTAAGAAACGTGGGCTGAAACGTGCGCGGGAATCGAGGAAAGCCATGATTGCTGCAACCCGTCAAGAGGCTTTAATCACGTGCAAGCCAAGGTCAGCCACGCGCAGGTCTAGCTTGGTTTAAAAACAGCTCAGCCCCTGCCCAAGCTCGCTTGAGACAAGGGCTGGGGGCCAACTGATGATACCTAAAATAAACCCTAAGCACGAGCCCATGAAATGAGCTCAGCTCGGGAGGTCAGGTAAGACACACAGAGCTCGTCGAGTCAGAATTAAAGCTCCCCCAAACGAGATAATATGGGAAATGATGAGGGCATAACAAGATGACAGTGAACACCTCTGAAGTAATAGCCAAGCTGAATTCAAGGCACAAAACCCTTAACCAACCGAGATCCTCTCCAAAAATTAAGGAAGATCCCCCGAATGGTATGCAAAGATCTCGGGATAAAATCCAATTAGGGTGGGGGAAGGATCCCATGATTATAGAAAGTAAATCCGGGTTAGAGGTAAGCAAGAGGCTATAAAAAGAGGGTAAGCCTCCAATGAGAAGGGGACCATATAGACTATAGAGCCAGGAATAACCCTAATTTTCCTCCAGGTTGCATTGTAATACACACAACACAATTAATAAGAAAACAGGAGCAAGAGCCTCCATTGAAGAGTGGACTAACCGAGCTCTCAGGCCGGTTAACCACTATAATTTCATTGTGCACATCTCTTTTTCCTCAGTTCCCTAAGTATTTGTCAGTAACTTGCATGGGTCTTGTAGCTCAAGCACACACTTGATCTCACACACATCTACACGCTCTTCTCGTCCTCGATAAGTTAGCACCATCATAACTTAATACATTTTGTTAGACTAAATTTCAGGTCACTTCTCATATAGGATGAAATTTTGCTTAATTATTTTCTCAAAGCACACAAAGTGACTATAAAATAAAGTGAGTCGAAGTATTTCACTGTCTGAAATTATTTATTTTATTTTTTTACTTGTGACTATTTGAAATTAATTGTAGCCATAGTTGTCTTGCTAAATTTTTTTTGTTAAAACATCTTGTTGGTTCTCTACAATATTAAATCATGTTTCATATATTCTTGGACCATTTCGCTCACAATAATTTTTACTTTTACATTTGTTTTGAAAATTTAATTTTATTTGTTAGCTGAATTTTCATTCTCTTTATTTTTATTTTCAACAGATAACATCAAATGTATTCGATTTTGTTGACTAAATTTTCATGTACAAAGTTTGAATTCAAAAATTCAATTACTATTTTTGAATCTAAAAAAAAACAAAAACAAAACAATTAAATAATTTTACAATTTTTTAGTATTATTTATATTTTCATTGTAAATATTCATAGGGTATAATTTAACTTTTTTTGCCTAGGATCTCCACTTATGTTGGGCTGTCCCTGGTGTTGAATTGAACGGGTCCATTCATGTCAAACACTACTCAACTTGCACGCCAAATATTTAATAAACAGGTGAAAATCGTAAAAAATAACACGATTTATTTATTTAACGGGTTATCCGAAAAGACCCATATAACCCGTCAAATAAATAAATTGTTTTGGGTCAAATTTGGATTGACACGATAATCCTGTCACTTGTCAAAATTACAAACCCATTTAACCCGTGTATCATAAAAAATTTTGTAAGCACCAAATTCAAACATCCAACGTATCTATCAAAAACCGAATTCCACCACTAACATATTACAAAATAAAAAACCAAAACAAACCAAACCAAAAAAATATATTCCAAATTCAACATCCAATTCCTATGTATTACTGATGAGTTGGGCTGTAAATGGAATATGAGCTTTTAAAATTAAAATTGAACAAGTTTTAGGTCCAATTCATATGTATAACTTTTTAAAATCTTTCCCAGCAAGAATACATCTTGTTTGACCTAGTTGATACCATAATCTCCATTGGATATTAATTCACCATATCTACAAGGATCTTAGAATCCGATTTTATCTCAAACTTATGAGTAATACTACACAATCTAAATAAAGTACAAAAATTTATAACTTAAATACATATCATTCTTCGGATGAATGAGTCTCGTCAAATTTTTCAATAAGACTCGCTCATTCAAGAGATTCTATACATTTAAATTACACTTTTTGAGTTGTATAACATTTTCCCAAACTTATAATCTAATAAGCCAGCTCATATCAAGTATGACTTTCAAACCATCTAATAAGGCATTGCAATCTGCTTCTAGATTTGTATAAAACCCATAAAAGTTGAAGCTGCAAAGATAGTTTGACCACTTTGATTTCACAAAATCATACCTTCACCAGATAATCCCGGATTACATTTACATGATAACTATAAACATAAACCAATTAAAATATCATATCACAATGCACACTAGCACTTGTTGGTATATGGTATAGATCATCCGAATTATCTGGTTTATAATGGGTTTTGTGTTAAAAGATTCAAGGGAAATTTGGAGGTCGGTTCTCTTATACGGACTTTGGTTTTTGGGAAGACAGAGATGGGAGCTTGTGAAGAGTCTGTTTAGGAAAGAGAAGTTATATGGGACGAGAGAGAGAGTTATGGAAAGATTGTGACATGCAATTACTAGCGTAAAATCAGGCAAACATATCTTCCTTCCATATATATCTCAATGAATTAACTTGTATAGCTTTCCATAACTGAACAAAACTAACACCGTTAGGGATATTTTTGAAATTAAAAAAAAAAAAAGTGGACTTAAGTGCCTATATATAAGTTTAAAAACGGACTTACCCTCAAATAAATTTTTTTGCCGAACTCTAGTCATTATAAGTTCATTTAGGAAGACTCAGTCCCAATTTTTACAAGATTCAAATACTGACATATCTCAACCATGTCAGAGAAGAACTTGACCAAGGTTAATTAGTTATGTCTCGTCTGGATTAAAGCTTGAAGATATGCAAGCATACACACATACATGTATACAAGGAAAACAGCAATTGAGATCTCATATGATAATGTTCCAAGAGAAGATTCAATTCTTTCTTTTCTTTTAAGAAGGGAACACCTCAAAAGATTAAAATTCATTTGTATCTATACTAATAATAAAAGTACATTAAGTGAAAAAAATTTGATTCACTATTTTACCCTTATAAAGAATTTTAAATACTACATTATCTTTTCATAATTAAATATATAAATTACAATTACAACCTTATGTATTTAAATATTCAAATTACCCTCTAACAACTCTTTTAATTCTCTATTATCTCTGTATAAATATTAATATCTATAAAAAAAATTTAATTCACTACGCAACCCTTAAACAAATATATGCATCATTATAATTTTCACTTACGTGTTCAAAAAGTCTATCATTACTCTTTCCAAATAAAATAATAACATTATTGTGTTGGTTAATTGGTTCAAGTTACATAATTGAATTGTTAAAATAATTCAAAAATCAATAACTAAAAACTATTGTATTCACCTTAATTTCTTACCCGACTTCCACCCTGATTGTTTTGAACGGAATTCGGATAGGAAGAATACACTTGATCAGGTAAGGTAGGCCAAAAAAAAAAATTCAGTAAAGTATCAAATAGAAAGATGAAATACCATAATTTCTACTCGTAAGGTAGGGTAAACACCCTTAAAACTCACCCCATCTATATTCACTAAATAAAAATTAAATTCATTCACTTTTATTTCAACCTATTATATAGACAATGATTAAAATTTTGTTTCGGTGTATTATTTCAATACAAAAATATTTTAGAAGCAGAATAAAAATTAATAATTTTTTTTAAAATATTAATCAAAATATCTTAAAATACCTCAAAATATTTCAAACACAGTAGTGAAAGTATAATAAAAAATATCTCAAAACATCTCGAAATAATATAAATCACCTCGAAACATTGAAATTTCACTTTAATTACTATATTTGTTTCGATTTTTTTTGACATACATTTAATAGTTTAATTGAATTAGTATAAATGGAGTGAATTTAGTAATTAATGAGGTATGTATAGATATGTTGAATTTAATAGTTTAAAATAAGATAATTAAATAGGATGAGAATAGCTCCATTCATTCGAATATCCAATGAGGCCAATATATAGAGGGCAAATTCAAAGGACACCCACTCTAATTTGATTTAATTACCAAAATATCTTTAAAGGGACTTAAAATATCTTTCTTCAAGATTAGACAATTTAATAGAGATACGTGACATGAGATAAAAATTAGAAAAATCCATTTGGTGAAACATAGTGACTCTAGTCGAGCCAAAAAAAGTTTAACCTACCAGATTTCAGTGTTAACTAGGGGTATTAATCGAATCAAATTTTGTGAGCTTGAGTATGAGCCTGTCGAATTCGTTTTTCTAAACAAACCTAAAAAATTGTTTAAGTTCAACTTATTTAGAAAATGAGTCAAGTTCGAATAACTTGACTATTTTACATTTAAATGAGTCGAGTTTTGCGAGCTCGAGTCGAGTCCTATCTCAACCAAGCCCGAATAATTCGTCTTGATTAACACCAGGGTTAACCCAACCAAAATTGAAGTCTTTTAAAGATCAATTTGATAAGCAAAACTCTTGAACAATACATACAAAGCAAAGGTATGAGAGCTGTAATCAAGGAAACTTTAAAAGGAATTAGTACCCAATTGGAATTCTAGTTTCACAATTCCTTTTATTTTATTTTATTTTTTTGTCAGCTAGTTCCACAATTTCAAGGATTACAAAAGATGGTTAGGCTATCACTAATGACTAAAGGCAGTCAAAGAGAACCAATAAGGAAACTGCTTATTCAAATGTACATATTATTAATATATGACCTAAAAATTAATTAATGAGAAAAGAAACCTAGAAAGATTCATGCACAAATTAAGAAAAGAACTGTTGCCAAGGTCTTTATTGACTTTAGTATTAGAATGTCTCAGGCCGATTAAACAGTTGAATCAATCATACTATAAAAATTAAAAACAAATTGTGTTGATGAATTATAAAAATCACAAGAGTAATAGATTTTATGTCTTTAGTGCATCAAATAAAAACACATGTGGAAATTATTATACATGTGTATAAAACATCCAAGACAATTTTTAAAAACAAATTTGGATCCTCAATTTCTTTTAACTTGAAATATTAACCCAATTCGACCTAAATATCGGGTTACTAGATTGATTTACTAACATACTCAAATGCAGACAAAAATAGTAAGACGATCAGTACACGAGATTTTTGTCATTGTATGGTTTGAAGAGAGTTTAGATATATGTAACCTTACTCATGTAAAATAAAGAGATTGTATTCCATGATTTGAACCCTTGAAGTTATAACCTCTATATCACAATAAAATAATCTTACCGTTACGTCAAGACCCGCAACACTAAAGTTTTCTTTGATCAGATTCAGGTGCTCTTGATTTCTCTATCCACAGCCTTTTGATTAGGGATGACAGTGGACCGGAAAAAATGAGTATTCGTCCAAACTCGTCCCGTTTGGATCAGGAATAAATTATACGTATTAGACGGTGGACGTATACAGGAATACCCGTATAAACCCGCACGGGGATGACGGCGGGGATGGACTAACATTTACCCCCCCTCCCCCCCGCTAACCCGTGTGTATATGTATGATCATAAACCCCAATCTCATTCTGACCCACCTATAAAGTTAATTTTAAAATTTAGTGACCCACTTTTTTTCCTTTGTCTAATAATGTAAGATCTATTATCTTTGTATTCTTTTTTATAGCTTTTGTTAGATGTGATCCTTTTTGTTAGATTTGTAATGGATTTTGTTAGATCTAAGGGTCTGTGTTGTGTTAGCTATTGAGGGTTTTTGTTTCGGATTTATGGTGTGTTAGATATGAGGTTTTTAGATGTTGCTTTTTTTTTTTTAGATCTACAATTTTCATGTGCGACATCTAATTTTCTATGTTATATATACAATATTCTAAATTTTCTAATTTTATACTACTTGAATATGGTATTAGTTGAATTATGAATTTATGTTAGATATGATTTTTTCTGATTTTTGAGTTTATTCTACTTGAATATGGTTTTTGCTCTTTGAAAATTGTTGGATAGACTTTTTGCTTAAAAAGTGTTGGATAGACTTCTTACCTACTTGGTACATCAAATACTAGTCTTTATTGATGAGAAGAATTATGTGGTAATTTTCGATTGGTGACATGCAAGTTTTTTTATTTTTTGCATTATTTATAATGTTTGATTATGTTATGCTTGAGTTTGGGCTCGGGTGGAAGATGAAGGCGAGTGCGGGGGCGGGGATTACAAATTTATCTGCAGACGGAAATAGCGATGAAAATTATACCCGTTAATGAGGTTAGACAGGGAATGAATAGAGTTTTTTTAAGCAGGTATGAAAATGAAGACTACACCTTTGCCCCCACTTCGATCCACTGTCATCTCTACTTTTGATTATAACGGACCCAGAAATAGTGACAAAAAGCAAGAGGTGGCTTGGAGTCAATAGATGTGACGATTAAGATATGGTGCTCTCATGTCTTATTCACTTAAATTCTGCCCATGCTAGAAAGTGATTCCATGCACTAAATGTACATGGTACTCTCATGTCTTTTTCAAATTCGAATAACTATTTAGTTTGAGTTTCTTCGATCACACAAAATTCGAGTTTAACTTCACCTATATGATTTGAGAATAACTATATACATTTAAAATTTACATTATAATTATGAATTCAAAATAATCGGTGTGGAGTAGATTTGCAGACTTAGCATACAGTCATGGAGAGTTTCTCTAGCATTATAATAAGTCGTGTCGTGTTGAGTTTTTATTGTATCTAAATCGTGTTGTATTATATTTGTTAAATGGGCGAATTATATTTTATACTTTAAAAGATTTCAAGATTCTCACTTTATATTTTTAAAGATTAAATTTCACGTATTGCACCCTTAACATAAATATTGCAATTTGATCATTCTATTAGATTTATGTTAGTTTTTTTGTCAATGTCAAGAGGGTGGCTTTTTGACGAAAAAATAATGAAAGCTAACATAAGAATTACATTTCAACACTTTTGATATGTTAATGGTGCAATATAAAAAATTTAATCTTTAAGAGTATAAAATAAAATCTTAAAATCTTTCAGAATACAAAATACGAAAAGCCCTTATTAAATTTATAGGTGTTCTATTTGTAACCATATGTAATTTGATTCATGTTTTGTCAGAGTCATACTTCGAATAAGTTGTGTTTAGCGAGATCGTATAATTTTTTTCGACTTAGTTTCAATTCATTAATTTGAATCACTTGTCGAGCCCCCTTGACCCTCTCTCTATATAAAAGCATATGCGGTGGCGCTGACACATATTTTTCTTCCTTCTGCCCAGTTTCTCGGAAATAATGTTTGACTTGAGTTTAACAGATCGACTCGTTTATTACTCGAACTCGCTAATTTCAATTCTATTTTAGAGCATGTTTATAAGTAAGATTAACAGGCCTAAGTTTAGTGTCTCGTATAAGTAATGGATTGGAGAAAATTCACTTGAATATAACAGATGCTATCAAGATTGATAAGATCATCTGATTTGAGACAACCGAAAAACCCTAATATCACAATGGATATGACGACCACAGTGTCAATGTCATCCAAGAAAAGATATAAAGTCCATCCGGGGTGGAGCCAGATTTTGTCCGTAGTTGAGGCAACCATTGGACTGAAGAGACGAATCGAACGAAAATCATTAAAATAGATTGCGATTTATGAAAAAATAGTAAGTAGGTTTTCAACGATAAGATTTGGCTCGGATTTCGTGTGATCCGAATTTAATCTGAAAACCCTGATCCGAAATTGATTTAAAAACTCGTTTTTGAATTCAATTTTCATTATCTGATGATTTTTGCTTTTAGATTGCAAATCCAAATAAGTTAAATATTAAAAATTCAACCAATTTATGAGCAACTAAAATTTAATTTTAGTAAATTATACCTTAATTTCAATTCAGTTTCACTAAATAACACTCTCATATACATGTATATATCAATCGAACTATCACCATCAAATCGAATTTTGGAATATCAAAATCTAAATTCGTGAAAAATCTATGACTAATTTGAGTATAGATAGCTGGTCAAAAAAATCAATTTATTTCTCAAAAATCGTATCCAGAATTAGATTGGATTCATATCAAAATTTTATCTATCGACAAACCTAAAATTTTGATGCATGGGAATCCCATTTAATTTTTAAATATGAAACTAACTCTAAATTTTTTCCAATATTTCGGTGGGGGCAAATTTATAGAGAACTTATAGATTTTAAAAAAATTTAAATGGACTCCAAAACTTTTTGAAATATAGTGGGGGCAAATATCCCATTGCCCCCACCCTGTCTCCGCCCCTGAAGCTGATTGCCAAAAAAAAATTGTAAGTTACTGCCAGAAATGGGGATTTTGCATGAAGTTTAAGTGAAGATTCTACCATTTCTTTTGTTATACTGGCAATGGATCTATTTTGACAACCCGAATGAGAAAATGCAGACTATATATTTGATAAACTTTAACTTCGTACCCGAATGTTGCAACAATTTATCGTTTCATTACATTTTTAACTCCTAAACTTCAAGGGATCATACTTTTTTTTCCTTTCTTTTCTCTCCCTTCTGCCTCTTTCTGATGTTCTCAAGAGATATGGAGTTTGGCCTTGGAGATACTTCAATACCTCCTTCACCATTAATCTGATAGAATGTATTGGATAAAGCATGAAGGGTCAAAGTTATTGCATGGTTTTCACTTTGGCTGTTTGATCTGGAAACCTGATTATTGAGAATATCATTGTACATATGGGATAAAATTACGATATCGAAGACTTATATTTTTAGTACCGTTCTAAAAATTATTTGAAAATCAGGTTAAGCTACGGCTCCATCTATAGAAAAATGGGGATGTTTGGAATTCATCTTAATATTTTATAAACAATGATGGGTCAAGTCCAAGGGTCCAACTGATGTTATAAGTCCGGTCTGAATTAATAGCCCAACTCCAAGAGATCCGGCAAGTCCAGCCCAAAGTGGTCCACGCTCGATCAAGATCATCAGGTTCGAGGAGCTACATCAGAAGGGAAGCATGCAGGGTCATCCAAGAGCCTTATCCTCGTCGCCTTGAAAAGAGTCAACTCCCACCTCATCCTTTGACCGAATCCTATGGAGAGCACTGCAACTATCTCATCCGTTGAGAAGAAGTCGTCTGCTCCACCAGATTAGCCATTTAGTCACTATTAAGTCGCCCAAATCTGTTAAGAGGCGACTATAAATTGTAAGTCCCGTCAACACTTGGGGGCAGATCACACTCAGTCGAGCACATCTCTATAATTCTCATAACTTGTATCTCTCTGCTCTCCTTGCATACCTTGAAGTAATAAAACACCAGGCGACCCTAGCTCTTCAAAGTGGACGTAGGTCCATTAACCGAACCACTATAAATCTCTATGTTGCTTTCTCTCCCTCTACTTTACAACTGCATTTATTACTGCTCATCTGACAGATGGTGTGCAAACTCAATTTGTGCATCATCAAACAACTCCAACATGTAGGATCGGCTCTTAATTTTTTTTAGTCACAATAAAATTTGATATAAAATGAGTTACAACTAATCTTATTTAGTACTTGTAGTTTTTAGTATGGTATCAAAACCAATACTTAATTCGTTCCCAAACACATAAAATGAAGTGATGCACTTTCAAGTATGACTATTAGTACCTTCCGAAAAAAAAAAAAAAGTATGACTATTAGTAGGCCTAACAATCGTATCGGATTAAACAGTTTCGTATCAGACAATGCAGGCCCATCCCATAGGCCATTGCTTGGAGAGCCCCCAAAATAAAATTGTATACAATGCTATTAGACTTATTTTTTTAACCTAATCTACAAATTGAATGCATTTTAACCATGGAATTAACAAAAGAGGGCTAACACAATTTATTAGGTCTCAAAATTAAGTCCCTAAATCAAGTACACAGTTATATTGTATAGATTTTTAGAATTTTTTTTTAAATTTTAGGGCCCTAAAGTTCATTTTTATGTTTTTTTTTATCTTATCCACTATTTATGGTATACAGAAAACATGTGTCATTACCTAATAAATTTGTTTTGTTATCTTCCTTTCAAAACCAACCATCTAACTTATTGTTTATCAACTAGTAGCTATAAATTGTAACTTGATGATACCTAAAATAAACCCTAAGCACGAGCCCAGGAAATGAGCTCAGCTCGGGAGGTCAGGTAAGACACGCAGAGTTCGTCGAGCCAGAATTAAAGCTCCCCCAAGCGAGATAATATGGGAAATGATGAGGGCACAGCAAGATGATAGCGAACACCTCCGAAATAATAGCCAAGCTGAATTCAAGGAACAAAACCCTTAACCAACCGAGATCCTCTCCAAAAATTAAGGAGGATCCCCCGAATGGTATGCAAAGATCTCGGGATAAAATCCAATTAGGGTGGGGGAAGGATCCCATGATTATAGAAAGTAAATCCGGCTTAGAGGTAAGCAAGAGGCTATAAAAAGAGGGTAAGCCTCCAATGAGAAGGGGACCATATAGACTATAGAGCCAAGAAGAACCCTAATTTTCCTCCAGGTTGCATTGTAATACACACAACACAATCAATAAGAAAACAGGAGGAGGAGCCTCCATTAAAGAGTGGACTAACTGAGCTCCCAAGCCGGTGAACCACTATAATTTCATTGTGCACATCTCTTTTTCCTCAGTTCCCTAAGTATTTGTCAGTAACTTGCATTGGTCTTGTAGCTCAGGCGCACACTTGATCTCACACACATCTACACGCTCTGCTCGTCCTCAATAAGATAGCACCATCAGTTTGGCGCCGTCTGTGGAAAACGACTGTTCCTGTTACAAATAAGCTGACCTCTCAGTAACTGATGGTATCAACTCAAAACATGAGCAGAAGCCAAACAAATCCACCACGGATACAGGATCAACAGGAAGCCACTAACGGCAGACAACCCGAGAACGTCCAAGATACTAATCCCCCCATGGGGAATTCCCCCACTAACAACGAGATGGAGGCTCTTCGACTCGTCAACCAACGTTTGCTAAAGGAAAATGCAGAGCTCTCGAAGCTCGTACAACGCCCACAAGAGGCACGACCGGCCCAAGAAGGCCAGAGTAATCCCCCTCACAGGGAACAACGACACTTGGACCCCCTCAAAGAGGACAATGAAGGAGGAGAAAACAGCTAGACCAGGGGGCATGTTCCCTACTTACCCCCTAGGAATGGCCACAGCAAAGAGGTGCAAAGTCAGAACGATGAAGGCGAAAGGGACAATTTTTTCCCTTACCAGCAGGAAAGGAGAGAACAGCATTAGGAGCAGCGCTTCAAGGATATCTAGCAAGAGCTCAATCACATGAAGGAGGCGGTAAAGAGCAAGGCTCCGGTTACAATGGATGCCCTGATACAACAAACTAAGTCCCCATTCACCACTGGAGTGCTGCACTTTCCTCTCCCACCGAAGTTCAGAACGCCACAGATAGAGGCCTTTGACGGAACAAAAGATCCCGTAGATCATCTCAACACTTACAAAAACCAGATGGAGCTACATAGGTACAGGATCCTGTACGTTGCAGAGCCTTTGCCATCACGTTAAAGGGCTCTGCCCTGGCCTGGTTTAATAGGCTCCCACCAGCCTCAATCTCATCCTTTAAAGAGCTCTCCATAGCTTTTGTATATCACTTTATAGGAGCTCGAATATACCGAAAGCCGAGCTACCACCTGTTGAGTGTGAAGCAGGGACCCCAAGAGAACCTGAGATCTTATGTTCAAAGGTTCAACCCGGAGTCGCTAAAGGTTGATGTCCCGGATGAAAAGTTTGCCATCACTGCATTTATATCCGGTTTGGGAGTGCAATCTAAAGACCTGATGTTTTCTATCTCGAAAAACCCGCAAGTAAGCATGGCAGAGGTGCTCGCTAAAGAAGAGAAGTACATTAATGGCGAGGAAGCTCTTCTCTCTAAGGTGGGGAGCTCGTCCACACAAAAGGATAAAGGGAATGAGGAGAAAAAGAGGGACCGAAGTCCCAGAAGAGAAAGAGGACGTGATAGGTCTCCAAGGAGAGACAGAGATCGCTCCCCAAAGAGAAACGAAAATGTTAGGGATCGCTTAGGTCCTCCACAGCCAGATCTGCAGCCAAGGTATCCACCTCGGCAGCTCACTCCTCTAACTGCCTCGATGTCTCAAATTTTGTATGAGGTACAGAATGAGAAATTTTTGAGGTGGCCACCTCGGATGAAAGCAGACCCAGCAAAGAGAGATCCCACCAAGTACTGTGAGTTCCATAGAGATCACGGTCATCACACTGACGACTGCATCCAGTTGAAGAAGGAGATTGAATACCTGACTCAACGTGGACATTTGCGCCGCTACATAGCTCATGAGGATCGAAACCAAGCTCTTCCACCTCCACCACATCGACAGCAAGCCCCTGCTCAACATCAACAACCCATGGGGGAAATCAGGGTGATATCCGGGGGATTTGCAAGAGGTGGGGAGTCTAGTTCTGCTAGAAAGGCCCACCTGTGAAGAGTCAGAACTGGAGAAGCACTGGAGGTGCATACTGTGTCCAAGGCAGACCGGATGAGCACCGCTATAACCTTCTCAGACTCTGATATGGAAGGTTGCCAACATCCCCATGATGACCCACTGGTGGTAAGGGTTGTCATGGAAAACATAACAATTCATCGAGTCCTGATTGACAACGGGAGCTCGGTAGACATCATTTTTGCCTCTGCCTTTGACAAAATGAACATAGGAATGGAAAAACTGGAACCAGTGAGTGCCCACTTGTTGGGATTCTCCGGGGAGAGAGTATTACCACTGGGATCCATTCAGCTCGTACTCACCACGGGAGACCCTCCATGTCAAGCCACCACAACTGTGAAGTTCCTGATGGTGGATGCTCCTTCCGCATACAACATATTACTGGGAAGGCCTTTTCTTAATGCGATGAAGGCCATCCCCTCTGCCTATCACCTGGTTGTAAAGTTTCCTACAGAAAATGGAGTAGGAGTGGTCCGAGGGGACCAGCGTATAGCCAGGGAATGCTACACGGCTTCGATGAAACAAAAAGATGTTGAAAGCATCCATATGGATGAGCTCGACATGAGGGATGAGCTGGACACGAGACCAATGCCATCAGAAGAGTTGGAACCTATTTAGCTTGACGAGGAGCCAGAACACCTTGTTTACATCGGATCCAAACTGAGCAGAGAAATTAAGGATCTTCTCATACATTTCCTGAAGGAAAACATTGGGGTATTTGCTTGGAAGCAAGAAGACATGGAAGGTATTGACCCCTCGATTATTACCCATAAGCTAAACGTAAACCCCACTTACAAACCCATTAAGCAGAAGAGAAGAAGTTTCGCCTCAGATAGACAAAGGGCAATCAATGAGGAGGTCAGCAAACTCCTTCACGCCAAAGCAATCAAGGAAGTAGACTATCCTGTCTGGTTAGTCAATGTGGTTCTTGTCAAGAAGACCATTGGCAAATGGCGGCTCTGTATTGACTTCACTGATATCAATCGAGCGTGCCCCAAGGACAGTTTTTCCCTACCTCGGATTGACCTCATAGTGGATGCCACGGCTGGCCACGAGCTCATCAGCTTCATGGATGCCTTTTCAGGCTATAATCAGATCAGGATGGACCCCAGCGACCAGGAGAAGACCTCTTTTATCACTGAGTAAGGGACATATTGTTACCAAGTCATGCCTTTTGGGTTGAAAAACGCTAGAGCCACTTACCAGCGATTAGTGAATAGAATGTTCCAAAAACAGATAGGAGCGTCCATGGAAGTGTACATCGATGACATGTTAGTAAAGTCACTAAAAGCAGAGCTCTACATTGAGCACCTAGCTGAGTCATTCCGGATCCTAAAAAAATACAAGATTAAGCTTAATCCTACAAAGTGCGCCTTCGGAGTTTCTGCAGGGAAGTTTCTGGGCTTCATAGTTAGTAGTAGAGGAATAAAGGCTAATCCAGAAAAGGTAAAAGCTGTGCTCAACATGCAGTCACCCTCAAATACAAGAAAAATCTAACGCTTGACTGGAAGAATAACTGTTCTAAGTCGTTTTGTGTCCAGATCGAGCGATAAATGTCAGCTCTTCTTTCAAACTTTAAAGATGGCATTCCAGTGGGATACACGGTGCGAAGAAGCATTCAAAGCATTAAAGAATTACCTGAGCTCCCCTCCTGTTCTGGTGAGTCCCTTGGAAGGGGAGATCCTTACTCTCTACTTAGCTGTTTCAGATGTCTCAACTAGCGCAACACTGGTTAGGGAGCTAGACAGAGCTCAGCAACCAGTCTACTATTGCAGCAGAGCTCTGAGGGGGGCAGATGAGAGATATCCAAAGATGGAGAAACTTGTTTTAGCCTTGGTAACTACAGCTAGGAGACTTAGGCCATACTTCCAAGCTCACACCATCGAGGTTCCAACAGACCAGCCGATGAAGCAAGTACTGCATAAGCCAGAGTCTTCAGGGAGGTTGGTTAAATGGGCTATAGAGCTTAGTGAGTTAGATATTAGATATAAGCCGAGAACTGCAATCAAAGGACAGATTTTGGCAGATTTCATCATAGAGTTCACTATAGCAACACCCATGGAGGTCACACAACTGGTACCTGACCTCCCCATTTGGAAGCTTTCAGTAGATAGGGCTGCTAATGCTCAAGGAAGCGGTGCAGGTTTAATTCTGACTTCTCCGGACAGGATAGATGCCGAATATGCCCTCAGGTTTGGGTTTAAGGCCTCGAACAACGAGGCTGAGTATGAAGTTGTCATCGCTGGGCTCAATCTTGCTCACTCCATGGAAGCAGAACAGC
Organism: Ilex aquifolium; assembly: GCA_951799425.1. Classification (NCBI taxonomy): domain Eukaryota; kingdom Viridiplantae; phylum Streptophyta; class Magnoliopsida; order Aquifoliales; family Aquifoliaceae; genus Ilex; species Ilex aquifolium. Next base: position 7,211,838 of record OX637391.1, read on the forward strand.
TGAAGATCTGCAGTAACTCCCAACTAGTGGTGAAACAGATAGAGGAGTCTTACGAAGCGAGGAGCGAAAAAATGGTCATTTACCTCAGAAAGGTACAAGAACTAATCAAGAAGTTTGCGCAGGTTAAGGTCAGACACGTTCCCAGGATAGAAAATTCACGAGCAGATGCGTTGGCAAGGTTAGCAACTGCCTCACAAGAGGACTTGGATAGGGTAATACTAGTGGAGCATCTTCTAGAACCTTCAGTAAGCATGGAGAAAGAAGAAGTGCTCTCAATCGTAGCTTAGCCGAGCTGGATGGACTCTATTATAGAATACCTACAGAACGGAACCTTGCCAAACGATACCAAGGAGGCCTCCAAGCTGAGAGCCAGGTCAGCTAGATTTTCTTTGCTGCAGGAAAATCTGTACAAACGAGGTTTTTCAGCACCTCTCCTTAAATGCGTGGGAGATGAAGATGCCAATTATATACTCAGAGAAGTACATGAGGGAATCTGTGGCAATCACATCGGAGCTCCGGCCTTGGCAGGAAAAACACTGAGGCAAGGGTATTATTGGCCCACTATGCTCAAGGATGCCACTGAATTGGTCAAGAAATGCAAGACTTGCCAGGAGCATGCCAACATTTCTCATTGCCCACCCGAGCTATTGACCTCGGTGATAAGCCCATGTCCTTTCCAACAATGAGGTTTGGATATACTCGGACCCCTTCCCACCGGTGTGGGACAATGCAAGTTTGCCATTATAGGGGTGGATTACTTCACCAAATGGGTGGAGGTTGAACCTTTGGCAATAATCACCGAACAAAAAGTGCAAAATTTTGTTTGAAAATCTATAGTTTGCAGGTTTGGGGTTCCCAGAGCAGTCGTATCTGACAATGGAAAGCAGTTTGACAACCCGAAGTTTAAGAGGTTTTGTGCTGAGCTCGGGATAAAGAACTACTTCTCAGCTCCGGCACATCCTCAATCCAATGGACAAGCAGAGGTCACCATCAGAACCATAAAGGCAGCTCTGAAGACGAAACTAGAAAACCTAAAAGGTAAGTGGGTCGAGTACATCCCTAAAGTGCTGTGGGCCTACAGGACCACTGCCAGATCTGCAACTCAGGAAACCCTGTTTGTTTTTGCTTTTGGAACCGAGGCAGTGGCACCTGTTTAGGTGGGGCTCCAATCACCTAGGGTTGAGTTTGCATGCGCTGAGCATAACGATGAATCTCTCCTATTGAACCTCGATCTCCTAGATGAAAAGAGAGACAGAGCTCTGCATCGCATCCAAAGTTACCAAAGGAAAACAGCATGGTATTATAACAAGAGGGTTAGGCATAAAAGCTTTAAAGCTGGGGATTTAGTGCTCGAGAAACTCCTACCTGCGAGAAAGGACCCCACTCATGGGAAGCTGGGACCTAATTGGGAAGGACCCTACATCATATCAAGGGTGATCAGACCTGAAAATTACGAGTTGCAAACAGAGGAAGGAAAAATCTTACCTCACTCTTGGAATGCAGAACATCTTAAAAGATTTTTTCAGTGAGTCCTTTGTAACAAAGACATTTTCAATAAAGCGGCAAGTTTTTGGTTTATTCATGGATAACTATTCAACATTCCTAGAACGCTGAGCTATTCAGTTCATCACTTGAGCCATGTAGCTCACGCTGAACTCTTCAGCTCGTAATACGAGTCACGTAGCTCATGATGAACTATTCGGTTCATAATACGAGCCACGTAGCTCACGCTGAACTATTCAGTTCATAACTTGAGCCACGTAGCTCACGCTGAACTCTTCAGCTCATAATACGAGCCACATAGCTCACGCTGAACTATTAAGTTCATAACTTGAGCCACGTAGCTCACGCTGAACTCTTCAGCTCATAATACGAGCCACGTAGCTCACGCTGAACTATTTAGTTCATAACTTGAGCCACGTAGCTCACGCTGAACTCTTCAGCTCATAATACGATCCACATAGCTCAGGCTGAGCTATTCAGTTCATAATATGAGCCACGTAGCTCACGCTGAACTATTCAGTTCATGATATGAGCAATATAGCCCACGAAGAACTCCAAAAGTTCAGAAAAGAGCCTAGGAGCTCGCGAAGGACCATTTAATTCATAAAAAGAGCCCTGAAGCTAATGATGAGTTCCTTAGTTTATAAAAAGAGCCCTGCAGTTCATAAAGTCAATAATTTTGCTTTAAGAATCACTGAAGTACTTCTCGAAGCAATGGGGGCAAGAGGAGCATAAAGCAAAGGAAAACATAATTATGTTTCAAGCCATAAGACACATCACATTTCAAAGCAAAAGTTCAGAACAGAAATTATTTTTCAGAGTTTGTATTTCAGTGTACAAGTTCAAAATACATGAAAAGTGAAATACATGAACATGAGGAGAGCTCTAAGTGTCTAGGGAAGGTGTAAGTGAAGGATTCTGCAGCTCAGCAGATGAGCCTTCGACAGCAAGCAGAAGAGGAGAGCTTCAGGGTTTCCAGCTACACGGGTCCCTACTCCCATTGATTCTGAATTTTGAGCAAGGGCCTCAGACACGAGGTCAGCTGAGAATGGTATAGTGGCAAAAACAGTAGAAGTTACAGCTGGGAGCTCAGGAATTGCAGCAACAGAGCCTGTCCTAGTAGAAAGGGCTCCAGAAGTCTCAGCCGGAGGGATGGGCATCTCAACACCTTCTGAGGTAAAGTCTAGAGGAGCCAAGCTATCCCCTTCGCCATATGTATCAGTCTCCTCCAGCTCCTCCTCGATAGGAATAGTAAAATTGAAGTCAAGGTCAGGATAGGTCTTTGTAGCTCGGCGTTTGAAGGCAAGCCATCCAGTGGCCCACTGGGTGGTGACGTCATCCCTCAGCTCAGCAATGACATCATCCTTTTCCTTGACAAGAGTCTTTTGTGCCTCGAGCTCGGTACAGAGTGCAGCATTTGCCTCAGTCACAGCAATATAATCCTCCTTTATGCTTTGCAAAGAGCTCTGGGCTTCAAAGGCTTCTTGACTGGCCTTAGCCCAGGCCTCGGATTTAAGTTTCAGCTCTTCCCTGACTATTCTTAGCTCATCCCTGGCTTTCCTTTCTCTTTCTTCAGCAGCATCTTTGGCCGTTTGTAAGCTCTGAAGGGAAGAAGTCTGGTTCTCCAATTCCTCCTTTAAGCCTACCACCTGAGCTCGGAGGTCGTTATTATCAAAGGTGAGTTGGGCAACCTTAAACTCGTATGTTTTTAAAGCTTTGGCAGAGCTCTCAGAGGATTGAATCCTACTCACCAAACCTTTTACGAGGAGAGCCAGTTGGGGACAAGAGAGAAAGCAAGAAAATGTAAGCTTAAGGTTACGACATAAAGATAAATGGATGTATAAGGATGCAAGAGCTTACAACAGCTGTTCCTTGAAGAGCTGAGCTGATGGTCTCCTCAAGAGGCATGGAAGAAGCCTTCTAAACGTCAAAATCGGTAAGAACAGAAGAAATGGCCCCAGCAGCAAGCTCACTGTTCTAAAAAAAGGAGTCATCACTCTCCTCCATCTTGGGGTGTTTTCCTTCGTCACACCCAGGTTTCTTCGGAAATGATTCAATAATCTTCCCTGAAGAGCTATAGGAAAAGTTACCAGGTTGAAGGCCAAGGACCAGCCTCAAGGCTTCCTTGACCTCAGTTGAGGAAGGAGAAGCCTCGCCTGGCTCATTAGTTCGACCTGAAGTGGGCTGAATCCCTGATGGCAGGCAGGCCTCAACGAGTGGTGGGGTGTTCAACAATTGAACCTGCTTTGATGAAGTCAAAGCTGGAGAAGAAGAGGGCACCCCCAATTTTTGAATCTTAGCCCGAGTAACAGGGCTACTTCCAGAACCGACCACAGCTTTCCGTTTGCTACCTTTCCCACTCTTCGATAACTGGTCGATCTTAGCCTGGAGTTCCTCAGAGGTGGGCTTCATTATGGAGGACCCTGGAAGATCTGGGCCAAACCAGTTACGTATATATGAGGAAGTAGGAAGGAAGGCAGTGCAACTTATTGGAAAAAAGAATTACCTGCTACTTCTTCAGGTCTGATAGCAGAGATGGGAGGCGGGGCTTCTATCGTTATCCCAGGAGGGCTAAATCCTCTCTCAACCAGAACCCAGGGTTGGATAAGCTCGGAGTACCTTCGCGGGTCACACTTGACCAATTTCAACCTCACCTCCTCGTCCTCAACGCTAAGTTCAGGAGAGGTACCTAGATACAACGCAAGCAGAGCAGAGTCAGAAACTTATGATTCTCAAAACAGAACTCAATCAACTCAAGCAAGGACTCGTGCAAGTTCTCTGGAATAGTCCAGGCCTTAGGAATACCAAGAGTGTCCGATCTGTCAGCAGGGTTGTATTCCCAGTTGGTGCCCCCAACAAAGAAGAAACGTTCTTTCCAGTGTTTATGGGAGGACGGAATATGAGAGATGATCTGCCTAGCGTTGGCTCGCTTGGAGATATACAAGAAGCCCTCAAAAAAGGTCAGCTTGATGTTGAAAAAGTCAAAGAGTAAGGAAATGCTGGGAACCCCGAGGTTATGGTCCTTAAAGAAGACCAGAAGACCCACCAGAACACCCCAAAAGTTAGGGGAAAGCTAAGAGGGACAAACGTTAAAATATTGCAAAACGTTCTTGATAAATGGGTGCAGAGGAAAGCGAAGGTCATTCTCAAATGCGGCCTCAAAGAAACAGACCCTCTTATGAACTTTGGCAACGTAAAGGGTAGAACTGTCTGGACATCAAGGCTGGACACCAGCAGGAAACCCATAGCGGATGAAAATCTTCACAAAGGAAGGATCGACCTTGCTAGGGCCCACGAGCTCGGCATGCTCTAGGGCAGCTCCTAAGTATGATGTACCACCAGAGACCCCAACCCCACTGATGTTGCCCTTGCCTTTGACAGGCTTGGGGGGCATAGGAGAAGACGAGGAGGGAAGCTCCTTGGTATTGACCTCGGAGTCAACAACGTCAACACCGGGGAAATTTTCGATTTCGTCACCCACTTCCCCTAATTCAGTCGCCTCCCTAGCAGACCTACTTTCTAAGAGAGAAACAGAGGAGCGAGTGGCTCCAGAAGAGGCATACATGTTTGGGTGGGAAAAAGGAAGATCAAAGGAACGATAGAGAGGAGGAACACCAGTCAAACACTCCCTAATAACCCTAGGGTCAGCACAGTAGCTTCCAACAGCAAGTATGTGCACAATAGAACTCCAATCCACGAAATGGGGAAGAGGAGACAAGCAACAGTCACGGGACCAGAAGTAAAAGAACCTATGAGCCCAGAAACGCAATAACCACCTCGAACTCAAGGGATCCAGAACGAGAAAAGATGAAAAGGGGACAGAAAAAGCGTACCTAGCTAGGAAAGAGAAACGAGCAACAATCCAAAGCGAAATTGAAGGAAGGAGCACTGCGGATCTTCAAGTCGAACACAAAGGATTCAGTTTTGAGCAAGAATCAGAAAGCTTCAAGCCGGGAAATCTGGAATCGAAAGAAAGGAAGTCGAATAGTGAGAGGAGACGGTTCAGATAGCCGTTTGTACATTTAAAGCTTAAAAAACGTGGGCTGAAACATGCGCGAGAATCGAGGAAAGCCATGATTGCTGCAAACCGTCAAGAGGCTTCAATCACGTGCAAGCCAAGGTCAGCCACGCGCAGGTCTAGCTCGGTTTAAAAACAGCTCAGCCCCTGCCCAAGCTCGCTTGAGACAAGGGCTAGGGGGCAACTGATGATACCTAAAATAAACCCTAAGCACGAGCCCAGGAAATGAGCTCAGCTCGGGAGGTCAGGTAAGACACGCAGAGCTCATCGAGCCAGAATTAAAGTTCCCCAAGCGAGATAATATGAGAAATGATGAGGGCACAACAAGATGACAGCGAACACCTTCGAAATAATAGCCAAGCTGAATTCAAAGCACAAAACCCTTAACCAACCGAGATCCTCTCCAAAAATTAAGGAGGATCCCCCGAATGGTATGCAAAGATCTCGGGATAAAATCCAATTAGGGTGGGGGAAGGATCCCATGATTATAGAAAGTAAATTCGGGTTAGAGGTAAGTAAGAGGTTATAAAAAGAGGATAAACCTCCAATGAGAAGGGGACCATATAGACTATAGAGTCAGGAAGAACCCTAATTTTCCTCCAGGTTGCATTGTAATACACACAACACAATCAATAAGAAAATAGGAGCAAGAGCCTCCATTGAAGAGTGGACTAACCGAGCTCCCAGGCTGGTGAACCACTATAATTTCATTGTGCACATCTCTTTTTCCTCAGTTCCCTAAGTATTTGTTAGTAACTTGCATGGGTCTTGTAGCTCAGGCGCATACTTGATCTCACACACATCTACACGCTCTGCTCGTCCTCGATAAGTTAGCACCATCATAACTTAATACATTTTGTTAGACTAAATTTCAGGTCACTTCTCATATAGGATGAAATTTTGCTTAATTATTTTCTCAAAGCACACAAAGTGACTATAAAATAAAGTGAGTCGAAGTATTTCACTGTCTGAAATTATTTATTTTATTTTTTTACTTGTGACTATTTCAAATTAATTGTAGCCATAGTTGTCTTGCTAAATTTTTTTTGTTAAAACATCTTGTTGGTTCTCTACAATATTAAATCATGTTTCATATATTCTTGGACCATTTCGCTCACAATAATTTTTACTTTTACATTTGTTTTGAAAATTTAATTTTATTTGTTAGCTGAATTTTCATTCTCTTTATTTTTATTTTCAACAGATAACACCAAATGTATTCGATTTTGTTGACTAAATTTTCATGTACAAAGTTTGAATTCAAAAATTCAATTACTATTTTTGAATCTAAGAAAAAACAAAAACGAAACAATTAAATAATTTTACAATTTTTTAGTATTATTTATATTTTCATTGTAAATATTCATAGGGTATAATTTAACTTTTTTTGCCTAGGATGTCCACTTATGTTGGGCTGTCCCTGGTGTCGAATTGAACGGGTCCATCATGTCAAACACTACTCAACCTGCACGCCAAATATTTAATAAACATGTGAAAATCGTAAAAAATAACACGATTCATTTATTTAACGGGTTATCCGAAAAGACCCATATAACCCGTCAAATAAATAAATTGTTTTGGGTCAAATTTGGATTGACACGATAATCCTGTCACTTGTCAAAATTACAAACCCATTTAACCCGTGTTTCATAAAAAATTCTGTAAGCATCAAATTCAAACATCCAACGTATCTATGAAAAACCGAATTCCGCCACTAACATATTACAAAATAAAAAACCAAAACAAACCAAAAAAACATATTCCAAATTCAACATCCAATTCCTATGTATTACTGATGAGTTGGGCTGTAAATGGAATATGAGCTTTTAAAATTAAAATTGAACAAGTTTTAGGTCCAATTCATATGTACAACTTTTTAAAATCTTTCCCAGCAAGAATACATCTTGTTTGACCTAGTTGATACCATAATCTCCATTGGATATTAATTCACCATATCTACAAGGATCTTAGAATCCGATTTTATCTCAAACTTATGAGTAATACTACACAATCTAAATAAAGTACAAAAAGTTATAACTTAAATACATATCATTCTTCGGATGAATGAGTCTCGTCAAATTTTTCAATAAGACACGCTCATTCAAGAGATGCTATACATTTAAATTAAACTTTTTGAGTTGTATAACATTTTCCCAAACTTATAATCTAATAAGCCAGCTCATATCAAGTATGACTTTCAAACCATCTAATAAGGCATTGCAATCTGCTTCTAGATTTGTATAAAACCCATAAAAGTTGAAGCTGCAAAGATAGTTTGACCACTTTGATTTCACAAAATCATACCTTCACCAGATGACCCCGGATTACATTTACATGATAACTATAAACATAAACCAATTAAAATATCATATCACAATGCACACTAGCACTTGTTGGTATATGGTATAGATCATCCGAATTATCTGGTTTATAATGGGTTTGTGTTAAAAGATTCAAGGGAAATTTGGAGGTCGGTTCTCTTATACGGACTTTGGTTTTTGGGAAGACAGAGATGGGAGATTGTGAAGAGTCTGTTTAGGAAAGAGAAGTTATATGGGACGAGAGAGAGAGTTATGGAAAGATTGTGACTTGCAATTACTAGCGTAAAATCAGGCAAACATATCTTCCTTCCATATATATCTCAATGAATTAACTTGTATAGATTTCCATAACTGAACAAAACTAACACCATTAGAGGTGTTTTTGAAATTTAAAAAAAAAAAAAAAATGGACTTAAGTGTCTATATATAAGTTTAAAAACGGACTTACCCCGAAATAAGTTTTCTTGCCGAACTCTAGTCATTATAAGTTCATTTAGGAAGCCTCAGTCCCAATTTTTACAAGATTCAAATACTGACATATCTCAACCATGTCAGAGAAGAACTTGACCAAGGTTAATTAGTTATGTCTCGTCTAGATTAAAGCTTGAAGATATGCAAGCATACACACATACATGTATACAAGGAAAACAGAAATTGAGATCTCATATGATAATGTTCCAAGAGAAGATTCAATTCTTTCTTTTCTTTTAAGAAGGGAACACCTCAAAAGATTAAAATTCATTTGTATCTATACTAATAATAAAAGTACATTAAGTGAAAAAAATTTGATTCACTATTTTACCCTTATAAAGAATTTTAAATACTACATTATCTTTTCATAATTAAATATCTAAATTACAATTACAACCTTATGTATTTAAATCTTCAAATTACCCTCTAACAACTCTTTTAATTTTCTATTATCTTTGTATAAATATTAATATCTATAAAAAAAATTTAATTCACTACGCAACCCTTAAAAAAATATATGCATCATTATAATTTTCAATTACGTGTTCAAAAAGTCTATCATTACTCTTTCCAAATAAAATAATAACATTATTGTGTTGGTTAATTGGTTCAAGTTACTTAATTGAATTGTTAAAATAATTCAAAAATTAATAACTAAAAAATATTGTATTCACCTTGATTTCTTACCCGACTTCCTACCTGATTGTTTTGAACGGAATTCGGATAGGAATAATACACTTGATCAGGTAGGGTAGACCAAAAAAAAAAATTCAGTAAAGTATTGAGTAGAAAGATGAAATACCATAATTTCTACTCGTAAGGTAGGGTAAACACCCTTAAAACTCACCCCATCTATATTCACTAAATAAAAATTAAATTCATTCAATTTTATTTCAACCTATATAGACAATGATTAAAATTTTGTTTCGGTGTATTATTTCAATACGAAAATATTTTAGAAGTAGAATAAAAATTAATAATTATTTTTAAAATATTAATCAAAATATCTTAAAATACCTCAAAATATTTCAAACACAGTAGTGAAAGTATAATAAAAAATATCTCAAAACATCTCGAAACAATATAAATCACCTCGAAACATTGAAATTTCACTTTAATTACTATATTTGTTTCGATTTTTTTTGACATACATTTAATAGTTTAATTGAATTAGTATAAATGGAGTGAATTTAGTAATTAATGAGGTATGTATAGATATGTTGAATTTAATAGTTTAAAATAAGATAATTAAATAGGATGAGAATAGCTCCATTCATTCGAATATCCAATGAGGCCAATATATAGAGGGCAAATTCAAAGGACACCCACGCTAATTTGATTTAATTACAAAAATATCTTTAAAGGGACTTAAAATATCTTTCTTCAAGATTAGACAATTTAATAGAGATACGTGACATGAGATAAAAATTAGAAAAATCCATTTGGTGAAACATAGTGACTCTAGTCGAGCCAAAAAAAGTTTAACCTACCAGATTTCAGTGTTAACTAGGGGTATTAATCGAATCAAATTTTGTGAGCTTAAGTATGAGCCTGTCGAATTCGTTTTTTTAAACAAATCTAAAAAATTGTTTAAATTCAACTTATTTAGAAAATGAGTCGAGTTCGAATAACTTGATTATTTTACATTTAAATGAGTCGAGTTTTGCGAGCTCGAGCCGAGTCCTATCTCAGCCAAGCCCGAATAATTCGTCTTGATTAACACCAGGGTTAACCCAACCAAAATTGAAGTCTTTTAAAGATCAATTTGATAAGCAAAACTCTTGAACAATACATACAAAGCAAAGGTATGAGAGCTGTAATCAAGGAAACTTTAAAAGGAATTAGTACCCAATTGGAATTCTAGTTTCACAATTCCTTTTATTTTATTTTATTTTTTTGTCAGCTAGTTCCACAATTTCAAGGATTACAAAAGATGGTTAGGCTATCACTAATGACTAAAGGTAGTCAAAGAGAACCAATAAGGAAACTGCTTATTCAAATGTACATATTATTAATATATGACCTAAAAATTAATTAATGAGAAAAGAAACCTAGAAAGATTCATGCACAAATTAAGAAAAGAACTGTTGCCAAGGTCTTTATTGACTTTAGTATTAGAATGTCTCAGGCCGATTAAACAGTTGAATCAATCATACTATAAAAATTAAAAACAAATTGTGTTGATGAATTATAAAAATCACAAGAGTAATAGATTTTATGTCTTTAGTGCATCAAATAAAAACACATGTGGAAATTATTATACATGTGTATAAAACATCCAAGACAATTTTTAAAAACAAATTTGGATCCTCAATTTCTTTTAACTTGAAATATTAACCCAATTCGACCTAAATATCGGGTTACTAGATTGATTTACTAACATACTCAAATGCAGACAAAAATAGTAAGATGATCAGTACACGAGATTTTTGTCATTGTATGGTCTGAAGAGAGTTTAGATATATGTAACCTTACTCATGTAAAATAAAGAGATCGCATTCCGTAATTCGAACCCTTGAAGTTATAACCTCTATATCACAATAAAATAATTTTACCGCTACGTCAAGACCAGCAACACTAAAGTTTTCTTTGATCAGATTCAGGTGCTCTTGATTTCTCTATCCACAGCCTTTTGATTAGGGATGACAGTGGACCGGAAAAAATGAGTATTCGTCCAAACTCGTCCCGTTTGGATCATGAATGAATTATACGTATTAGACGGTGGACGTATACAGGGATACCCGTATAAACCCGCACGGGGATGACGGCGGGGATGGACTAACACTTACCCCCCTCCCCCCCGCTAACCCGTGTGTATATATATGATCATAAACCCCAATCTCATTCCGACCCACCTATAAAGTTAATTTTAAAATTTAGTGACCCACTTTTTTTCCTTTGTCTAATAAGGTAAGATATATTATCTTTGTATTCTTTTTTATAGCTTTTGTTAGATGTGATCCTTTTTGTTAGATTTGTAATGGATTTTGTTAGATTTAAAGGTCTGTGTTGTGTTAGCTATTGAGGGTTTTTGTTTCGGATTTATGGTGTGTTAGATATGAGGTTTTTAGATGTTGCTTTTTTTTTTTTAGATCTGCAATTTTCATGTGCGACATCTAATTTTCTATGTTAGATATACAATATTCTAAATTTTCTAATTTTATACTACTTGAATATGGTATTAGTTGAATTATGAATTTATGTTAGATATGGTTTTTGCTGATTTTTGAGTTTATTCTACTTTAATATGGTTTTTGCTCTTTGAAAATTGTTGGATAGACTTTTTGCTTAAAAAGTGTTGGATAGACTTCTTGCCTACTTAGTATATCAAATGCTAGTCTTTATTGATAAGAAGAATTATGTGGTAATTTTCGATTGGTGACATGCAAGTTTTTTTATTTTTTGGATTATTTATAATGTTTGATTATGTTATGCTTGGGTTTGGGCTTGGGTGGAGGATGAAGGCGGGTGCGGGGGCGGGGATTACAAATTTATCTGCAGACGGAAATAGCGATGAAAATTATACCCGTTAATGAGGTTAGACAGGGAATGAATAGAGTTTTTTTAAGCAGGTATAAAAATGAAGACTACACCTCCGCCCCCACTTCGATTCACTGTCATCCCTACTTTTGATTATAACGGACCCAGAAATAGTGACAAAAAGCAAGAGATGGCTTGGAGTCAATAGATGTGACGATTAAGATATGGTGCTCTCATGTCTTATTCACTTAAATTCTGCCCATGCTAGAAAGTGATTCCATGCGCTAAATGTATATGGTGCTCTCATGTCTTTTTCAAATTCGAATAACTATTTAGTTTGAGTTTCTTCGATCACACAAAATTCGAGTTTAACTTCACCTATATGATTTGAGAATAACTATATACATTTAAAATTTACATTATAATTATGAATTCAAAATAATCGGTGTGGAGTAGATTTGCAGACTTAGCATACAGTCATGGAGAGTTTCTCTAGCATTATAATAAGTCGTGTCTTGTTGAGTTTTTATTGTATCTAAATCGTGTTGTATTATATTTGTTAAATGGGCGAATTATATTTTATACCGAAAAAGATTTCAAGATTCTCACTTTATATTTTTAAAGATTAAATTTCACGTATTGCACCCTTAATATAAATATTACAATTTGATCATTCTGTTAGCTTTATGTTAGTTTTTTCGTCAGTGTCAAGAGGGTGGCTTTTGACGAAAAAATAATGAAAGTTAACATAAGGATTACATTTCAACACTTTTGATATATTAATTGTGCAATATAAAATCTTAAAATCTTTCAAAATACAAAATACGAAAAGCCCTTATTAAATTTATAGGTGTTCTATTTGTAACCATATGTAATTTGATTCATGTTTTGTCATAGTCAAACTTCGAATAAGTTGTGTTTAGCGAGATCATATAATTTTTTTCGACTTAGTTTCAATTCATTAATTTGAATCACTTGTCGAGCCCCCTTGACCCTCTCTCTATATAAAAGCATATGCGGTGGCGCTGACACATATTTTTCTTCCTTCTGCCCAGTTTCTCAGAAATAATGTTTGACTTGAGTTTAACAGATCGACTCGTTTATTACTTGAACTCGCTAATTTCAATTCTATTTTAGAGTATGTTTATAAGTAAGATTAACAGGCCTAAGTTTAGTGTCTCGTATAAGTAATGGATTGGAGAAAATTCACTTGAATATAACAGATGCTATTAAGATTGATGTGATCATCTGATTTGAGACAACCGAAAAACCCTAATATCACAATGGATATGACCACCACAGTGTCAATGTCATCCAAGAAAAGATATAAAGTCCATCCGGGGTGGAGCCAGATTTTGTCCGTAGTTGAGGCAACCATTGGACTGAAGAGACGAATCGAACGAAAATCATTAAAATAGATTGCGATTTATGAAAAAATAGTAAGTGGGTTTTCAACGATAAGATTTGGCTCGGATTTCGTGTGATCCGAATTTAATCTTAAAACCTTGATCCGAAATTGATTTAAAAACTGGTTTTTGAATTCAATTTTCATTATCTGGTGATTTTTGCTTTTAGAGTGCAAATTCAAATAAGTTAAATATTAAAAATTCAACCAAGTTATGAGCAACTAAAATTGACTTTTAGTAAATTATACCTTAATTTCAATTCAGTTTCACTAAATAACACTCTTATATACATGTATATATCAATCCAACTATAACCATCAAATCGAATTTTGGTATATTAAAATCTAAATTCGTGAAAAATCTATGACTAATTTGAGTATAGATAACTGGTCAAAAATATCAATTTATTTCTCAAAAATCGTATCCAGAATTAGATTGGATTCATATCAAAATTTTATCTATTGACAAACCTAAAATTTTGATGCATGGGAATCCCATTTAATTTTTAAATATGAAACTAACTCTAAATTTTTTCCAATATTTCGGTGGGGGCAAATTTATAGAAAACTTATAGATTTTTAAAAAAATTAAATGGACTCCAAAACTTTTTGAAATATAGTGGGGGCAACTACCCCATTGCCCCCATCCTGTCTCCGCCCCCGAAGCCGATTGCCAAAAAAAAAAATTGTAAGTTACTGCCAGAAATGGGGATTTTGCATGAAGTTTAAGTGAAGATTCTACCATTTCTTTTGTTATACTGGCAATGGATCTATTTTGACAACCCGAACGAGAAAATGCAGACTATATATTTGACAAACTTTTACTTCGTACCCGAATGTTGCAACAGTTTATCGTTTCATTACATTTTTAACTCCTAAACTTCAAGGGATCAGACTTTTTTTTCCTTTCTTTTCTCTCCCTTCTGCCTCTTTCTGATGTTTCTCAAGAGATATGGAGTTTGGCCTTGGAGATACTTCAATACCTCCTTCATCATTAATCTGATAGAATGTATTGGATAAAGCATGAAGGGTTAAAGTTATAGCATGGTTTTCACTTTGGCAATTTGATCTGGAAAACTGATTATTGAGAATAACATTACGTATAGGATAAAATTACGATATCGAAGACTTATTTTTTTAGTACCGTTCTAAAAATTATTTGAAAATCAGGTTAACTTACGGCTCCATCTATAGAAAAATGGGAATATTTGGAATTCATCTTAATATTTTATAAACAACTCTAACATGTAGGATCGACTCTTAATTTTTTTTAGTCACAATAAAATTTGATCTAAAGTGAGTTACAACTAATCTTATTTAGTAGTTGTAGTTTTTAGTATGGTATCAAAACCAATACTTAATTTGTTCCCAAACACATAAAATGAAGTGATGCACTTTCGAGTATGACTATTAGTAGGCCTGATAATCGTATTGGGTTATACAGTTTCGTGTTAGATAGTGTAGGCCCATCCCTTAGGCCATTGCTTAGAGAGCCCCCAAAATAAAATTGTATACAATGCTATTAGACTTAATTTTTGAACCTAATCTACAAATTGAATGCATTTTAACCATGGAATTAACAACAGGGGGCTAACATTGAAAGGAGTTCACAAGCATCAACTAAACACAATTTATTAGGTCTCCACTATGTTGGGCTGTCCCTAAATCGAGTACAAATAGTTATATTAGTATTATTTATATTTTCATTGTAAATATTCATAGGGTATAATTTAATTTTTTTAGCCTAGGATCTCCACTATGTTGGGCTGTACCTGGTATCGGATTGAACGGGTTCATTCATGTCAAACACTACTCAACCTGTACGCCAAATATTTAATAAACAGGTGAAAATCGTGAAAAATAACACGATCTATGTATTTAATGGGTTATCCGAAAAGACCCATATAACCCGTCAAATAAATGAATTGTTTTGGGTCAAATTTGGATTGACACGATAACCCTGCCACTTGTCACAATTACATACCCATTTGGCCTGTGTATCATAAAAAATTCTGTAAGCACCAAATTCAAACATCCAACGTATCTATCAAAAACCGAATTCCACCACTAACATATTACGAAATAAATAACCAAAACAAACCAAAAAAATATATTCCAAATTCAACATCCAATTCCTATGTATGCAACTGCTGATGAGTTGGGCTGGAAATGGAATATGAGCTTTTAAAATTAAAATTGAACAAGTTTTAGGTTCAATTCATATGTATAACTTTTTCAAATCTAAACGTGTAAGCGAATAATAAACGAGTTGATATATTTCATTCGAGCACGATCCGTGTAACAAGCGAGTCCATTTGTTTATCACCCGAACTCGTTAAAGTCAAACTCAAACGGGCTAATTTCATATTGAATAATCGGATCGTATTACATTTTGTCAGGTCTAACCATTAGTATGAAATGGGGTGTTTGATTATCGTACCGGAAAAAAAAAAAAAAAAAAAAGATCCAATACTATATTAAGTACTATTTTTTTTGGATATTTATACTGCATTTTCGGCGGAGAAGAGGCAAAGTGGGAAACACGTGGCTTTACCGAGAAAGATGATACATTAAAACAGGACCCGCCACAAAAAGGATCACATGGAAGCACACACAGCCCTTGTATGCGGCGAATCGATGTTATTTGCAAATGTAGTGTGGAATCTTTCTTTTCACCCGCGGGGGGGTGGGTTTGCCTCAGAATCTTACGTCAATGAATGTCTCTAGTAGTGGTGTATGAAACACCTCACACTCTCAAGATACATATAGCCTTTGGTTACAAGTTTGTCAAAAGAAAATAATCAACACTTGATTTTGTACCACTGTTTTTACCTTTTAGAAAGTTTGCATGAGGTTGCAAATTGTTCAAACTTATCACCTTCTACTTTATTTGGGTTGTCAATTTTTTTTTTTTTTGGGTATTGCAGTGAGGGGGCGTCTAGCCTAATTTATACGCACTTCGACTAGTTCTCTCTCCAATTCGGTTAAAAACATGTCATCTATGACAATACTAGAGAATTCGTGAGAGATAAGTCATTCATGGTCTGGCCTCAAGAGAATTGTCAAATTTTGAATTCAAAACGTCTGGTTTACAGTTCATTTCCGCCTCCACCAGTTTAGGATTATTTTGGTTGTTAATTGGTAGAGGGAAGTTTTGAATCCAATAAGACGAGGCTTCATAGACAGATATTGTTGGTATATAGTGAGATCACATATTCGACTTTTGCAAGATTATAGTGGTCATTAGTTTGAGGTTCTAAGTTCGACCCTCGTAAAAGGGTTTTGACATGTATGATGCCTTGATGCCCGTGATGTGTAAAGGATAATATTGTACACATTTAGAATATATCTTGTGACTATAAGTCTAAAATATATATGGTTGAGATAATTCTCTATTATTATTAATATATACATATTTTCGTAATTTACTAATGATTATACATTACTAGAATTTACATCATTCAAAAGATATATGATTGAAAAAAATTCTCCAATAGTGTTGATGTGTATATACATTTTGTGGTTGTTAATTTGTTCGGTGCTTATTGCATAGCTAGGCATGCGTATAGAGGTACTACAACCGTTCTCTCCTTATCCCTACAAAAGAAAACGCAACTTTAGGGTACTCTTCTGCCCAAAGTTGATCTGCAATAGACAACTTCATGGAGTTGACTACTGTAAGGGAAAAAAATGGGATAAGCTCACGTGACACTCTTTTGTGGGTTTGAATTGAAGTTTTGTCGGTTCTTTCCTACAAAACGAACAAATTGTTAAGGATCGAAGTGCTTCGATCGAAGGCACTCTGATGCTTAAGTTAGTAATTAAAGAATTAAGAGAATGCAGAAAGGATTCAACATACCTCTACTGTACTCTGGGCGTTCCTTTTTATAATGATTCTTCCAGCTAAGGTTTTGGTAACATATGTGTAAGGTGGCACACCTTGCTTCAGTTCAAGACTTTAGTTAGGAAACTAGCAAAAATCTCTCCTAACGTCATCCAATTAACTAGCTCCTTCTATGCCGATAATCATGCTCGTCAGTTATATCAATTCTTTGATTGTAGTTATTCGTTCAAGGTGATATCTTTTTAAATGTTTGAGCTATGTTTTGTTGAGGCCGAACATATAGAGCTCGGCTTTGCCGAATAGGTGTCGGTTCAGTAATTTGCTTTCCTGACTGACTCATTGTTTCCTCACTTGTTTTGATAACATCATTGTCACGTGGCCCTATTTAATGCTCATCATACGTGTCACAATTTTTGATGTCCCCTTAACTACATTATCGAATTATTTTTTCCTGGTATCATACCTTTATTTATATATATGAGTATCTTAATCAGCATTGTCGTACCCAAAAAAAAATGGTAAAAATAATTATCACAACAGTGGTAAAAATATCCACATATATAGTAAATCACTCACAAAAGTGATAAATTTTTTTTTTTTGTATCGAAAAAAAATGGTAAAATTAAGGTAAAAATACACACAATAGTGATAAAAACACCCACAAAAGTGGTGAAACACCCACAAATTATAAATTTTTTAATTATAAAATGAACCACAAAAATTATAAAAACATCCATTAAAATAGTAAAAACTAGAGGTACGGAATTAAAAAAAATTCTTTGGTACCAGAGTAAAGTCCTAACTTCATAGGATCATTCAACGCCAAGGAACTTCTACAACACTGGTACCGAAAATTATAATTTTTTAAAGTTAAGTTATAACTTTAAAGGGTATGATCGATCATGAAATGTTAGGATCAATACTGTGTTTTTTATGATCGATCATGGGTGTCTGTGATCAATCATGATATCTCTTGAACAATTATAATTTCTCTTTTCAAAATTATAACATTACCATACAAAATAATAACTGATGTTACCAATACCAAAAAACATTTTTCACTACCGTAGAGTTTTCCTCAACACCAATTCTTCCTTCGAAGAGGTTATAATTGTGTTAAGTCATGCAAACCAGTGTACAGTGAATTGATATTTTTCAGATCTGGATCAAGTGCTCCCCATCTATTATCATGGTGGGTCCAACCAACAAGAACTATTGATACACAAAAGCACGGGCAATATTGACCCATTAGGATCAACCCAATTTTGCTTTGCATGGAATCATTCACAATCATCCAAATTTGCATATGTAGAAAGTGGAAGAATGACCTGTTTTCCGCGTCCCATGAGTGTTTGTCAACATAACAAGCATCAACTCTTTACTTTGGGGTGGTGTGGGGTGGGGTGGGTGTTTCATTTTATAAGAAAGGAAGAAACTCACATGGGTCGGTTCAAACTCATGACACGGGTCAGTTCAGTAATCAAATAAGAGAAACAACGAAACATAAATTCGTCTGTCTTGAATTTGAGTTTCTAATCATATAAAATTTAAATTTAACTGATACGTATATTTTACGAGTAATAATAATAAAATTTATTGGTTTACTCATTTTTCACTTATATTTTCTTCTTTCATTGAAATTCCCGACCATTATAGTTATTTAATTATTCATTTATCTTTTATTTATTGAAGAATGAGAAATTAAAAAGTGCTAAAAAATGGACCATGAACATCGATTATATGAGGCTACTCATCTTAGTGCCACTCAAGTTGTGGAGTCTGAAGATAGCAAAAACAACTAGAAAGAGTAGGACAAATGGAATCTAATTTAATGCATTTGATCCTATATCTACTTCATTTCTCTTAATCTTCAATCCTTGGTTAACGAGAACCAAAACAAATGTAAATCTTTTTAAATTAGTTCTATTTTTATATTTTTATTATTGAAAAAGTTAGATGCATTTGGATAAGCATACCCTTTAAAAAACTCAATCTACCATAGATATAATGTACCTATCTCAAACAACTACTCTTTCAATTGTATCAAAAGTTAATTAAAGCATAAAATGTGAGAGACCAACAAAAGTATCCTTAAGGAAACGCTAGTAGCAGTATCATATTAAAAATTATAATTTTTTAAGGTTAAGTTATAATTTTTTTACGGTTAAATTACAACTTTTTAAGGTATAAATTACAAATTTTTTAATGTGTAAGTTACAACTTTAAAGGACATAATTGATCATGAAAAGTTGGGATCGATACTAAGAGTTCATGATCGAGCATAAGTGTCTGCGACCAATCATGACCTTCTCTTGAACAGTTGTAAATTATCCTTTTAAAATTATAATTTTACCATAAAAATTGGTAACCGGCGTTATTTATACCAAAAAACTTTTTCCGGTACCGTAGAGTTGCCCTTTTTCTTAATAGTATTGGAACATAATAAACTGACTCAATTTGTTGACTTAATAATATGTTAAAGTGATAGAGTTTCAATAAAGAAGTTCAACAGTTATCGTCTCAATAATTTTATCAACACTGCTATGTTGTTAAAGTCATAACCCAACATCTTGTATCTCAAATGCAGGTGCACTGCACCTTGTGGGTCCCCAAAATATATTTTTTTTATTCAATATGTGATACACATGCATTTAGAATATAAGATTTGGGCTAAGACTTATGCTCCGTTTGATACGATGGAAAAATAAAAGGATGAACAGTTAGAAAGATGGAAAGTGGAAATGATAGATAAAACATCATATTTGGCAAGGAAGGAAAGTATGAAAGATGGAAAAGTGGATGAATTAACTTTCCTTCCAACTCACCAAAATCAATCCCTCCAAAATCGGAAGGAAAGTAGATAAAAAATTAATTATTTATGTTGAGATGTATCTTATTTGTCTACATATCTTTTAATATATATATTATATACATTAATTTCATATAAAAATACAATGATAAAATATGTATTTATATATATATATATATATTTTAAAAATTTTAAAAAATAAAAATAATAAAAAAATAAAAATAAAAATAAATAGGTCAACTCATAACTCGATACGACACAATTAATTAAATGAGTTGAGTTAAATTTTACTAATGTTCGACACAAATCCATAATGACTCAATACGAATCTGATAAGATACGACTCGATTGTCACCCCTAATCTTATCCAGTAAAAAAAAAAATTAATCATTTTTATTTTCCATCCATCCAACCAAACACAAAGGAATGAAAGTGTATCATTCCTACCTACCAAACAGAGCATATTATAATATTTTTCTAATTTTATTAGATTACATCATTGTCACATCATTAAATTAACATATTAAATTAACTTTTTTAAATTTCAATAGCTTTTACTTTGCTGAAAATATAAAAAAGAATCTTATAAGATGCTCATTGGCCACATGTTAGACGGTGGGGGGTATGGGACGGAATTGTTTTTTGTCTTTGATTTTAAAAATCTCGTGGGATTCTGGAAGAAACGATTCCTCTGTAGCGGACGAAAAAGAATGAGCACAAGTTGTGAGGAATCTGAAGCGTTCATTCCCAAAAGTCTATCAACACGTGTCAGTATCTTGGTGGGATGGGCACCATGTGTGAGATTCTTTGTATCTGGAAGATCCATAAGGGCAAATTCGATAAAACACTTTAAAAATTTGTTTTCCTAGAGAGAATCTTTCATGTGATAAAGATACCTCTTTTTGACGTGGAGGAAACATAAATAATGATAATTAGTTTGAAAATATTTTATTTACGAAATCGTACTCTTTTTTTTATGCATATCAATAGAACGGCATTGTTGAAGAATCAACTGTTATAATAATGTAACTATGTTTATGTTTTTGTTTTTTGAACGAGAAGAAGGGAGAAAGGACGATTGGTAGGTAGTAATTTTTTTTGGACGTGATCATGAGAGTCTCTTATTACGAAATGTCTGATTTGAGTCATAATTATTAATCCGGAAGAATAATCTGTCACTACAGTACCACCAAAATCAAGCAACAAACAACGTTACTCCCATAAATCGAACCTTACTTGATAATCACATAAAAATTAAGAATGACCTTTAATAAGTACGACTTACCACTAGACTACCAGTTCGAATGATAATATAACTATATCACGAGGAGAAAAAACACTCATGGAAGGGTGAAGAAAAACTCGAAAGAATGACAATAACTTTGCCCAAGGAGGAGCATACAAGAAATGAAGTCTTGCCTTTAAAAAAAACTGACTCATTTAAATCTCGTGGTCGATAGAATGTTCAAAGAATTAAGGGTGGCCATGTTGGTTTGCAGTCGAACCATGATCAATCACTAGATTTGAAATTCAATACTATTTGAATAACCCAATTTTTTTAACTCGATAGACTCGACTTGAACTCCCACAAAATTCGGATCGATTATGAGCCCATAATCAAACATGTGTGATTTACCACTCTGATAGACCATTGGTCTATGGCCATAATACCAAACTACCCTTCTTTTGTTTACTTTTTGAGGAATATCTGGTGAAACTGTTTTGCATTTAAGGCATTGTTTAAAAGTGAAGCTCACAATCACAAAGAATCTGATTACATTAATCCCCAAGCAACTTCCAAAACGCACATGTAAGGGCAAACCTGGCAACAAAACAAAGACAAAGGTCATCCTTATCAAAAGAGCACTGTTGAATAGAAAGACCAGATTGCCCACAAAAGCACAATGAATGTCCACCAAACCAATATGTCGTATTATCAGCCGTTACAAAACGTACCAAATTTCATTAACTCAGGTATAGAGCGACTCACAAAAATACATATTATTATTATCCGTTACAAAACGTACCCAATTTCACTGATTCATATACAAAACGACTCATAAAAACGCGTATTATTGTTGTTGCAAAACGTATCAAATTTCACTGACTTAGATACTAAGCGATTCATAAAAAAATGCATATTATTAGCCATTATAAAATGTACCAAGTTCCACTGATTCAGATACAGAACGCTTCATAAAACTACAAATTATTAGCTGTTACAAAATGTAAGTTCCACTAACTCAATTAGAGAGCAACTCATAAAAACGCGTATTATTAGCCGTTACAAAATGTATTAAATCTCACTGACACAAATAAAAAACAACTCATAAAAGCGCGTTCAAATTGATTGATATGTAGATAAGGTCAAATAAGGTATATTTACAAGCTCATAACTTTGTAGAAATAAATGTAGAACTTGGTTCGGTAAACTCATTAGTATCCTAGGATTATATGACCAACCAAGTAATTCCAATCTCCACGCCAATCTTTTTCTTGAAATATAAATAAATCAAACTCAAAATTAAAAGTTATTTTATTCTAAAATCAATTAAAACCAAGTTTCGTACCATTCAAAAGCTAGATTATCAATTTTTTATAACAAAATATAGGTTATTTAGAGCAGCTTACGAAACTTGTTTTTATTTTGAACAATACAAAACTTGGGTTAAAAAGGTCATTGTATCGTATTTCGTACTGAGTCGATTGAACCACCTTTAACTGAGTTACTGAGTTGACTGGATATGCGGAAACCCGAAAGTGAAAACCAGCGAATCTTTCTTTGACCGGAGAATCACATCGCCTGTTTGACAATTCCAATTTTGCCCTCGTCGTTATCATCAGAGCACTGCATCTATAAATCAGAGTCTCTGTGTTAGGCTGCATGTTTATTTGAGCAAATCAATGTAACAGAGCAGTAAAAATACTGAGAGAGAGGAAAGGAAAAATGGGTACAATAGATTTGAATTCAGTTTTTGTCCCAAAGACCATTGCTGATATTCTCACTGAAGTTTCCATGATCGATGATACTTCCAAGAAATTATCAAAGCTCAACGATTATGCCCATACTTTACAAGATGAATTGAAAAAGATCGATGCCTTTAAATGTCAACTTCCTTTCTGCATGCATCTCTTAAACGATGGTCAGTTCATCTCTCTCTCTCTCTCTCATTAGGTATAATTAAATTTTTGTAAAATTTGTTTTTGAGTTTTTTTTTTCGATATCTGTTTTTGGGTCTACAGCAATTGAGAGATTGAAGGAGGAGACAATGCACTGTATGGAAGCAAATGCTCAGCCAGTGACAGAGCCATTGAAGGGTAATTCGAAAGAAGATGGAGGGGTAGAAGAGTCAAATGATTCCGATGATAAGAAGAACTGGATGAGCTCTGTTCAGCTCTGGACCGCTCCTGTTGACTATGAAAATTCTGACATCAAAAAACAAGACCGTTCATCGAACCTGAAATCAGTAAGGATTTCATATACACAAACACACTAAAGATCGATAATTTAATTTGGGTATTTTATAATTTCTTTTGGGTTTTTCGATTTTTCAGAGAAATGGAGAAGAGAAAGGCTCTGCAACTAAGAACTCGCATCAGTTATGTAACAAAAGGAACAGGGGAAAGGCATCTGTTCTTCCATTGAAGAAACACAAGGAGATTTCTTCATCTCTTGATGGTTTATCTCTCTCCATGCCGGTGACCAAAATGAATGGTTCAATTGATTTGAACTTGAACTGCTTTGATTCATCACACAGCAACCCACAGCAGAAGAAACAGAGGCGTTGTTGGTCGCCGGAATTACACCGGCGATTTGTGAATGCACTTCACGAACTTGGAGGAGCACAAGGTAAGAAAATAAAAAAAAAAACTAAATCTGAACTTCAACTTATTGTTAAACTGTTCTGTCTATTTGTAAAATTTTGCTCTGAAGTTGCAAAGTTTTGGGTTTGTAAAGGGAATTTCATCGGTCTCTGTTGTTTAACACACTGGTTTTTTTTTTTGGGTTGGGGCTAAACAATAAAACATGGATAAATCCGGGTAGCAAAGATTGTTTCTTGTTTTTTCTCCTAATTTGTGTTATGTTTTTTTTTTGGGTATGATTTGCAAAATTGAAAACTTTGAATTTTCATCAAGGAAAAATAAAATAAAAAATTTTCAACATAAAAAATATACTCACTTGTATATCATCGGTAATTAAAATTCTCTGAAATAATTTAATATATTATATTACCAATAAATAGGGTCAGAAACAAATTTGAACATTAATATATAGAAATAAAAAGTTTTATGCAACCAACCCACAACTATTTGCAACAAATATTTAATTTCAAATGACAAAACAAATCAAGTGGAAGAATGGAGGAGATTCTCAAATGCGAAAATGATTCAATGACTTCGAAGGAATTGAACGAGAAGCCTTATGAAGTGAAAATCTCATGTACGGTTTTGAATATGGGTGTCCAATCCTTATGTACTAACGGGAAAAGTACAATCTATAAATCCAGCGTGGGGCGAGGAAGGATTCCAAAAATATTAGATCCGCACATGCAAAAGCAAATTGTTGATAAAACTCCAAAATGGCATTTTCTTTTGCATTTAAAAATGGGATCCATTTAACATGAATAAACAACAAGAAAACGAAAATTACAGGGAAACCATCCCTGAAAAATATCTGTTTGTTTATTGATTTGGTTTTTTTGTAGGGGTAAAGTTTTCAGCGTGGAGATTTTCTCTTTCATGTACTACCAATATTTATGTTGCAGAATTGGTAAATTTGTGTGTCTATTTTGCAGCTGCCACACCCAGACAGATTAGAGATCTGATGCAAGTGGATGACCTAACCAATGATGAAGTGAAAAGCCATTTGCAGGTATACATTTCAACCTGAGTTTTCCCTTCAAAATTTCCAGAATGTCGACTACAAGACTACGACTACAGAGGCATTCTGGTGGGATAGGGCCCGTCACTACATGGCTCTATACCAAATCATGAGCTATACGCGAAGCCAAGCTGCTTCCCATAGGCGAAGGGATGAAAGCCCAATGAACCTGGGATTTCCCTTCAAAATTCCCCATTTCTGGGCTCTTCTTTCTATTATACTCTCTCCAACAACTTAAGTTTTTGGAGTACATGATTGTTTTACATGGTATTAGAGCTTAAGTTTGGAGATGGTGTAGCTTAAATATTTAGTTAAACGTGTCATATTATAATAATGAATTGTTGTGTAATTGCAGAAATACAGACTCCATGTCCGAAGAATTCCAATTTATTTAGCAGCTCCATCGAATGGCTTCTCGATGGACCAAGATTGGTGTGAAGGTCATCAGTACAGCTCCCCGGAAGGTCCCCTCCATTTGGCGGGGTCTTCAAAGGGTGTTTCATTCACTGTTGGCGATAGCATGGAAGAGATTGAGGATGAGAAATCGGTTGATAATGCAGTATAGATGGATCCACCAGATACATATATAGAGAAATCAGATTGTGCAGAAAACAAACAGCAACTTCTATAGAGAAATCCTGAGGTCTTTTTCCTAAAAGAAAAGCTTAGACTTAGAGAGAGAGAGAGAGGCGATGAAAGTAGGTGAATTTTATCATTTTATCTCGGTTATTGAGCTTAACATCTCTGCCTGCTTTTATATGAGGAAGTTGATGTAGCTTCCATCCGTGGATTTTGAATGAATTAGGACAAAAACATAACCATTTTTAAATATTTGAAGTTATCTTGGTTGTTGTTCACTAACATAAATTTCGAGTTCAAAGTCTATTGTTCTATGGTTCTTTTTTCTTTTGTTAAAGGGTGTTCAGGTTTACATTGACAGTTAGTTATTGTGGTTTGAGCTCGGTTAGAACATGTCTCTAAAGGGACAAGAAGGGTGGCTAGCCTTTAGGGGGGTGTGAAGAGATTGAACTTAAGACCTCTGAATTATCAGATGTCAAATTCAACCATTAAATCAGGATTTCATTGTTATATGATTCTTGTTATCTTTTATTTACGTTATTTCTCTTGGAAGATAACATGGTAAAAGGAAGATAATACATTATTTTGAGTATAAATGAATTTAATAACCTACTACCCGCTAACCTAGTAAAACAGTTTTTTTTTTCTTCCCAAATCGAGTATAAATGAATTTAATAGATTATTTTGATTTTCTAGAAATAATTGCATAGCTGACTTCCATGGGCTTTGAATAAATTAGGGGCACATATGTAGTATCACAATTAGATGTAAATGGAAATATCCCGACTCTAAACCATTTTTGACTCTTCCAACGAATTAATTCCTCAAAAAGATGAGAGATGATCTCAACTGAGCTTATAAAATAAATGATGGATTGATGATAAATTTAACGTAGAATTAGTTGAATATAGATAATTATTTAGATTTAAAGGAACTTTTATATCTTATTTTAATGTAACTGAGTTGAATTGTACAACATAAATATTAATTTGCACTTTTTTGCCCATATTTTGTTGAGGTGGAATGGTATTGGCTTTATTTTTCATTAATAATTTAGTCTTGAATCTTCATATTTAAAATTCAAAAATTTTCCTTTAAGATTTTGCCTCCCCTGGTATGGGATTCTGGCTCTGCCCTGTTTCCTCAATTGCTTCATTTCTCCTTTTCCATGGGGCATTTTCAAACCACTGAATCAATCATTTTTCTACTTTTCTTTTGATTTCATTCTCGATTTGAGACTCTAGTTCTCAAGAACATATTAAAGCACTCCTTAGAGTCCCGGTAAAATAGACTATTTATGTCATATCGTTGGTTGTCCTTTTTAATTGTGCGCAGTTTTTTCAGACCATACTCTTCTTCAAGCAATTCGACGATTCGTTGAATCTTCTTAGGTGAGGGTGCCCTCATATGTTCGGGTTTTCGTAAGTCGATAATAAGGTCAGCTATCTGATTTTTTAATGAGGTGAGCCTTTGCATATGTGAGGCCTTGTTAGCTTAGCTCCACCCGTTGGAGCTAGTTGCTCCTGCTGTTCCAACTCCCTCCAGATGTCCTCTTGGTTGACCTCAGCAGCTTGGATTTCAAACAAAGGAGGAACCAGCTCCTGAGCTAATGGTAGTGGCTCAGAAACTTCCAGCACTAGGGGAGGGCTTGCTGCACCTCCATCGAATCAACCTTATCCTTCTCAAACTCGAAACTTGCGACGATGATGATAGGAATTGAAATTGGAATACCCTGTAATGTTAGTATGGAAATTGAAGAATAACAACACCAAGAGTTGAGAAAGGAAAGAAATAAAAAGATCTTCAACAATTTAAGGGTCCGTGATGGGATGCAGGGTCTTTCACCAAATGAGCCAAGTTTTTTAGGTAATTATGTATGCCCCAAATTCGACATGGTGCTTCAAGTTTCAACTCAAATTCACTCTCTCACTCTCTCTCTCTCTCTCTCTCTCTCTCTCTCTCTCTCTCACACACACACACACACACGCATCCATCCAAAAGATTGAAATATTTTTTACTGAAGAAAAATGTTATTTGTATCTAATTTGAAGACGTATCTATTGGATAGAAAGTATGTTTTATTTAATATTGAAATTGATTTAATGATTATAATTAGGAGTGTCAAACGTGTCGAGTTGGGTCATTTCGTGTCGGGTTGATTTCGAATTTGTGTCGAAAATCTCAAAATTCAAACTTGACATGTTTAATAATCGTGTCGAGATGTGTAAATACTAACCTGACCTGACTATTGAACGGGTTACCCGAACCCGACATGTTTGACACGTTTGATAAACATGTCGTTTTCGAGTTAACACACATAACATGATCTGTTTAACTTATTTAGCACACATAACATAGACTTGTTTAACATACATAACATGTTTCCACACTAGTTCATTACCATTAAATGCATCATTCAATCATTTATCCAAAATTTCAAATAATTTTTTTACAAATAACATATCACATTTCATCAATGAAATTGACTAAAATGTATTTAAGTTTCAACCCAAAAATTAAAGTAAGAACTATACTAGTATACTATCATAATAATGTTAAGCACTATATTGTCAATTATCATAGTAAAAGTAAGAATTAATAACTAATAATGTTAAGACCACATCAGTCATACATAATATGAAAACTATACTGCCATAAAACGGGTTAAACAGGTCTACAGTGGGTTAGGTCGGGTTCGTGTCTGAATTATATCAACCCGTTTAAAATATTCGGATTAATCAGGTCAAAATCGGCTTGACCTGATTTTGACATGAACCCGACATGATTTTTTTTCGTGTTTAAGCGTGTTAATTTGTTTTAACCCATTAACTCGTTTTATTTCGTGTCCGACCCACTAATTTCATGTTCGGTTCGTGTCGTGTTGAAAATTGACAGCCCTAATTATAATGCATAAGGTTACTAAATTAGGCCATGTAGCATTGCTATTTGACAAAATAACTTGCTTTATATTGCCTTCTTCTGTATCCACAGCGATGCATAACCCTACTTAACTTCCATGACTATCAGTATGGGACATCAAATAGTGTTGTGCCTTGACTCGAACATCCTCAATGGGCAAAATCACTGAAATTTTCTTTGACCTAATTGTCAATGGGGTCAGTCTATCAAAAGGTGAAATATACTATGAGAGGTTGCAATTATAGCTATATAGTTTTGAACCGAACCTAAATACCCATTGTGGTAAATCATAAAGGATGATGCTAAATTGACAAAAAAATAAGTTAAAATGACTAATTGATGCGACGTCAACATGATTCTTTTCGGCCTACTTATACTCATTTAAATTGTAAAAATTACTCACCATATCAATTCCACATTATTTAGTCCATTTTTGAATAGTCTAGTGTTATCTTAGATCCAAAAAAAAAAAAAAAAATAGTCTAGTGTTATCCAATCATAAACCCATTATAATATATCAACAAAAAGTGGTAATTGGCATCTTCGGTGTTTCCTTAGACCACTAATGATTATCATAGGAATAATTTTTTAGACTCTAAAAAGATTTGGTTTAAACTCGTAAAATTCAATTCGTTTATATGTAAAATAGTTGATCTACTCGGACTCAGATTGGGTCAGACTCGGCTCTAAAAATGAGCCAAATTTGAATAAATTTTTAGACTCGTTTAAAAAAACGAGGTCGACAAATTTGACTCGAGCTCATAAAATTCGGTTCAATTATCAGTCCTATATCCTCGTGGCTTTCCTCTTCCCCCCCCCCCAAAAAAAGGGAAATTTAGAGGCCGGTCCCCCTATATGGACTTGTTTGGACTTAAGTTCGTCAAAGAAACTTATTTGTTATGAAGTCCGTTTTTTGTCAATTTTACCATATTATCCCTTCCCTTTAGAAGTGAAATAAAACTAAAAATTAAAAACTGCTAAATCTTAAGAGTTTGACTAACATTAAAATTTTTTTTCTCTCATATCTATCTATATCCATATATAGGTTAAGAGTTTGATTAACATTAAAATTTTCTCTCTCTCTTATCTATCTATATCCATATATAGGTTAGGTGTGTGTAATATATATATATAGTAACATTAAAAATAAAAAATAGTAACATTCGAATACAAAAAAAAATTATCATTTAGACACAAAAAATAATACATTTAAACACAAAAAAAATAGTAACATTTAAACATAAAAAAAATTGAAACATTAAATATTAATATTTTTAAAAAATAGCAACAGTAACATGTTCAACAAAAATAGTAACATGTTTAACAAAAACTGTAACATATTTAACAATAATTATTTCTCTCAAATTCAAACGCAAAAAATAGTACCATTCAAACACAAAAAATAGTAATATTCAAAAACAAAACAAATAGTAACATTGAAAATTAATATTTAGTAAAATAATAGTACTAACATGCTCAACAAAAATAGTAACATGCTCAAAATAATAGTAACATGAACAGTAACATACTCAACAAAAGTAGTAAGATGAACAGTAACATAATAAAAAAAAATAGTAACATGAATTTGAATATATATATATATTTGGCTACCACTTTCCTCATCATAGCATTGCCACCATCGTCACCTCCCGAACAACGTCAACCATCACGTTGTCATCATCTCCACAACAACGCTCACCACCATCACCACCACACAAAAATTCATTCAAATTCCACTTCGATAGCTCATTTTTACTCCACACCACTGTCACTACTATACTTGCATCATCTCCATAACAATCCAACGTACATATATATATATATATATATAGAGAGAGAGAGACAGAGAGAGAGCTTTGAATTTGATATATATATATATATATATATATATATATATATATAGAGAGAGAGAGAGAGAGAGAGAGAGAGAGCTTTGAATTTGAATTTTAAATTTATGATGGAGATTTTATTGACATATTTTAATTGACCTTGAATTAAGGGATAACAATTTCCAAAATAGGAAATTAATTTAACTTTCTTTCAAGTAAGGGTATTTTTGAGATTAAAAAAAAAAAAGTGGACTTAAGTTATTACATATAATTTTAAACATGAACTTAGCCCCTTATAAGTTTCCTTGCAGGACTTATCTCTAAATAAGTACATCTAGGGGATTCACTTCCAATTTTCACAAAAATAAAAATAAAAAAATGCTGCACATCAATTTAACTGTTATGAATGTGACACAGACATTTATTTGGGTCGGGCTTCCTGAGACCTTGATCCAAGCCCACTCCAACTGCTTGGGACACCTCATGAATGTTCTCTCTCGAAGTTCTCGGACTTGTAGCTCCAACTGCATACTTCTAGCTCCTCTCTCTCTCTCCCTCTCTCCTTATATAGGCATAGCTGCACTTCCACAATATCTCTCTGGTCTCACGGTATAATTCGTCTGATTCTCTAGGGTTTTCATTTTGCTGTTCTTCAGGCAGTAGAGGTAGTAATTAATTATCTAACTTTTGGGATAATGTCATGACTGCTTGTTTGTGTCTGTATGGCATGAATGTTTGTTTGTGTCTGTATGGCAATAAATTTTCTGGGATTTAATCTCTTTTAGTCCATTATATTACTTGAAAATAATACCCTTTTGACAGGAGGTATGAGAGAAGTCGTGACTATCCAAGTTGGGAGTTATGCCAACTTCATCGGTTCTCACTTCTGGAACTTTCAGGTACAGATTTCATATCAATGTGCACTTGATGTTCATGTTTGATTTTTGACATTGTATAAATCACCATTTTTGCAATTATACTAATATTCTTGAAGCGTAACTTGATGTCATGCTTTTAGCTACTTACCTTATTTCACCGATTACCCGGCTATATGACCTAAATATATGGATATTATCAATGTGAGTTATAGAATTTTTGTAGACACGATTGAGGGTAAAACGATGTGTGTGACTCTTTTCTATGAAGCTGAAGCAATTTCACATGAACTCAGGTACAAAACATTGTACAGGACTTTTCACAAAAAATAAACAAAAGGGCTCATAATGCTGTATGGGGTTTTTTGGTCCCAATCAAATTCATCTTCTTTATCAAAATTTTCATGTAATTTAGGAGTCATAGTCAAACATACCTGTTCCCCTGTCCTTTGATGCTAATGGGTTGCTCCAGACTCCAGAGGGAGGTAAAGTGTTGAGGTTAGAGGTTATGGCCTTCTAATGCGAAGGTTCTTTTTAGCATTTTCGTGTTCTGTTTTTGAGACTCTGTCAGAAAAGCAGGTTTGGTAGTTAATGCTGAATTGCTCGCTCCTCTAGTTGTTTGAACAGTTATATTTGATTCATGCCTGCTGGAGACAAGTGACACTCATGGAGACTTGAAATTTGGATTGCACATTATGTGGTGTGGAGGATTACCTCTTTCGGGGTTGGTAAGGATTTGAGAAGGAATAGAAACCATCTTTTCTGAAACCTAGTGGTGTGGATCCTGAAGACTCTCTTGTCATACCAGATGTCTGAAATATGTTCGGATCTGCTGCTAATTTAGAACATCTTGTTTTTTTTTTCTTGCCAAAAATGACAAAAAACGGATATGCAATATTATTAGCTAAGGCCAAGTAGAGCTTTAGGAAGGGTTTTATAGCAATAGTATGGTGGGCACTTGTTCATTTTTATGGTAATTTGCAGGGGCTTCACCTTCTTGCTTGCAACCTGATAAAGGGTTTTTTTTTTTGCTTACTCTTTTATTCTCATGTTTTGGGCTTCACATGTGATCTTTTAAGTTGACAAACTCCTGGCTTCATGAAACTGCTTTCTGCTTTAGTTAGTATTGTTGAGTTCATCTGTATGTTGCCAATATGTGCTGCAGTGGTTGAATTATCTGCTTTTGTCATGGCAAACACTACATTGACCTCATGTGCTCAATGTTGAAGGATGAATTGCTTGGATTGGCTGAGGACCCTCAGAGCAATGAAGTGTTTAAGAATCACCATCTTGATATGGATGTGCTCTACCGTTCTGGTGAAACACCACAGGTGACATAATCTAATCATTTTTTTTTAAAAAAATTGCCATGCTTTTTAATTCTGTAATTTTTTTCGTCAATGCTTTAATGAAAGATTCCTACCTTCATTTGTATACCATGTATCTTGTAGATGATGGTATAAAATGTGGAATGAACTTGGTGGAACTAGGATTTGATCTGAAGAAAATGTCTTATAGTATTCCTATGCTTCTATGATCTTTGAGCCTAATTAGGCTGTGGATATGTTGATACTTGGAACATTTTGCGCATCATAAAATATCTAGTTTGTTAATTTTCCACAGTGCTAGTTAATCACCTCTTCTACCAGTTGAAATGTTATGCAACTTGCACTTTGAGAAGCTTCTTATAATTTGGAGAAAGGAATCGTTGATTAACTCTATTTGTGGCATGTGTGCTTATGATAAATTTATCCATTGTGCCTAAGCATGTTATCTACCACCGAATTTTGTTACTCAGATAGTATGAAGGCTCAAAGCTTTGAGAACTTTTGGTCCATATGGAAATTGGCTCTTCACAACTGTTTGACAGTTGGACAATTAGCTAGCTGTTTATAAATACAATCTGCAACTTACATTGAATTTTCTTTTGCCCCCAGTAAATGACTTGCTTTTATTACTTTTAACTTGCCAACATTATGTTCAGACATTGTGCTTATATTATTATTACTTATTTGATCACCTTGGGCAGGGCATTCTTACATACACGCCTCGCTTGGTTTCAGTTGATTTTCAAGGTGCTTATTTTATTTAATGTTGAGTCGTGAGCAATTGAATGTATGCCTTTATGTCATTTCCTGTGTATTTCCCTTCATAATTTCATATGTCATAGAGAGTATGGAAATTGGTATATAACTATATGGTATTCAAAGCTTTTTGGCGACCTTTTTGATTTATTTTACATATTTTTTTAAAAATATTTGGAAAAATCCAGGAAAAGTTATCTTTGTGATAATTTGATTGTGTAAATAATATCACACCACACATATGAGGGGGCTTTTGAAAGATCTACTGATTTGGGTGGTTTTAAAGTTTGTTGTATCACTTTCCTTTTCCTGGGTCTTCTTGGGGTTCTTTTTCGAATGAGTTGAAGGGTTTCTTTTGTGGGTGGAGAACCAAGAGGCATTGATGTTTAATGGGATAAAATGAGTGTTTGAGATCTTTTGGCATCTTGACAAACAAGATGACTTTGCTTTGGCCTGCTGGAACAATTGTAGGTAGCATGGTATTTATATTGTGTAATTCCTCTGAATTTTACCATTTTCGAGGTTGTACCAGTACATGAGTCAATATATATTTTCAATTGAAAAACTTCTCAAATGTCTTACTAGGACCTTCAATTCTACAATAGGTCTCCTAAAAAGTGGCTGCCATAATTACGGCTTCGTTTGGAAACACTATTTATCAATTTTTTGACATCACAGGTTCTCTTGGATCCATGAGTTCACGTGGTACACTGTACAATGATATCCCACCTGTACGATCTGATGTTGTCACATGGTGAGACATGTATTCATCTTTTTATATTTAGGTGCTTTATCATTGGGCTACTTGTGATACACAGCTCTATTATCTAAAAAATTCCGGACCTTGGGAAAGTCATTGTCATAAAAAAAAGGATGAGCATTTCTTTAGGATGGCACGGTTCACTGCAATATTTTTTGAAACTGATTTTAGTTTCTAGGTGACATGTTCAAAGGTTTTGTATATTTGACTTATCATGAAAATATTCACAAATAGATCTGGAAAGCCCAATACATTGAACTGTTTGCATTATATTTCCTAATTCGTCAGATTTGGGGATGATGGGAGGTTGCAAGATTCAGACATGTTTTTATTATGGCAATGCATTTTACAGTAAGTGTCTTTCTATTATAATTTATTATGTAGTGTGGGGAGGTTGTGAACATCAATGTTTCATCCAATTATTGTGTAGTTGTGTAACTTTTAGTTTCTTTTTTGAGAAGTGTGTGCCTTAGGAGCTCTATGAGATAGTGTATGTGTGGGTTATTGGATGCTTACATGCATAAGCGCAAGTGTGAACCATGTACTAATATCATCTAGTTCCTACAAAGTCGTTACTTCTTTTCTTTGACTTCCCAAGGTGATTCCAGTTAACAAGTTTGTGTTAGAGAGATTATCTTGTGATGGCAGATGAGAAACAAATTTGTTTTTTGGAAAGTTGATAATAGTGCTTATATAATGTTACTTGGATCGTGGGTTGATTTGGTACGTGATGTGGGTACGGGTACACGATACGACACTTTCTTAGGTACGCAGTGTGATGGGGATTGGCTTAGTTGGTACGGTGTTTTCGGTCACAATTTGTTTTGGAACCCTTATGTAGATGCTTTCACTACCACATGAAATTACATATAATAGTATTATTTATTTTGCATTTGTGCTAGATTTTCTATTATCTAAAGTTATATATAATTATACATTCATATACAAATAGTTAAATATTTATTATACGTTTGTGATACATGTTCCAATGTGAATCGATTTGGAGTTGGTATTATAATTTGAGGTCGGACATTTAGGTGATTTGGATCGCGAACTCACCGCCTTTGGAATCGTTGTACCCAAATTGTGGGTTATCAGGGGTTTAGCAATTTTTTGTAACTATGTGCTTACCTCTCTTAGCCAAGTTGATATAAGTAGGCAATCAATGACATTCTCTATCACCTGGGACGAAACGTCCCCAATACTTTTCCTTCAGTACACGCAATATAAGTTTGTAGCACCTACAATATTCCTTTCAAGTGGGTAGAAACCAACAAACATTCCAGTCAACTGCTAAGGTTGGGTCTGTTTTGGTCATTGGTCTGCATAGAGTTACCTTATTCAGTAGTAGTTCTGGTTATTGATCTGCATGAAGGTGTCACATTTGTAGGAAAAATCGTCCACTCTGTTCTGTGCAGAACATTTTCTCATTTATAGATTAGAAAAAGTGTCACTCTCCTTGTGAATTAATTATGCTTGTTTTAAGTTTTAACAATGCCTTGACGGAAATATGTCGAGAACTGTACCTTTGAATTTAAAGATTGAGAAGCAGTTTGAGGTAGAGTTTATTTTCAGAAGGCAGAATCTAATGCATCTTGGGTCGAAGCATAAGATTTTGTTGTGTCTTCAGGCCACTGCTGTATGGGTTATGCCTGGTTTTACGAATAGTATCCTGTATTAGATTCAATACTAAAAATACTGCTCAAAGAAGTTTTCAAGAAATTCTAGTATACATGTTGCTTACGTTAGTGTTTTTGTTTTCATCAGGTTGTCAATGGCCATTGTTAGACTATTCCATTCAAAAATTAGTAGACTATCAGTTGACCAAAGAGTAGTGAGGCAACAACCTCAAGGGTGACCATGGCTTTTGATGTGATGATTTTTCATCCACCATAAATGAGAAAGGCTGGAATACCATATTGACCTATGTTTTGGTCCCTCGTCACCAGTCAACATGTATGAGTCACTCTCTTCTACATATCATCAACTTTGATATCATACTATTTAGTATGGTTGCTTTTTGCGGGAATTGCATAGGGAGGTGGGGCAGAGGGAGCTATTGATATTAGATTTTGAAGTTGGCATTAGGAAAACGTAAACATTCGCTTGGTCATCTGAAATTTAAGGTTCTTAAAACAAAAGGGTTCCTTACTATTTTTCTTGTTAAGTTGAACAATGTTTTTCAAATTTAATGTTTAAGTTAACAATTTGATCTCAAGAATGAAGCAATAGCTGCTGTTGTACTTATTGAGGGTTGGAAATTTATTTGTCTATCCAGTCATTTTAGTTCTTCTCCTTCGTTTGATTTGGCATTTATATCAATTGATTAGATCTCTGTGCAGGACTGGTAACATCTCCACTCATGCAACTGAACGTCGAACGAAGAACTTGTTCTTGCAAAGTTTATACGAGGAAGAACAGAAAAGATTGGGGATGGAGAATGGTGTTAATGGTGGGAAGAATGATTCTGAGGGTGAAATTCAAGATAAGGACATTGTAGAATGTCTACAAGATGGTGTTCAATATTGGACAGACTTTTCAAAAGTCCACTATCATCCCCAGAGTTTGTATGAATTAACTGGACTAGGAATGGACATTGGGGAATTCGAGAGTTATGGAATTGGAAGGGATGCCTTCTCCGAGGCTTTACGAGGAGAAGAAATAAATGAGAGGCTTCGTTTTTTCATGGAAGAGTGTGACCATATTCAGGTATCTCTTAAAATGAAAAATGTTTTCTTAGATCATCTCCAATGGAAATTTAAACCCTTACCCAAATTTGAGTAAAAAATGGGGTAAAAAGTTTGATTTGGTATGGACCTCTCCAATAGAGAAACCCAAATTTAAAGGAAGAGAAATTCAAATTTAAAGGAAGAGAAATCCAAATTTAAATGAGGACAAACTCAAATTTAAAAGAGGGTAAATATGACCATTGAATCTATAAAGGAGGGTGTATTCTCACTATTAAAGATTTGGGTATGGATTTGAGTCTCCCTTGATTTGAGTAAAAAAAAAAGTTTCATTTCATTTAATATAGATATAGGTCTAAGCATTGGAGAATGTTTTTAAGAGTTTTTTACTCAAATTTAAATTTGGGTTTAAAAAAGGGTAAGGATTGGAGATGCTCTTACATTTCTTTACGGACTCCTAGACAATCTTAATTTCACTCATGCTTTTTTCCTTTGTTAAAAGGGTAAGGATTGAAGATTCTCTTACACTTCCTCACAGACTCCTAGACAACCTTAATTTCACTCATGCTTTTTTCCTTTGTTTGTGAAAATGATTGCCAAACAGTAATCATCGCAAATTATATTTAGGTTACTTTGACTTTTTTCCCTTTAAGCTTGCCCCTATTCTCATTTTGGTCCTCAATCTTTCATTTTTGGCAGTATAGTCCTCCAACTTTGCAACATGTGTCGACTAGTCCATTTCGTAATGATCGTCAAATTTTTTTGGACACTAAAATTTAGAGTGACACTTAATGGAAGTTAATGATCAGACTGAATCTGCACAATACAAGAACATGGAGGACAAGCCTAAATAGAAGGATTGGGGATCAAAGTAGAATAGGGAAAATTTTAGGTAGATAAAGTATAACTAACCATTATATTTATGGCAAGTTGGTTAGTCTGAAAGTTATATTTATGGCAAGCTGGTTAGTCTTTTCAGAATTTCCTTGACATTTATGGTTGGTACAAAATTCTTATATCGTTCAAGCCTTCCCGTAATCTCTTTGAAGCGAAGATCCTCAACATGGTTTCATAAGATATTTCTGCCTTTTTTTTTCTTGTGGGGGTGAACTGATGATGGCTTTTTGGCAGGGAATTCAATTTATGGTTGATGACTCTGGAGGATTTTCGGGTGTGGCTGCAGAATTTTTGGAGAATATTGTGGATGAGTACACAAACGTTCCAATGTTGCTCTATACGGTCCGGAGCCCTGGCTCTTACATTAACCTCACAAGCCGGAAGCAGATAATCTCTCACTCTCTTCATGATGCAATTTCATTTGCAAAACTGTCATCCTTGTGTAAATTGATCGTGCCTATTGGTTTACCTTCCCTGAGTAAAAGTAAGTAGTGTTAATTTGTGGGAAAGGTCCTTTTTATAACCACCTCTTGTTTTCTGATTACCAGATTAAATTTAAATTGTTTCTAAGAAATTGGATTTCCTAAATGTAAATGAAATTTGGTTGATAAACCGAGTAAGATGCATTTTGTGTTTTAGTGAGAATGTACCTTTATATTATATTGCTAAATATCTCAATATTAGTTTGCTTGAACCAAAATCACTGGATATGCTATGGTCATGTTATGCTGGAGGTTATTCTTAGATCAAACTCTCCCCCCCCCCCAAAAAAAAAAAAACCCCAAAAGAAGCTACATAAAAAAAAATCTGCACCAAAAACAAAAATATATTAGCCTCTTTTTATTATGTATGTTAAGAAGAAGCTGTACATGGACTGATCTGCTTATGCAAATGTGAACTTAAAGCTTCCAGGTTTCTCTCCATAAAAGACGACAAGCCTTACTACTCCAGTGCAATTTATGCATCTGCACTGCATTCTATTAGTCTCCCTTTCCGAATGGAACCACTTGGTCCCAGTGCAGAATCACGTTATATATCTGGTGCTGTGGATATAAATGGGGTCATACAAATGTTAGCTGGCCAAGCTAGGCATAATAGTGTTGCTATTCTGGATGTTGCAATGCCAGCTCCTCCTCTCAGTGGTATATTTGTTTTCTGGTTACATTCACTCGTACTTATTGACAATAGTTTTCCTTTTAAATTTTCTCTGAAGTAGTTCATCTTAAAACGCAGGGGAACAGGTTGAGCAATCTTTGTTAGGGAATTTGCAGACATTGACCCCAGAGACAGCAGATAATGTGGAAGACTTGCAAGCAGTGGAATCCATGACTGTTCATGGAGCCATTGGTTCTGGTATTGTTTAGTATTTTACAGATTATATTCATTAAATTAACTTATTTCCCTTTGTTTTTCTCATTCTGTTGTTTTAAATAACAGTTCCTAATTCATTGCCTCAACCCCCAAGTAATTACCAATTCTCCCTGTGCTCGATGTTTGTCATATTCTTGAATATCTTGCTGCAAACATTAGATCAGGGCACTGGCATTTTCGTAGTCTTTTGCTGACTGATGGACCAGTTTGCAATAATATTTACCACACTGCTTGAGTGACTTCTATTAAAAGCTAGCGCACCATTTCTGTTTGAGAAAGGAAATATTTAGTTAACCTCGAACAATCCTAAGTATTTCCAGAGTGAATTCTAAGCTCAAGAAGTGAAGAACATCATCACCTGGGATTTTCAAAAAAAATAGAAAGGGTGGGAGAAAAAATACACTAGTACCATGGATGACTGCCTTTACAATCTGCGTATCAATCTTGTATGTTGACCTCTTTGATATGTAGCTGATGTTGGTTGTCTAGCTATTCTGCTGCTTACTGAAAGTTGTCAATGCATTTAGCTGTTAGTTTATTGGTTTCTTATCTTGTTGTCGTTATGTTACAGGAGGTCAGCAGGCCTCAGTTTCTGAAGTAAAGGACAGAGTTCAAGCTGCTTATGAAAATGCACTCGCAAGGCCAATGTTCTCTCATCTGTCAGTGGCTCGTTGTCCTCTTCCAATACCCTTGCCTTTTCCTTCAATATTCGGGAATCTTGTTGGCCAAAATGGGGAGCTGTTGAGTAGCCCAATTTCAGGTTCCCGGTCAAGGGGATCACTTGATGTCCATTCAATACCTATGGCTGCAAGATTGCGTTCTAGCACTGCTGTCTTGCCGTTCTTGGAAATGAGGTTGGGAAACCTTCGGAGGTTTGGTATTGAGCGAGGAGCTCTTGGGACCGAGATAGTTAGAAGTTGGGGTTTTGGACAGGAGGAAGTGGAAGACATTGGAGAGACACTTTCTAAGATGGTTACAACATTGGATCCTCGTTCTCAAGTATCATCGGATTCAGATTGAGGCTTGTCAATGTATATAGCCATTGTGTTGATACATGTTCATGTACTCGAGTGAGTTCTGTATCCTTTTTTATGAACTCTTTCTACATGGATGATGGATCATTTCCCAAGCCGTCGCACTTTGACTAATGTTGTTTCTGGAAGTATTCTATTTTCCCTGTAAAATACAGTTTTTTTCGGCAAGTCGGTCATACAGAGGTTTTTTTTTTTTTTTTGAACTTGGTCATGTACAGTGTTTTTTTTTCTGGTCATTGTCATATACAGAGTTGAGGGGGTCTAAATCCAACAGAGTAAGACCATTCTATGTCTCGTGAAGTTCTATTTTCTTTTCTTTTCTTTTTTTTCGGTGTTTGGGTCAACTTACGTATACCTCGACTAGTTTTCTTCCTGATCTGATCAAAGGTAGGTCATCCACGTCAAGATTACAGTACTTATGAGAAATGAATCCTTTATGGTCGGGTTATCAAAGATTCGAACTTAAGACATTTGGGTTTATGACCCGTGAAGTTCCTTTGTATTGCTTTTATGATTAACAAGATATTTCTGGTGGACAAATTGACAAAGTTGTAAGAATGCGTGGATGACAGATGAATCCTATATTGCTGATATTTTGAGTTTTATAAAAATAACAGTAAAATAAAACATAGAATGGCAATTATCAAGGTACTCCACAAAATCGTCAATGCTGATATTTTGGGTTTATTATTATATTTATTAAATTAATTTTTAGTTCATAAAAAAGTGTGAGTGTGAGTGTGAGTTCAATTTGAAGATAATGTAGTATTATACGTAAATCCTAGTGTTAAATTATTTATTCACGGATTGTATGAGTTAACACAACATGAAAATAAACACCACACGA
Organism: Ilex aquifolium; assembly: GCA_951799425.1. Taxonomy (NCBI): domain Eukaryota; kingdom Viridiplantae; phylum Streptophyta; class Magnoliopsida; order Aquifoliales; family Aquifoliaceae; genus Ilex; species Ilex aquifolium. The sequence goes on from OX637391.1 coordinate 7,252,453, forward strand.
TCAATTAAATGGGTTGAGTTCGAGTTAATTAGTACTCAACACAAATCCGTAAATGATACGATACAGACATGATCAACATGATATGATTACTACCCTTAATCCTCAAAGCACCTTATAACAAATACACAGTTTTTTTTTTTTTGGAGGGGGGGGGGGGTGTTTGGTTCCTCCTTTTTTGTCTCTTTATGGTAGCTGACATTGCAATTTTCCATTCTGATGATTCACTTACATTATGCTTCCTTTTTGTCTCTACCCAAAAGTAATTAATATTTGATGGGGGTGTTCCATGCCATTCAGGTCTTTGCCTGCCTGAGGCATTAAAGATTCACAAAGTGTACTGTTTGTCGCCTGCCTGAGGCATTAAACATTACACTATGATCTTCCAAGAGCTTAAATCAACCCCACTGTAGGGCCTGGCGTGGGTGGTGGGGAAAAAAATATACTAATATCACCAGTGTGTACATGAAGAAGGTCACGTGCAACTGACCCTATAAGTCTTCCATCTCCCATAGATTTATGTTATCAATGGTAGTTTTGGGGGCATTTTAGAAGGATCTAACTATTATGAACTCATTAAAATAATTACATCAATGTATTGCAGTCAAATCCACATGGTGATCAAAGCCCTTGATGATTTAATGCACTGAATTCAAAATCTTTCTACTCCATCCATTATAACTTTACTTGATAAAACCACTAGTCGTAACCTATTAGTGGTATCCCGTACGATGAATATGAAATGGGTCGATGATTATGGTATTTTATTCACTGTTTTTTTTTGTTTTTTTTTATAAGAAACAGAATTTCCTTCACTATCAGCACCTAATTACCGAATATTTGTAGTTATATATAGTAGGAAAATAGACAAGGTTTTTAAAACAAACAAAAATTCTTGGAAACTTGGTTTGATCCTAATTCGGATGTCGGTAGAGAAGCATGGATGAAATAAATAAGAGAAAATTATTAAAATGTACCTCCCAATAAATTGTCTTCCTCAAAACCAAAAAAGAAAAACTCTCCTCTCTCTTTCTCTCTCTCTCTCTCTATTTGATTGTCCTCTTGCTCTTGCTTCTATCCGAGGGAAATGAACTGTGCAACAAAAAAGCAAAAGAGGAAAGAGAAATTGTTAGGAATTAAGAATGAGTTAGATAAAATCAAGAGCACTCTCAAATTTACAACTTGGACTCTAAATGATAACATTCTCATACAATATCGATTGATATTTTCCTTAACAAACCCATCTCACCAGACTAATTAATTTCCATTAGTTCTTGATTGGATTACAATTTCAGCTGTAACAGATATAACAAATAAAATCCCAAGATTTTACCGTACTAGCGGATCCCATCTCTTTTAAAAAGGATCCCAATTTTCGAAATGAAAAATGTTAAATAGATTTAAAAACTTAACTTGATGAATCACTAATAGTTAATGTGTCCTAATAAATACCGGAACTCACAGTTAAATCAATAACAAATATAATAACCACATCATCAAGTCAATTTTTAAGTCTTTTGTGAGCAAAGAGTACCGGGATATCGTCCTAACATCCTAAAAAGGAGAATTTTTTGTGTATGACACATCATATAACAATGTTATATAATATACATCACCAATAAAATACTATACATTCTCAATGATTATATGTTATATCACTTTGTCAAATTTTTTTAAAAAAAAATACACTTTTGCGTGTCACACCCGTCAGTGTTGTGACAGTTTGGTATTGCAAGTGGTGTCTATAACTTACTAAAGTTTTTTTTCCTCAAAGTGAAGAGAGGTTAATATATATTAATGAGTAACTAGGAAAACTTATAAGATAAAAAATTGTTTTGCGACTAAATTCCCATTGTATTGGCACAATAACCCCATGGGTTTGTCAATATATACGCAAAAAAATAAATATTTTCTTTCTCCAAACTAATTTTTAAGAAACACACAAGTATACACACCTATTCAAGAAGAGATTTCAAATGTTTACAACTACTACAGCTTATACCAAAATAGCTTTAACTTTCATTAAGCTGGCTTCATTAAGTAGAACAACTACTAGGTAGAACAATGTTTTTAGTTTTGTGATTATACAATAATACGACTAAACAGACCAAAAAACCAGCAAATCTACAATTCGATGCAAACCTTTGTAGTACTTTCACATAATGTTAAAAAGGAAAGAAGCTGCTCATTTATTTCAATTGCTCAAAATACCAACTACAAGAGACCATCAAAAAAAGTAAAACTCAAAAATAATAACTTAGGGTTCGTAGGTACTGAGTTATGATTACAGAATGTGACATATCTGGGCAGTGAAAAGACAATGGGATAGTTCTCTCTTAACCACCCCTACTGGCTACTGCACTATGCAATAAAGAGTAATTTTGGCTTTTCACTGCCCACCACAAGAATTTCACCCTTTTCATGTCAAAATCAACAATCCAAATCTTATCAAATCAATTCAATCATCTGTTTCTAAGAAAAACCCTCATGGAAGAGAACGCAAACCATATACCGGAGTGGAAAAAAAGAGTAAAAGAGATCATGGGAGAGAGAAAGAGGGTAAGAGAGAGATACCTGGAACGAATAATGTTTAAAAGAATAATCCTAGAGGACATGAAAGCTGAAAATGGGTATTAACAGGACGGACCAACACTCCTACCCTCCTCGCTTCCAGCCCTCTGTTGTTGCTGCTGATTCTTCTGCTGCTGTTGCTGAAGTAAAAACTGTGGCTGAATCTGAAGCTGATGGGGATGGGAGTGGTCTTGTGTTTCTTGCTGAATCTGATGATAAGGGTCCTCGTATGAGCCCAAACCCAACGCCGGCGACATCTCCGCCGCAGTCATCTGATTAAACCCAATTGCCGTCACAGGCTCGGCAGTGTCAAATCCACCGTTGAACCTCACAAGGTCATGTTGCGGTGGTAGTGGTTGTTGTTGTTGCTGCTGCTGCTCATAAGTCCTCATCATCTCCTGTTGTTCTCTCGCCGCCACCACCGCCGCTAGGTGCTGAGCCTCCACCATTTGTTGCTGGTGATGCAGCGGCTGAGGCTCACGGATCATCAATTGAGTCCCGTGAGACGGACCAGCCTGTAACCCCAACATGGGTTGCATATTATAGGGCATCACTGAAGTCGCCGGAATGTTGGGGTGTTGTTGAATAAACCCAGGATGTTGAAGGATCGGCAACATCGACGATGGGCCAATATAATTAGCCAATTCTTTCTTAGCATTGTACAAATCGTGTTGGACTTGCTTGAGACGGTGTTGAAGGATGGAGATGAGTCCTACGCAGCCATAAACTGGGTCTCGGAGGCGAGCTTCGGCTTCGTATGCGAGGGAATTCACGGCGTCTTCGCGTTGGGCAGCATTGAGTTCGTTTAAGAGTTTTGCGACGTTGCTTGCGCCGAAGACCTTGTGGACGTTGGCGAATTTCTGAGGCTGGTCCGGTGGGAAATAGGGAGCAAATACACACTCTTGGGTGCACTTTCGCCGGAGAAACTTGCACGCCGCACATGGAGAGTTGGACGATGACATTTCCTTCAGAACTGCACACACATTAAAGAGACAATATCACGAAGTATCTCATAAAAATAAGAGTAATGCTATTGAAATCTAAAAATTTGGTCTAATTTAAATTATTAAATCAACTGTAAGTTTGTTCGAATGTTTGATATAACCCACCATCAATCTAATTAATTTCATAAACAAGATCCCAATAACATTATTGGATAAATAAATTTCCAATAAATTCAAGTTATAAGACACAAAATAAAGTCTAAGACTCTATGTAACCATGTAGATTGGAGAGAGAAAATTGTGTCATATAATAGGAAAGCTACTATAGTGGAGGTTTGCTAATATCCATACATATAAATATATAGAGTATATTTTTGGCATTCAGCGAAGGGTCATTTTACCGATTATAGAGAAGTAGTAGGTTAGCCATTAAAAGTTTCGAATTTCGAAACCAACTTGGCAAGTGCAAGTCAAAAATCGATATATATATATCAACACAGTGCTTTATAGAAAGAAAATCCGAAAAAGGAGGAGGAAAAAAAAAGTCTGGAAAGATGAACAAGGAAAGAAATCTATGATAATGATTGAGAAAGAAACTATCATCTGCAAAAATGGCTTCAAATATAGCCGTCTTTGAAAAGATATGGCGACTCTTAAGAAGAAAAAAAACAAAGCAAATTACATAAACTAAATTGCAAATAATTCCACTAGATGTGAACAGAAGAAAAAAGCTGCAATTAAAGCCTCTGTCAAGCCCCAAAACAACGAAATTTTATTGACGCGTCTTGAAGACGAAAGCTCTCATTTTCTCCCTCTACAAAAAAGTCTCACTCTCTCTCTCTAGACTCTAGCTTCTTCAACTTGAAATGCAAGAAACTCTTGCTTTACCGATCATTATAGATCCGTGTTTTTTAATCTTCCAAACGAAACCAAATCACACAAAAATATTTTCTGTGTTCAGAATCTAAACATCCAGATCTTTCCATGTCGAACAAAACTCCTCTCAAATCTCATGGAAAACAAACAAGCAATAGCCACCGTCTTACCTTAAATTACCTTTCATTTGGCTCAAGAACACTTCAGATCAGGGTACAAGTATAAACCTTCTCGTCTCTCTCTCTCTCTCCCCCCCTAAGAACATATATATCATCTGCAAAAACAAGGCAACAATGATCTTTTGTATTATACGAAAAATAATCGTCGTCGTTTTATGTGAAACAAACGAACGAACGGATTGCTGAAAAGAAAATGGTGGATTTGACTTGATGAACCTTCGGTCATAGAAGAGAGAGTAGAGGTCTAGGGTTCCAGTGCGAAAGCGCTCGATCCGATCTTCAAGTTTTCACGATCCCAATAATAGAAAAAAGGGATAATTATAATATTCGTGAAAAGAAAGTAAAGGGAGAAACAGTGAAAATAAATAATAAAAACAGAGAGTAAATGGTAAAAAGAAGGAAAGAGAGAAAAAGGAAGAGATCATTACCATGGCGTCAACGTCATTTTTATATGTGTGTGTGTTGGGGTTGATGATGAGATATAAACACCTCTTTCTCGCCGTTGGATGTAGAGAAAGAGGTGTGTTGACCGTCAGATCTAGAAAAAAGGGTTGGGTGGGGAAGAAAGAGAGAGAGAAGACCTCTTATTCTGGAGAAGGATTAAATGCATCTCTGAGTTACCCCTTTGTCCCTGTACTGTCTTCATCTTTTGCCCTAGTTTCCTCTTTTTAATATATTTGGTGTTGAAGAAAGGCCCTTCAAGTTCTAAAAAGTTGCAAACTTGTCCTCAATTTTTCTAGTATTCGAAAAAGGGTAATGCTTTTAGATCATAAAAAAATGATTTAATTTGTTGATATAATGATGTGTCAAGTAAATGATAGAGACCAATGAAAAATTATAACAGTTAAAGGCACAAGAATATGTCACTGTTATATCAATAAATAAGTATATTAAATCAATTTTTTAAAGTTCAATAGCATTACTCTTCCGACGAAGGGTTTTCATTTTAATTACAAAACATGATGATTCAATTGTTTTTCTTAAACTTGAACCTTTAATGAATATGTCATTATTGTGACACAAGAAACAATTATGTGACATGTCCATAATTACATGCATTTGTCATATGAATTTCATCAATTAATTGATCTTTGAAACAATTTCTCCCATTGGACAGTAATAGGATGGTGTTTTCAATATAAAATTTAGAAAAAGGGTTAATTATTTTTTACTCCCTCATAATTACTGTTATAAACACTATATTTTCTTGACATTTAAAATTATGCATATTACTCTCTTATAGTTATATACTAAAGTGCAGTAATTGACACCGTTAACGGATTTAAAAAATTAACATAATAACTATGTTTTAAAATCAAACTTTTCGTCTGATTTACACTTGACTATAAAGCTAATGAAACATGATAACAAATTAGCATATTTCAATTAAACATGTCGATTCCCTTTTTCTCTCAAGTAAGGTTTTGATCTGGGGCCGAAAATAATTTATGTTTTTCTAACATGTTTTTTTAATTTGGGATTGATGTCCTACCTATTTGAGTATTATAGCATATATTATAAAAGATATTTTAGGTACTTAGACAATGTTCTTTTAGGGGAAAAGAACAGAAACAAAGCCCATAATATATTTTGGGCGTGTAGAACACACTCTTCGTTAACTTGGATGATAAAAGTAAGTATTTTCACTTTGGTACTTAAGAGCATCTCCAACCCAATAGTTATCCTCCAATTTTTAGCTATTTTTGGTGAGGTTGACTCCAAAAACCAGCTCCAATCCAGTTACCTATCCGCCTCACAAAAACTTAGGAGGCTTTCATGCTCGTCAAATCTGGAGAGGCCAGTTTGTTTGCCACTTCTTGTTGCTGAACAACTCCAACTGAACAGCCAAGTATACCTCTATTTCCCCTCTGTTTTTTGAAAAAAATAGTTAATTAAAGTAGGTAATATAATATTTAAATATATTTTGGTTAGCTATTTTACTGAGTTGGGTTGGAGATGTTTTAAGTACAATAGGATAATGTGTATAATTTTAAACGTTAAGTAGGTAGGATATTTCTAACCAAAATTACAGAGAGATAAAAAAATAATTAATCCTTAAAAAAATACAAGGAGGATATAAGTTAGCTAATTACTCTCTCTCTCTCTCTTTCTCAAACACACATGGCATTGAGTTTCAAATCTCTGAAAAAATGCCAAACAAATTTTTAGTGAAGTGGTATAAATTATAGATATTTACAAATTCCCCAACTATATTCAAGTTCTCTTATTTTCTCCGATGGTAGATTAGTCAAGATGAATTAAAGTCGAACGGTCTTCTCTTCTATCCTAACAATGTATTATGGTTTGATCTATTTATCATTTTATTGATAACTTATAACTTGAGATGAAGAAATCTTACATAATCACTGTCAAATGATAGTCGGTTTTACATAATATGAAGATTATTATATTATATATTAAGGGTAATCAATACATAAAAGCACAGTGTAACATAAATAATTTAAAAAAAAATGTTGATAATTGCCGAATGAATTTATTTGAGATCGTTGAATGAACTTATTAAAACATGTTATATCCAATCAGAACTTCAATTCTCTGCAGTATCTCGATTAATTTTTTTTTTATTTAGTCAAAGACATATTATTCAAGTTAAAATTAAAATATTTATTAAAAATAATTTTTTCATAACATAATCTAAAAAGATAATCAAATTTTAAATTTAAAACGTTTCAAATAGCGTTTTGAGTTCGTAGTTTGAAACGTCACATTTGCCCACCAACTTGGAGACAGTTGTCTCAATCAACAGAGGTTCAAGGGCATATACGTCAAATCAGAGTTGATAGGACATCGGTTCTCCATTCGCTCATTAAATACTCTTCTTCACTGTCAGCCTTCCGTCATTGGGCCGTGCGCACGTGTGATACGTTTGGAACGAATGCTTGGAGAGGTTTATATTTGGGTGGAAGTATTTTTGTCTCTTGTCCGTTTGGTAAAAAAAAATGAAAAAATATGTTTTATCCTCAGACGAAGGAAAGAAAGTTTCTCTCTTTGTTTGTTTAGTAAGTTGGATAAAAAGTTGAACAATTTATTTTTCTGTTATTTAGTATTAGAAAAAAAAAATGAAACAAAATAAAATAAAATATACATAAATTTAATTTACTATTATACCCTCACACAAAAAACCATAAAGATTTTAAAATTATTCAAAGGGAGATGTAATTTATTTCGGACAACTAAATGACATGTTGAATTTTAATAATGTCGTCATTTTACGTACATAAAATTTGTAATATAATCTCAAAAATTATAAATTTTTTTATAATAAATAAATCTAAAAACTTGTATCTCAACCCATGAAATTAATAAAATTTAAAAATATTGTACCAAATTTTTTTATTTAGTAACGTAGTCGACTCCAAATGCTATATTACTCAAATCAAAACCCGTTACACCAATGGTAAACATCGAGATGGCCAAAGATCCTGGAGTAGGGACAAAGGGTATGCTTCACATATCGAGTGAAAAAAAATTAATTTTTAAGACTCACAAAATAATATATATGATGCATATGCTAATAGTATAAGAAATTTAGATTTTAATTTGGGCAATGTAGTCTTTTTCTAATCGGTCAACATAGCGTTTGGATTGGTTGTTTTGGACTATTACCATAGTTTTTTAGTTTAATTGGTTTTTACGTGTTAATTGTTAAAATAATAAAATAGGAATAAAAAATGTACATTTTTTAATACTGTAGTTTTTAAATTTTCACAAATTAAAATATGACGTGTGAAAATTTTCTATTAAATTATTTCATTTTACTTGAATATTTTGATGATCAATACTCACAAATAAATTTGATACAATATCAATAGTTAAAATTTATCTTTGTATGTGATACCGACAAATATTTTTTTAGAATCATAATCGAATGGTGTTAAGGCACCTTGGTGGTCCTTATTTTAATTTTTTTTTGGTAAGGAGGAACCTCTATAAGGTCGGGTCATTTTGAACTCATATTTACGATAATAAATCCCGAATATATGCAATTACCCATAAGCTACTGGTATGAGTTAAATAGTAATTTTTTGGGGGAAAGGAAAAAAAAAAAGTGGTTACAGATTGTTTTTCATACTTATTGGCAAAATGGGTCAATAAGTACTTCTTAGACGTGTTCTATCTAGGGCTGTTAGTCGAACGAGTCCGAGCCGAGTTCGAGCCGAGCTTGAAAAGCTTGTTTCTTAATCGAGCCTAAAAAATTGTTCAAGTTTGGCTCGTTTAGGAAACGAGCCGAGCCTGAACGAGCTAAAAACAAGTCAAGCCCGAGCCGAGCCCGAGTATTTGCACATAAACGAGCCGAGCCTGTTGAGTTTGAGCCGAGCTTGTAGCGCTTATTTTCAAAACGAGCCTAAAAACTTGTTCAAGTTTGGGCTTGTTTAGAAAACGAACCGAGCCTGAACGAACCGAATTCGAGCCGAGCTCAAGCCAAACTCGAGTAGCTCAGTTTGATTAACAGACCTAGTCCTATCACTCGGCAACACTACTATTTATAGTTTCGAGACCAATAACTATAATAGTAAATGAGAGATGCCACCAACCATTAAATTAATGAGTAATGATATAAGAATTTATTCAATGATTTTAATTATCAAGTCAATGGTTTTAAATTCATATAGCATTACTCTTGCATCAACATTAAAACATAGCATATGACTTAATATTTCAACCCTCTATAATACTTAATGCCACGTGTAACTTTGTGTATGGCTTTAAAGTTTTGACTGAGTATACCATATGTACAACACATTTATGTGTGCAAGTTATAACTCCCCAAGTAATATATATGTAATCTTAGCGTGTGGGAAAGAGTTTATGATTGAGTAAGTAGATTGTTTTTTTTTGGGTAAGAAAAAGGGGAAAGAGGATCTGTAGGTAGTAATCTGATTTTGAGAGTCTTTTATAGTGGAATGCTCGATTTTAGTTATAGTTATTAACTTGGTAGGGCAGCCCATCACCATCAAAGTTAAGTAACAAAATGTGTTACTCTTGTGAATGAAACTCTACTTAATAATTAAATGAAAGTCAGGGACGATTCTCTTTCAGTTATTGTTCATATACAATAGGGTGCATATGTTGCTATTTTTTTGAGAAAAAAAATTCAATTTTTTTTTAAATAATGGGTATAAATTAATTTTAAATTATGTAATTAAAAAAAGAGAAGGAAAAGAAAATTTATTATTACTTGATATAATTACTTTGACTTTTTTAGATGTTCAAATTTTATATTGTATCGTACCTTTTGACACAGATTATAAATAGTGACATAATATTGTAAAAGATCTTTACGTCATTTAATATAAGGTATGTGTGACAATTAACTAAAAAACATTATTAAGATTATTTTAAAATTATATTTATAAGTAATATATCATATGCGACAAATTATAATAGACATAGGGGTGGCAGTGGGTGACCACCTAACCTCGCTAGTAAAAACCAGAGAAAAAAATACATTTAAAATTGCACGTGTCATAACTCAGTAGATAAAGACATTTAACAAACAAAAATAAATTATTTTTTTGACATACATCAGCTTGGTATAATTTATGTAAAGTCTAAATTTGAAATAGAAACTATATAGATTCTAAAGATTAAGATAAGATAAATCAATGACTCGTGAAATATTTTCCTATGTTTAATTACGAACGGTAATGATATCATAATTAAAAAGTAAATGACAGCATGAAGTTAGATCTATTTTAATATATTTTTTCTCTATTTTTTTATAAAATATTTATTGTGAATTTAAGTAAAATTTATATAATTAAGTCTTTTATTTATTTATGATTGAAGATCTAAAAAAATTTAAAAGTAAATATTAAAAAAAAAATCAAATCCAAGCCCTTGAATTCTTGCACATTTGGAATGGGGTTTGTTGGGCTTCCGGTAATAATGCAATACCACCAAGAAGAGTAAAAGGGCATTTTTGGTAAAGCATAGGAAAGGAGCTCGCTTTCCTTTAACGGGACGTGAGGGGGGGGAGAGAGAGTTGAGACGTCAGTAGTACACGATAGTGACATCACACGTGTGTAAGATCTGCGTCCCACTTTAGGGGACAAAAAGAACAAGAGGCTACAGCGAGATGTACAAAAAGATTTTGTGTGAGTTGTAGACCGTTTGATAAATAAATGGAAGGGTGAAAAATTAAAGTGATAATATTTTTTATTTCTTGAGGGAGAAATTTTTTTTTTTTTTTTTTTTGTGTATGGTAAGAAGAATGAAAAATAAGAAGGATTATTTTTTTTTTTGTTTAGTAAGATGAAAAAAAATATTTTATTATATTTTATTTTTTTAGAAAAAATATAAATACATATTTTATCATTATATCTGTATATAAAATTAGTGTATATAATATGTAATTGATAAATATATATATTAAATGATATATAGATAAATAGCAAACATTTCAACACACATAATTAATTTTTCATCCACATTTTTCCTCCTAATTTTAAAGGGATTGATTTTGTGAGTTCCTAATCTATCTACTTTTCCATTCTTTCTTTCTTTTTTTCTTAACAAACATAATGTTTTATCTATCCTTTCAACTTTTCATCCTTCCATTTTTTTATCATACTAAACAAAGTGTAACACAAAGGATAACTTGACTTTTAAAGGCGATTCAATGGTTGAGTCTAACCTTTAATAACTCGGAGGTATTAGATTCAACATTTCTCAATTCTGTAAAGGATCAGTCATCTTTATTTTTCAAGAGAAATATTCAAAATTCGTTCGAGCTACAATGGCAAGTATTCAAAGTCGAGAGAGTAATCGACGTAAGTCTTAATAATCTGTAGCAAAAAAAAAAAATACACATAAGGTAACATTTTTTTAAAAAAATTGACAAAGTGATAGGTAGCGAGAAAATTTTGAATGAATTTAATATATCATCTGTTAGGCATAGACAAATGCTAGTTAATTAATAACACACAAAAGTTGACTTACTAAAAAAGTTCTTACAAAGTGCAAGGAGGCATTTGATCAAAAAAAAAAAAAAGTGCAAGGAGGCAAATATTCTTTGTGAACGCACAATATGAGAAATGTTTAATGGAAATAATGGTTTTTAAATAAATATTTCGAGCAACTTAAAGTTTAAATTTAAGTGGGACTCATAACTTGAAATTAGTGGGACCAAATTTAAATGTGTTCTCCTCTACGAGGAGATGAACGTGACATATTTATTTGTTTAAAACCATTAAGTATTAAATGAAAAATTGTTAAAGTATTTTCAAAATAAAAACTTTTTTGATAGATTATTTTTGAAAATTCTTTTATGATTTTTGGGAGAAATTAGAAATGTGTTAATTAAAGATGACATGAAAGACTACTAGTTCAAAATTAGTGACTTTTGGTTAAAGACACTAATCTAAATGGTTACATCATTTTATAAAGTCACTATTAACACCTTTTGATTAAAAGACACCATTATAAATAGTCACAACTTTTCATAAAAAGTCACTCGTAAGACTATAAATAGGTGATGTCTTGCACTCCCAAAATTATACTATTGAACAATTCTAGCTTCTTACTAGAATTATTCTCTCATTATATTTCTCTCCATTATACAAATTCTGAATTTTATATTCAGTTTTTCTTCTCTCTCTATATATTATTTTTGTTCGATTTAAGTATAAACACATAATTGTGTTCGCTGGAATCTTGAAAATTGAAGTGTTGCATGTTCAATAACGAAATATATTCTATTTTGGGAGACAGTTACTTATCAACCATAACCACTGAGAGGGAGCAAATCTGTATCAGACAAATTGTGATTACACAGGGCTCGAATTATTATTATTATTTTTAGATTTCTGGATTCGTATTATTATTGCAGTTCTGCTTCACTGTAAGTGTATTTCAGTTTCTGTTTTAACATTCTGTTTTTTATTAAATTCTTTGCATAAGTATATATATATATATACACATAAGTATTGTTATAATCTAAATCAGAATTATATATTCTGTTATATTGTTGTTATACTTTATTAAAATCAAAATGTTAGTTGTTTCTGTTTGTGTAACAGAAATAGCTACAACAATTTTTGTTCCAACTATCGTGAATATGTCTCATGGAGAGAAGCAGCAGAAATTTAATGGCTCGGATTCCAAACGTTGGGAACAAGAGATGCTTTTCTATCTCACCACACCGAACCTTGCTAAGTTTCTAAGTGAGGATGTCCTTGCACCTAATGAAAATAAAACTGACAAGAAGAAGTTAATTGTTGTGGATGCTCGGGAAGATTTGGATTTTTTATGTTGAAAACAAACTAGACAATGCATTATACAATGTGTATAGTTTTGTCAATTCTGCAAAAAAAATTTGTGAGATTTTTGACAAAAAATACAAGACTGAGAATGTCAGCACAAAAAAATTCATTGTTGGTAAATTATTGGATTATAAAATGGTGGATTCAAAGACCATCATAACCCAATTTCAAGAACTTCAAGTTATCATTCATGACATCCATGTCGAGAGTATGTCACTCAGTGAGTCGTTCTAAGTGGTTGCGCTTCCAAATTCTTTTCAGTCTCCTCTTCCTGAAGATGACTCGATTTTTGAGCTTGCCGAGGACCCAGCTCCTAAAAGACGTAGGACTGGTGAGGCCGAGGCAAGTGCTTCTCCTAAAACAGCCGATACTCATTTCCGTCCTATCCTCATATCAAAAAAGAAAGAGATCACCTCGAAGGACTCTGCCATTGAAGACTTCAATGTCGCAGTAGGGATCACCAGAGGGGTCATTCTTCCTCGGGACCTTGCTATGAATGAGGCATTGACTGATGATCAAGTGTCCTGTCAAGCAATTCAACATATGGTGTTGGTAAGTCTTCTGTCTGCTTTTCTTTTGTTAAGAATTTTACTAAGTCCTTTTGCTCTCCTACTTGTAGGGTCTTCAAAAAGTGCATGAGGTAGGAGCCAGGATAGCAAGAAAAGATAAGGCCATGAAAGATGCTATTCATGCCCGGGCCTCAGCGCTCGCCAAGAAGGAGTCAGTGGATGAGGAGTACGCCAAAATCTGCGATGAGGCTAAGGTTCTGCAGGCAAACAATCAGAGCCTTACAGAAGAGAACCATCGGCTGGAAGCAGAAATTGGCAAACTTAAAGATTCTGAACATGAAGTTATTGTGGAGTTCTCTCAATCCCAGCTCGATTATACAAGTCTCCTTGAGGAATTTGATCAATATAAGGCCGAGGCAAAAGGGAAAGAAGATGCCGCTTATGATGAAGGGGTTGAGAAAGCAGAGAACGCCCTGGCTTTACAGATTCCTCAACTGCAAGATGCGTTTTTCAGCAAGGGTTGGCATGCTGCATTGATTGCTGTCGGGGTCCCATCTTCTTCCGAGCTCTATTCCAAGCACTGCTTTCCTAGCTCCTCTCAACCTCCTGAAAATACTTAAGAGTTTTTTGCAACTTTTTGATGTAATGATCCTTTCTAATGTAACATCTTGAAGTTTTAATGCAAGTAACTCTTTGGTTTTGGATATCTTTGCTTACGGCTTTATTTGTAGAACTTGATCAAATCTTTTAAAATGCTTCAAAATATCTAAATAATCAAACTTTCACAGTTTTGGCCCTTGGCCTTTCTAAAGAGATCGGTCCCTTAGTGGGGATTTACATACTTAATTACCTTTTCTGAAATTATGGACATTGCTCGGCCTTTCTTCAAAGAGTTCGGTCCCTCAGTGGGGATTTTAACACTTAGAAAATGTCTTACCTCTTTTGAAGTTATGGCCCTTGCTCGGCCTTTCTTCAAAGAGTTCGGTCCCTCATTGGGGACTTTAATACTCAGAATATTCATACCTCTTATGAAGTTATGGCACTTGCTCGACCTGACTTCAAAGAGTTTGGTCCCTCAGTGGGGATTTTAACACTTAGAAAATTCTTACCTCTTATGAAGTTATGGCACTTGCTCGGCCTTTCTTCAGAGTTCGGTCCTCACATAGAGTTACTCATAGTCCCTTGGGAATCTAAGAGTGTCTCTACCATGCACCGACCCGCCAATCTTATTGGTCTCCAATCCATCCCCTTATCAGCTTACATCGTCATGCCTAGCTGTGGGACTGGAATGGATCGGGTGGCTGCGCCTGATTTAAGTAGTTACTTCTATCAGGATTTTTGCCTCCCTGCCTTAGCAGTAGGACGTAAAAAGTAGAATACGCAGATGAACCTTCAAAAAATCTCTTTATTTAATAACTTCAATTTTTGTCTAAACTTTTGACAAACACTTTACTGACTCAAGGGGCACCCTTAAGTTCTCCGAAGGTACTTCGGAGTTCTATCTAAAAATGTACTTTTTAGAAATAGAACTTTCTCAAATTAGCGGCGTTCCAGGGGCGTGGCACAACTCTGTGATCCATAGTCTCAAGCTCGAAGTAACCACTGCCTCCAACTCGGGTTACCCTGTACGGCCCTTCCCAGTTCGCTCCAAGTTTTCCATGTGTTGGGTTCTTTACCGATCCCATCACTCGTCTGAGGACCAGATCTCCAAGTACGAAAGACACAGGCATAACCTTCTTATTGTAGGCTCGGGCCATTTGATGTCGATAAGAGGCCATTGTAATAGCTCATTGTTCTCTTTTTTCTTCTGCTAGATCAAGATCTCGGGTGATAGTTTCGTCATTATTTCGGCTCTGCACCAGTTCGGTTCTCAGGGTCGGTAAGCCGATCTCTAAAGGAATTACTGCTTCCATTCCGTAAGCTAGGGAGAAGGGGGTTTCACCAGTGGAGCGCCGAGGTGTGGTACAGTACGTCCACAAAACGCTAGACAACTCTTCTACCCATCTCCCTTTGGCATCCTCTAATCTTTTCTTGACTCCATCCAAGATAGTCTTGTTGGAGATCTCTACTTGCCCATTACTTTGAGGATAGGCCGGGGTGGAATAGTGATTCCGAATTCCATAATGCTGACAGAAAGTCTTGAAAGGATTGCAATCAAACTGTGTGCCATTGTCAGAGATAAGTGTATGTGGGATTCCGTACCTGCTGATAATGTTCCTCCAAACAAATTTTCTTGTATCAGTGTCTCTGATATTGGCTAGGGATCGGTAAAGAACCCAACACATGGAAAACTTGGAGCCCGAGGTAGAGGTCCCACTATGTCCAGTCCCCACTGCGCAAATGGCCACGGGCTCGCCAACGGGAGTAACTCCTGTGATGGTTTTCTTGGAATCGCTGAGAATTTTTGGCATTTTTCACATCGCCTAACAAACTGCTGGGCGTCTTTCTGCATGTATGGCCACCAAAAACCCTGGGAGATTGCTCGGTGAGCTAGAGACCTCCCCCCTGTATGAGCTCCACAACTTCCTTCATGAATTTCAGATAGGAAGTCCGGGACTATTTTCGGGTGAACACATTTTAAGTATAGCCCACCAAATGAACGTCGATAAAGCTCGTCCTTTGGAGATAACCAATACCTAGCTGTTGTCAATCGTAGCTTATGACCCTCCTTCTTGTCTTCTGGTAAATCACCATTCTTTAGGTAAGCAATGATTGGATCCATCCAGCTCGGTTCGGCTTCGTTACACAAAACTTCGTCAAACTTAGTATGCTGGATGCTCGGCTCGGATTGGAACTCAATTGTGAGAGCTCTTTCAGTATTCTGATCAATGGCAGAAGCCAATGAAGCGAGGGCGTCGGCATGCGAATTTCTTGCTCTTCCGACCTGCTGGATAGAGTACTCCGGTATTTTGCTCAATTCATTTTCGGCAATAGCCTGATATGCCATCATTCTTTCACCCTTAGCCGCATACTCCCCTATTATCTGATTTACAACCAGCTGTGAATCAGAGAATATTTGAAGCTTTGGTGCTCCCAACTCGGCCGCGAGCCTCACTCCGGCGATCAGGGCCTCATATTCGGCTTCGTTATTTGACGCGTGGAAGCCGAGTCTAATGGATTTTTCTAGGACACAACCATCCGGACTTACTAGAATGAGGCCAATTCCTGCGCCTTTTTGGTTAGAAGACCCATCAACAGATAGGGTCCATTTTCCCCCTAGCTCCATCACCTGATTGTCATCTGCCTTGTCATTTGGTTCTGAGTTATTTTTGAGTTGGAATTCCGCAATAAAGTCAGCCACTACCTGGCCTTTGATTGCCTTCCTTGGTTCAAATACACTGTCAAACTCCCCGAGCTCGACTGCCCATTTAGCAAGGCGTCCAGATTGGTTGGCTTTTTGGAAAATGGACTTCAACGGCTGGTCGGTGAGCACGGTGATCTGATGTCCCTGGAAATAGTGTCTTAGCTTCCTAGCCGAACTAATCAGCGCGAGGGCTAGCTTTTCCAATGGTGTGTACCTGGATTCTGCGTCTAGGAGCATTTTGCTTGTGACACCCCAATTTCCGGGGGTCCTTTATTAGCCGTTGACCACCCGTCAACCCGCGGAAATACTCGTGATAGTCGTATAACCCGACACCACGTCATTTACATTGCTTTTGACCGGATTTACCATCCACAAGGTCAATTATACCTCCATTTATGTCCATTTATGTCATAGGAACCAAAGAAAACAAAGCCCAAAAGCATGGCTAAGCATTTTGAAAATTTCAGGTTTTAGGAAAAACCTTCCGGAAGGTCGACATACACCTACCGGAAGGTCGCTGAAGGAACTGTTACATGAAAAAGATCAATTTCAAGAACTTCCGGAAGGTCGACATCAGTAGCAAAAACCTTCCGGAAGGTCCATTCCAGTAGCCAAAACCTTCCGGAAGGTTCATTCCAGAAAACAAAACCTTCCGGAAGAATTCGGCAGTCAAAAAGAAACCCAAGGCAAAACCTTCCGGAAGGTCCACTCCAGTAGACAAGTCCTTCCGGTAGGTTTTACTCCAGTAGCTAAAATCTTCCGGAAGGTTCATTCCAGTGGGCAAAACCTTCCGGAAGGTATTAGCCGTGAGCAAGGCAAGCTGGGGTTTTTAGCAAAACCTTCCGGAAGGCCGACACACACCTTCCGGTAGGTTTTCAGACTGTGAGCATAAAAATGGATTTCTTTCCCCTCCAAACCATCCTTAAAGCTACCCCATACACTCCAAACTCATTCAATACATGTTTAATGAGACTTTCCATATAATACCCAACTCATACAATCTCTATTACAATTCATTCCATAATATATATACATCAAAATGGAGTTTTGTTAAAGGTTTTACAAAACTTAAACTAAGGCCACAAGCCGGCCCCCTTCATGCTTGATGCTCTCCAAATGAGCCATCCGCCGGTGCAAAACTCACACCTGAAAATGTTGTCCCACGAAGGGTGAGCCACGCTCAATAGGATATCCTCCTACAGAGGTTACTCCCCAACCTAAGTGCATATGAAATGCGCACACGCAACAAATCAACAAGCATCTACCAATCTAACAAGAATATACACCTCAATGTTAGAAAGCTACCATGCTATACTATGTCATGCCATGATATGAGATGGAACTCACTCATGCACCTTGTCCCGAGTCTTCCCCGACTCACACCACACAATGCAAAAGCCAATGTGTATGAACCCGTCTATTGACGGAAAAACCCTCCCAATGATCGTTTGAGATAAAAGTTATGTCTTTATAAAAAATCAAATCATTGTTTGAGGCTACCCATTGGATGGGTGTTTTTATATAACAAAAGCTTGTGTCTTCCTGGGCAACGGATTTTGGAATCGCACCGCCGGCTCCGTGGGCCTATCTACACTTTTTGGACTTGCACCGTCGGAGTGTATGAACCAGTGGTTCCGGGTTTTTCACCCGAGGGAGTGTCTAGCCCTACTTGCTTTACCCGACACAAGTTTTCCTTATGCAATGCAACCGTGCAACTCAGTCGGATCTTCGATCCCGACTTTCCCGAGTTCACCTACCAACCACCAAGATTTGGTGTTTGATCCGCAACACATGCACACACCCACACTCATGCCTATGACCCATGAATGCGATGTCAACTCACCCACACCTACTCATGTCTTATAACCATGAATGTGATGTACCCATGTGAATGCAATGTAATGTACCAATTGCACTCTAACCACATGTTCGATATGTATGAGTGCCATATGAACAATGTCAAGATAAATCTACATATTCATGGTACTTCATATCATAAGCACATAAATACCATAATTCAACACATTATCAATATATAGCAAGCATGCCTATATCAACATTTCATCCTGTAACCATTTTCAAACATGTTATCACATAAGCATGCAATTAACATAGCAAACTCATCAATACATCATTCTTCGCATTTAATCAAGGAAGTGATCTAAGTCATTTCTCTAATTATTTTGTAAGTGTTAAGGCTCTAACACCCTTCTTTTCCATACCAACATCTCATATAAGCAACTAAGGTGAGGAATAATCCCAAATAGGAAGAATCCTACCCGTCATCATGTAACACAAGAAATTACTCTAGATAATTTCTACACCACCATTTCAAGATAGAATATATTGTATCCACTTTCAACATCCATCTACTCATGTCACCAACAACAGGTAAAAGCCCCATTTAATCAAATCACCAACCATAGGTAAGAGTCCTATACAAGGTCTTCTACATCAACACCTTTTCACATAAACATCATAGCATGAAATAAGCTCAAAACAGCCCATAAGTTTAACCCAAAACAGTCCGCAATTTCAGCCTCAAGGCAACCACAATTTCAGTCCCCAAACAACCATAAAAACAGTCCACTAATTAGCCACAAAACAATCCACTAATTAGCCACAAAACATTCCACTAATTATCCACAAAATAGTCCCCAAATTAAGCTACATAGCAGCCCCGAAATAGGCTATAAACCAGTCCACTATTTCATTCACTTCCACAAAGATATACAATTCCAATTGTGAAGCACACCACCCAAACATGTTATTCCACTTTCGTTCAAATAACAACTTTTATCCTTTAAGGCATTTCATCAAACGCCATATAAGCATAATGTCATGTAACCACAAGGTATAGCCCACACACATCAATTATCATCATCAAACTCAAGAAATCATATCTAGTGATTTCTACATAACTATACCAAGATAGAATTTATTCTATCCATTTCCTAATATCCACATATCATAATCTCCCAAGAGAATTATAAAGCAACCACCTCTAAATGTCAATTCCATTTAGAATTTCACTTTACCAATTTTCCCATATCCATTTTCTACACTTCAAGTTCCTTTATGAAATTTACCCAACAAGTAAATATATACACCCATTTCATACCAACCTTGCTTAGCACATTTGGTACCCATTTCCCACACATAAAATGCATTAGTGGTACATTAAACTAGAGAATGTGATTTAAATCATACCAACCATTCTCAATACCCATTTCACCCAATTAACCACAATAGGCAAGTGATACATATATATATACACCTACCCATTCCATATAACTTTCCTAGGTTGGAAATAAACCTAAGTAGGAAGAAAACCCTACCTCTTGTAGCGTGTGGAATTGCCGTGGGAAGCTCCTAGAACTCAAAGCAAGCTTGAATCCTTCACTTCCAAATTTTCGGCCTCCCAACGTTCGGTGAAAGCCGTCGTTTTTGGTACCCACGCGTAGCCCTCGACGCGTAGAGCAACTCTTGTTCTTGGCCCGAGTCGATTTGAGCACTCCACGGCCGTAGATCGTAGAGAGAAGTTGAGTTTTCTCTCCTTTTCCCTCTCTTCTTTTCTCTCGGCTGAAACCGGCTGAAATGGTGAAGGAAAGTCTGATTTTTTTCAGACTTTAGGCCCCTATTTATATTTTTAGGATACTTGGCCCACAATTGGCCACACGTCCCTTTTAATTCCGGGTCCGTTTTAATCCCGAAACGATTAAATTTCGCTCCGGTTTGAGTTCAAAATATTTTTATTTTAACTTGCCTCTAATATTTCCCCAAACTTTAAAATTTTATAAAAATTTCGTGTACGGGGTCACCCGAGGCCCGTTCGTTTCGTAAAACGCGAAAAATCCGACTATCTCGGAATTCAACGAAATTTGACGTGGTAACTAGATTTCGCGAGATGAATCCAACGGTGAAATCCGTTTCGTCATTCGAGATCTAGAAAAATTCAGTTTTTTTCAACTAGTCCCGAAGTGGCAATTCACCTATTGCCCTTGTTTGTCAAAGTTTAAATTTTCCGGGGTTTCACATTGCTCACATAGTAAATAGACATTAATCTTTCATGGTCGTTTCTCATCAGCGCTCCACTCATAGCGTTTTCAGATACTGCTAGGTAAAGGAACAGACCTTCTTCAGGCGACGGTGTTGACAGGATTGGTGGTGAGGCCAAGTATACCTTGAGATTCAGGAACGCTTCTTCGCACTCCTGACTCCAAAGTGTTCCCTTCCTTTCCTTGATAGACTGAAAAAATGGTCTACACTTATCTGAGGCTCGGGATATGAATCTGCCCAGTGCAACCGCCATCCCTGTGAGTCTTTGTACTTCCTTCACGGTCCGAGGTGATTGTAACTCTTCAATGGCTTTGACCTGATCAGGGTTTACCTCTATACCTCTGTGTGTAACCAGGAAACCGAGGAACTTTCCCGAGCCTACCCCAAAGGCACATTTTGAGGCATTTAACTTCATTTTAAATTTTCGAAGGACCTCAAAAGTCTCTTTCAGGTCGGCACAATGATTGATAGCCTTTCGACTTTTCACCACCATGTCGTCTATGTAGACTTCTATGGTGTTGCCTATCATATGCGAGAACATCTTTGTTACCAACCTCTGGTATGTTGCTCCAGCATTCTTTAACCCGAAGGGCATCACCTTGTAACAGTATGTCCCTTCAGGAGTTATGAACGCAGTCTTCTCTTGATCTTCTTCGGCGAGGGGGATTTGGTGATACCCCCTATAAGCATCTAAAAAGCTCATTTGTTCGTGCCTGGCAGTTGCATCAACCAACTAATCTATTTTAGGCAGAGGGAAACTGTCCTTCGGGCAGGCTTTGTTGAGGTCGGTAAAGTCCACGCAGATTCTCCATTTCCCATTTTTCTTGCTCACTACCACTGTGTTCGACAGCCAGGTCGGATATTGTATTTCTCTGATGGTTTGAGACTCGAGTAATCGGGTCACTTCCTCTTTTACCGCTTCTTGATGTTGAGGTGCCGACCTTCTTAGCTTTTGCTTTACTGGCTTGTAGCTCGGGTCAACATTCAGCCGATGACACGCAACCTCGGACGGTACGCCGGGCATTTCACTGGTGTTCCATGCAAAGACATCGGCATATTCTTTAAGCAGGGAAATAAGTTCCTTTTGCTGTTCGGAGCTAAGAGATGCTCCTAGTAAGAAATACTTGTCCGGATCACCATCTTTATCTAAAGGTACTTTAGATAAGACTTCAATTGTTCGGTCTGTAGCTTCTTTTTCTGTGCCTAAAGGTACTTTAGGGCTTTCATTGTTAGCTCGGTCTTGTGGAGCTTCCGAACTGTTGACCATTGATTGTTATTTTTCCCCTTCTGCAATCGACCTCTTTTCTCCCACTTCTAATTCATTTTTTGTTTTGACCGAGGCCAGCAAGCAAGTCCTGGCACTGACCTGATCCCCTCTGATGTTTACTATCCCTTCCGAAGAAGGGAATCTCAGCATTTGGTGGTATGTTGACGGAACTGCCCTCATCTCGTGTAACCATGATCGCCCCATTATTGCATTATAAGTTGAGACAGTATCAACTACCAGGAATTCGGTCATGACGCCGACCGGTCCCGTTTTCACTGGCAGCGTGATTTTTCCTCTGGGAAGAACTGTTTTTCCACTAAAACCAATCAATGGAGTGTTGGATGGCTTGAGGTCCTCCCTTCTGAGTCCGAGTTTGTCAAAAAGGTCAATGTACATAATCTCAGACGAACTTCGAGGATCAATCAAAACCCTCCTTACGTCGAAGTTGGCTATCTGAAGGGTTACCACCAAAGCATCGTTGTGTGGTTGATGAATTCCATCCAAATCCTGCTCGGTGAAGCAAATGGAGTCAATCGATTCTTCCACCTTCAGCCTTTTGCTTCTTATCTCCGGAGTTAGCCGAAGCTGATACACTTCTCTTTCTTTCGCGGCTTTCTGAATGTATGCCCTAGCAGCGTTGTTTGTGGACATCTGTGGATTTGTCGCAGCGTGGATCACATCTATTACCCCTGCTGGCGTGGTCTTATCTCCATTTGGTGCGGATCTAGCTTCGCCTGGACTGGCCTCACTCTCGATGAACTCGGAGAGATGCCCTTCTCGGACCAACTACTCCAAATGTTGTTTCAGTGTTCGGCAATTTTCGGTCATAGGACCGACAACACGATGATATGAACTTCTAAAGTTTGGATTCCGTCTCGAAGGGTCTCCTATCAACTTGTTTGGCCATTTGAAGAACGACTTTCCTTTGATCTGGCCCAATATCTTATGAATGGGCTCTTTGAACAGTGTATTTACTCCAAGGAAAGGAGATTTCGTGAAGAACCCTTCCTTCTCGTTCTTTCTCCCTATCTCTCTGTTCGGCTCGGACTGTTTTTCCTTGCCGAACTGCCTTCTGTTATGTTGATCCCTTACCACGTCTCTGGACAAGTCATCATCGACTTTAGCATACTTCTCAATTCTAGCCATTAACTCTTCCAAGTCTGCGACCGGCCTCCTTGTTAACGATTGGTACAGAGGGTTCTCCTTTGACAACCCGATCTTGAATGATGCCACCGCAATTTCAGGGTTGCAACCTTCTACCTCATTCATCGTTTCCCAATAACGGTGAGCATACTCGCGCAAAGTCTCGTTGTTTCATTTTTTCAATGTCAGCAAAGCACCGACGTCCTTAGGCTGTTTGCTACTCGTTATGAACCGAGCAGTGAACTGTTCGGCTAACTGCGACCAGTCGTCAATCGACTGCCTCGGCAAGCTGTCGAATAACTTCATGGCCGACTCTCCTAGGCTGCTAGGAAAGATCGTGCAGAGCAGGGGTTATTTCTTCCGATGTATGGTCATCAACTGTCTGAAATGTCTGATGTGGGAAGATGGATCGGTTTTTCCATCGTAGAGTTTGAAGTTCGGAACGATGAACTTACTCGGGATACGCCCCTTTTCAATCCATGATGAAAAAGGGGACGAATCCGAACCGTCTCCATACTCCCCTGTCGCCCTCCTGGCTATATCTCTAGCCGACCTCTGCTCCGACTTCTTCAAACGGTTGTCTAACTCTTCAGTGATGTATTGCTACCAGGAGTCCTCCTCTGAAACCCGAGGTTTTTTCTGTCGGTGTTTGTCAGTTTCAGTTTTTTCTGAATCTGCTAAACTTCTTTTCAGGACTTTCTCGTCGGCTTTCTCTCTCACGCTTCTCTTTTCTAGTCAGCTCCTTCAATTTGGCTTTCAACTCTTCGTTTTCCTTTAGCAGATCGTTCTCTCTGGAATAAGATTTCTTGAATAACTTGTCATGAGCATCCAGCCGGTCTTGCATGGACTGGACCAGCTTTATCATAGAGTGATATTCCCCCTCGGTACGAAGGGATTCACCGCGATTCCCAACTTGCTGGTTTGGGTTCTTAGAATGTCTGAAGCTTGCTAAAGATACCTCGTCATCCTCATGGGGCTTTGCAGGGCTTCCATTTATATGTATTCTGATGTTGCCATCGGATGGAAGTGACACTAGATCCGAATTACCCAAGGCATGACTGCCTATAGGTGATCCAATAGCACTCATGAGTCTTGACATAGTAGTTTTTTGTTCTGTTTAAATAAGTTTCCCACAGACGGCGCCAAAATGTAAGAGGTAAAAATTGAGAATACCTCCTACTCAACTAATAAATCGATAAATCTGATAGTGTTTTCTGAACTTAGCTTCCCAATCTCCTTCCTGCAAAACGAACAAACTGTCCAAGATCGAAGTGCTTCGATCGAAGACACTCCGATGCTTAAGTCAGTAATGGGATTGAATGAATGCAAGAGGACTGGAATAGTTCAGCGTACCTTTTCTCTTAGTCCTTTCTGTCTCTTATAGATCGTTACCTCATTAGGGTTTTCGAAGTTTTTGGTTCAAGGTGGCACACCTTCCTTTAATTTAGTGATTCAGTTTTGGGAAGTTGCTGATCTTTCTCCAGCAATTCCTTCTAATCTCAACAATTTCGTTGATTCGCTTATCTGAATGCCGAAGTTTTAGGCGAATATCTATCCTTCTGTATATCTCTTTCAAACAGCTCGGCTATAATGATGGACGGACTCCTGCCATGCTTGCCGAAGTGATTGATTAACTCGGTTTGGTACAAACCGAGCTCTTTTGCTACTTTTGTCGAACTCGTCAGTCAGTTCGGCTAAGTTCATTTGTTTGAGCAGCTGATGTTCTTGTCACGTGCACTGTCTTGTCAACCTCACGTGGGTTCATTTAATGACATGACACGTGTAATAAAGGGAGTCACCCCCTTCACTAATTATCTAAGTTTTATATAAAACACAGATTTAATATGACGTTTGTTAGACAAAACACAAAATAATAAAAAAATAAATATTAATAAAATATTTTTTAATATGAATTCGTTAAAATTAAAAAAAAATCCGGCTCACTCTATACCTTGATAGTGTGTTTGGTATGACAAAAAATAGGATGGAAGGAAAAATGAGAATGGAAAGTGGAGAGGAAAGAAAGTGTTTCCCTTGTTTGGTTTGGAAGGAAAAATGAGTGGAGAGGAAATGTGGGTGGAGAGAGTTTCCCTCCTACCAGCCATTTTTGATCTCCCCAATTTTGGGCAGAAAAGGAGTGAGAAAAGGCAGGAGTGTGCTAAGATATGTTAATTTACCTTTGTGCCCTCCACCCTTCCAATGCATTTAGAGTATTATTTTCTCTAAATTTCATTTGGAAATGCCAAGTGTTATTATGTTACCTATTTAATGTCTGTGGTAATTGTGGGCAACTGTGCATTCCATTTATCTAAAAATTTTCTTTGAGAACGAAAAAGTTTCTATGTCTCACGCAATAAATAACTATCAATATTTTGTTTTGAAATATTCATACGCCTACAAAATAGGTACAAGAAAATATATGTGGATAATGGTTATGTGGGTATTAAGAGTTTTTCTAAATTGATGGGATTGATTTGCAATAAAAAATATTCATTTCGCATATTTAAGGGTAGAATTATAAATTGGGCATACATCTTTTTCCTTTCCTTTCATTTTTCATCTAATATTAAACAATAAAAAATATATCCCTCTTATTTTTTATCTCTCCTACCAAATAAAAAAAAAAAAACTTTCTTTCCTTCAAGAATATAATGTTTATCTCTTCTATTTTTTCTTCTTTCCTTCTCTTCAACCTTTGTACCAAACGGACCATAAAGAGTTGTTGCCAAACCCCACTTTTCCAAACAGCACTCAAGTGATTTTGCCATGTTGTTTTAGTAACCTGGGAATGAGGAAGACAATCATGTGCATGGATTTCACATCGTAATGCGAGGACCAACTTTTTTTCATGTTAAAGAAGACTGACCACAAATTGTTGAGGAGTTGTCAACCGCATCGGAAAAACCAATTTTGATATTCTACTGTTTTTTATTATATTTAAAGGTATTTTTATTATATTTGTAGGTATATTTATTAATATTATAATATTTTAAAAAATAATAAATGTATATATAAATATGATAAATTATATATAAAAGTGATAAAAATAATTATCATAACAGCGACAAAAATACCAGCAATAATAATAAAAATACTCACAAATATTATAATCACTCATAAAAATAATAATTTTTTTTATTATAAAATAATTCATAAAAATTATAAAAATACATATTAAAATAATAAATTTTAAAAATATGGTATTAAATTTTTTTTATCAGTATCGGAATCAAATGTTGAAGGACTGGACAAATTGAAAATTCTGATACCTGTCTGTTCCTTCTACTGCTGCTGCTGCTGCTGCTGCTGCTTCCTCCATCAGCTATTAATGCCCCCACTCATTACACCTCTCGCCAACAACCACTTTTTGATTGCTGTGTGTTTGGTCATTTCTTGACCTCAAAAGCTAAATATAGAACGGTAATATTCCGGTACTTGTTTAATTTTCTTTGGCCAATTATTACAAATTTAAAAAGAAAAAATACAATTCAATTTAAGTAATTTTATACCAAAATAGAGTTTGTTGGGATTGATTCTACTAGATTTGCATCAATCCTTTTTATTTTTTTCATTAATTAATCACAATTAGTTATAGCTCAACCTAAAAATAATTATAATTCAAACAAAAATAAATAAATTTTGGTATCATATCTCCTTCTAGGATAAGTCTATGGTACCTTTAAAAAAAAATTGATATTAATACCAAAATTGAATAGAAGTCATAAATCTTAGTGTAATGGATTTATATTCATTGATTGTAAAAATTATAAAGTAATATAAAATAAAAAAAATTATTTTATTTAACAAAAAATTGAGATACACCACTAAAAAAATTATTTTTTGGTAGTGTTGCTTGATCCCTCTTTTCAAAATCTTGCTAATAGTTAATGGGTAATTTAAATTTTTCTAGGTATCATACCCAAAGTCACTAATTTTTAAGGTCTAAGATATACTTTTTAAAGATGAAATAACAATTGATTGGGGTAAATCCTGAATGCCTAATAATTTATTACAAATTTTGGTTCGTTACCAATTTTGAAACCGTGGTCATCCTCGTAGTTAATGGTCAAGCTATTGAAAAATACATATAATCCTGTCAATTGATCAAATTTAATTAATTTGAGTTCGTGTTCATATTTAAATCTATTAACAATATGAAATTTTATTTGAAATTCGATCCGATTTGAATAACTTAATTTAATTAAATTTTAATATATTACATATAATTTTAAGTAAATTTATTCAAATAAACACTTAATTTTTAAAATTTATATAAAAATATATACATATTTTGAATTAGATCATAATAAAACTTATATAGATATATTCAATTCTAAATCCATGAAATATAAGATAACGAATTCAAATTATCAATAAAAAATATCAATTAACAACTAACTAATTAAATTCGGATGAAAATGAGATCTATTAACTTGCCTACATACGTCATATTTATTTTCTGAGGCAGAGATCCTCCTCCCATCTTATCAATGTTTTGCAATTAATGCAGTCATTGCAGATAACCATGTGGAGATGTCCGAATACGTACACATTTAACAGTATTGATATTGATGTCATGCCAGCATAAGGGGATTTCACTATTTGGTATTGTATTTTCAGAATTTATTATTTTTTTATAGGTAATTTATTATTTTTGTAACTATTTTTATTATTTTTATAAATATTTTTATCATTATTGTGATAATAACT
Organism: Ilex aquifolium; assembly: GCA_951799425.1. Classification (NCBI taxonomy): domain Eukaryota; kingdom Viridiplantae; phylum Streptophyta; class Magnoliopsida; order Aquifoliales; family Aquifoliaceae; genus Ilex; species Ilex aquifolium. The sequence continues at coordinate 7,280,297 of OX637391.1, forward strand.
TACTATATTTTGGGTATAAAAAATATTATTACTTTTACGATAAATAATTACATTTGTGAACATTTTTACCGCCGTTCTGGTAATTATATTCCACAACTAACATTTGTTGATTGTACTGTTAAATGATAGAGTACACCGAACTTAGCTCAGTTTAATTCGTTTAGGCTTGTCTAAAGTCATAAAATAAATCAAATTTAATCAACTATCAAGGTAGATTTTATAAAATAGTCAAATGAAAATAACATGTTGTTCGACTTTACTCAAAAATATCACTATTAATAAAAAAATTCTTATTAACAAATGTCGAAAAGATGAATAATTACAACTTATCCTCAAATTCTACGAGATTTTCTGTCCTTCTCTCTCCCACTTTTCTCTAATATTTTTTAGGAAATTTGAACTCTTTAAATTTAACTTTTATTGGTAATATATATTTGGGAGATTTTGCTGAGAATAGGTTACCAAGTTCAAGGGTTTCATTTGTAATTTTTTAATTAACAATGTACAATGTAGAAATTTCATACCTCTAATAGGATAAAAATTATGGTGATCCTTTTGGAAATGAGGAATGCTATGTTATACAAATATTTGTCCAAAATTTGTATATCAAATCAATGTAGATGGTTGGATTAGTGGGGTCTACTAACTCCACCAAATATTCAATGCATGAGATTTTGACACAACACTTGGGATACAAGATTTGGGCAATAATTTGTGCATCAGGGCTTTATTCTTTGAAAATTGAACAACTAATCGTGCAAATTTAGTATGTCTTCCCTCCTACAAAACGAACACACTATCATATACCAGAATTTGATTGGTTGGAGGTACCTCGATGATTAAGTCGGCAAAAACTCAGAAGATAAATAAGTAACTAGAATGGAAAAAAGTATGTATCTTAGGCTTAAGTTTATTCAATAATTGTAGGAGTGTGCTTGGACTTTTTAGGATTTAAAATCCTGATTGGAATACAGTGACACACCTATTTTTTAGTCATATCTTCCCAAATTCGTGATTGAATGTTTCTAAGTTTACTTTCGCATTAGTCAAAATCTTTTAAGTCAAATGTTTAGAATGTGCACTTTTAAAATAGATAGTCTCTATACTAATTACCGATAGCCGCCTTTGGTCAATAGTGATAGTCTAGCTATCCCTTGTTCGGATGGACTAGTCCTTATCCCTTGAATTGAAAGTTCCACTTGAGCACCGTTTCATTCGTGACTCGCACTTGGTATTGCTTGGGCTGTAACAATTGCTTGGGAGCTTAGCAAATCGAACCGTTTGGTTTGAGGGGTTTCAATTCGGGTCGGCTGACTCTGATGTCTATTGAGTTAGACCATGTTTCTTTGGTTGGATTATCTTTGGCTCGACTATAGGCACTCTATCTTCACCAAGTTGCCCCTTCTCATTTTTAACATGTGCTCATGCCACGTGCCTTCATTCAATGGCCTAATTATGTAAGAGGATATTCTGAACCCTTTCAAACTAAATAAAATTATTGAAGATTCTTGTATGTCTTCTTCAATAATCACAATTTTTAGCCGAGCGGAGTTCAAACAAAAATTTAAAAATGCTAATAACAACTAAAACGAATCTAAATATACTTAAACTCGATAAATTCAACTTGATTAACACCCTAAATTGTGAATGCAATGACTAAGTTTTCGTTTGGTTTGGTTATTGATCTCTCTTTTTCCCTAGTCCCTATTATAAGAAAGGAACAGCTTACAGCCTTATCCATACCAACATTAAAAATTAACTGGTAGCTTTCATTGTGATGGTTTTCTAGGGATCAAAAGTAGTTTTTGATGACAATTGCGTTGGCGTGGGAGGCGGCTGTCTGGTGGAAAACTCAGGAACCAAACAAACAAAAAGTGTGGTTTTTTCTCACAAAGGGCCAAATGGTTTGGTGTTTGATAATCTTGAAGAAATTCTCCCCAATCCTTTGTTTGGTCATTCAACTTTTGGGCTCAAGTATGGACATAATCAATTTCAATAAACAATTTGCACAGGAAGTCTAGTCAATGTACCAAAAAAAATTTTAAAAAAATTTGAAAATTATAACACTGTACGTCATTCTGTTTGTCTACTTGCTATTTTGTTATTGAATGACTAGTTATTTTTTGTGCCTTAAAGCACGAAATAATAAAAAAAATGGTCAACAATAAACATATTTATATTCACACCCAAAATTAAATCATAAAAAAAAATAAGAGAGAAAAATTTAACATCGGTTTTAGTGGGGGTGAGCGGTGATAGTGGTGGTGGTGGTGGTGGAAAATGGTGATGATTGTAGTGGGTGGCTATGACCATAGTGGTGGTGGCAACCGTGGGTCGCAACGGTGATGATGGTGGTGGATTTTGGGTGACGATGGTGGTGGATTTTGGGTGACGATGGTGATAATGACAACCATGAGTGAAAGCGGTTATGGTGGTGGGTGTGGGTGATAGTGGTTGACAATGGTGATGGTGGGGGCGACGACAGTAGTGGGTAGTGATGATGGTGGTTGTGGACGACGACGGGTGGTTTTGAGCGACAGTGTGATGGGTGGTGACGAATAGCGGTGGTGGGGGTGGGTGACAGTGGCTAGAGACGATGGTGTGCGACGAGAGATGATGGTGGGTTGTGGTAGTGGGTGGTGACGATGGGCGACGGTGACAGTGGTAATAAATATACAAATGAGATGACAATAGTGGTGGGTGGACGACGGTGGTAGCAATTGGTGGTGGGGGGTAGGGTAGAGGAGGTGGAGGTGGAGGTGGAGGTGGGGCAGTGGCGGTGGTGGTGATGGTAATGGTGGTAGGGTGGCGATGGTGGTGGTGATGGGTAGCGGTGGTGGTTATGGCAGAGGTGGTGGTGAGGTGTGGTGGCGGCTGTAGTGGTGGTTGTGGTAGTGGTGGTGGAGGTGGTGGTGGTAGTGTGGTAGTAGTGATGGTGGTAATGGGGCAGTGGTGGTGGTGGTGGGTATGATGGGTTGATGGTGGGGCTAATGTGGCAGTAGTGATGGTGGTAATGGGGCAGTAGTGGTGGTGGTGGGGCAGTGAGTTTGGTGGTGGGGTGGCGACAGTGGTGGTGGTGGTCGTTGTGGCAGAGGTGGTGGTGGGTGGCAGCGGTGGCGGTGGTGGTGGTAGTGATGATGGTGGTAGGGCGGTGGTGGTGGGTTGGCGGTGATAGTGGTAATGGTGATGGTACTGAGGCGGTGGTGGTAGTGGTGGTGGTGGGATAGTTTCAAAAACTACTTTTTTTATTGAAGTATTTATGAAAAGTTATAAGTCGTAGAAGTATTTTTAAAAAATCACTTCAAACACATCCTTAGGGGCCTTTTTTCTCTATTAAAATTGAAGTGTTAATATTAGCCGTTTGATTAAAGAGATCTCAACCGCGAAACGCAAAAGTCATTTTATTTATATTTTGATATTTGAATTATATTGTACTTTATTATGTAAATTATACCATGTCGTCGCACGGTGTAACCGTGACAAATCCAATATTTTCTCCCTGATTGGATAGTATGTGTTGTAGGGTCAGATATATACATCCTTTCCTTGTCCCGTGTAGGAAAATATTTTTTTCGTGACTTGAGCACATAGCATGTCTAGTTCACAATGAAAAAGTTTTACTGCTGCATGGTGCTTCTAAAACTAAAAAATTTGAAAAGATGTTAATTGTAATCTCCAAGACATGATTCTTCTAAGATGCATTACATTTTGCTTGTGCTAGAGAAAATGCTGAATAAGCTGAATTCAAAACCCTTCCACTCCCTTTATCCAACAATGATAATTTACTTCATAAAACCATTAGTCGTACCTACTAGTGGTATCTCGTGTGATGATAATGGTATTTCACTGTCTACAACATAATGATATTTTGTATTTGTCACATCTAATTTCATGTTGGGTAACTGTTTGGACATAAAATGCAAAATTATGAAAGCATTCAAAGAATGTGTTGTTGGCAAGCCTAAAATCATTAAAATGTTGTCACATGTTAAGATCTGAAGAAAAAGCGGGAAGTGACTAGCCATAGCCCTGGTTTGAAAAGGGAAATAATAGTCTGAGAGTTACAAAGCCAACTAATTATCGATAAGGGAGAAATCGTCGAAAGAAATAACTATAAAAAGAGGAAAAGAATGAGTTAGAGGTATAACTTAAACCCCCCCCCCCCCCCCCCCACCCCCCCACCCCCACAAGATCCACGATCATGGTATTTGTGGTGCCGCCTATGAATCCTCTATTCATGTCCTCTTAAAATGTCCCTTTGCGAAGCAGGTGTGGCTTGAGTCCCAAATCAGGCTCCCAGAAGGTCCAGTATCATCAGTCTATAGCTGGTTGGTGGCTGCTGCTGGTGGATTATCACAGTTGGAGGTAAGTCGGATGCTAGTTCTTTGTTGGGCTATTTGGTATAATAGGAATAAGGCCCGTGTAGAAGGGGCTGTCCAATCCTCTTCCCAAATAATAGATTTCTCTAGATCATACCTGGATCAGTATTTGGCGGCACGGGATCATAGAACCCGAAGCAACCGTTCACTGTCTTCTGCTGGTTTGCCTTGCTGGTCTGCACCTCCTAGTGGTTCTGTAAAGATAAATTTTGACGGGGCTGTGTTCAGCTCCATTAAAGCAGTGGGAATTGGGGTTGTTGCCAGAGATTGCAGGGGTAATGTCATTGGTGGCTTATGTAAGTTAGTGAGGAGTTTTTTGAGTGTCGATTGTGTAGAGGCGTTGGCTGCTTTTCATGCTGTGGAGCTAGGTATGGAGCTGGGTATAACAAGGATTATATTAGAAGGGGACTCTAAATCAGTGGTGGAGGATATTAAGAGGGACGATTCAAACCTGTCCAGCCATGGAGTATTCATTGAACAGATTCAGAAGATTGCTACACACTTCCATGATTTCCATGTTTCCTGGGTGCGGCGTTCGGCTAATGCTGTGGCAGATAAATTGTCGCATTTTGCTATTCATTGTAATAATCCGGTTGATTGGAGAGGGGAACATCCAGAATTTTTGGACCCTTTTCTCCGAATTGATGCTCAACTTTAGTTCTTAATAAAGTTTCACCGTTTCATATCAAAAAAAAGAATAGTGTTAGAGTTAATTTTTAAGAAGTAATTAGTGATGCAATCAAAAGTTGTTAAATTAATCACTCTGTAACTGAAAATCCATTCAATTGAATTAATAAAAGACTCTGTTTTTATTGATTCATTATTTTGTGTGCCTATCGATTTAAGAATTCATCCAAGGAAGTCTTGAGACAAAATATTAGAAACCATTCACAATCAATCGCTTGAGAACTGTCTATCGACTAAGGCATTTCTGTCGATTTTAACAAATTTTGGAGCAACAGTAACAAAAAAAAAAGTGTGACAATACTCCGGGACAAAGAGTCATTATACTATACTTTTCCGGGCAAAGTGTCATCAAAGCATGTTAGTATTTATGAGAAAGATGGAAAAAAATCAATCCCCCACGGAAAATCCTACAATACTATATAAGACATAATTTCTACAGAAAATTCCTCCTACAAAATTCAATTCCCTACAAGAAAATAAAATATAATTCCAAACATTTCTCCAGCTTAAATCAAACCATGCAGATCAGCAAATGATTTTTAACAATCAACATTTCACTGCTTTTCTTTTCTTTTCTTTTCTTTTTTGGGTAAGAAACAGAATTTCCTTCACTATCAGCACCAATTATTGAATGTTTGTTGTTATATATAGTAGCAAAATAGACAAGGTTTTTGAAACAAACAAAAATTCTGGAAACTTGCTTTGATCCTAATTCGGATGTCGGTAGAGAAGCATGGATGAAATAAATAAAAGAAAATTATTATAATATCAGTAATATCTAGAAGTTAGCCAGAGAACTATAGTTGAAAACAATGCACCTCCCAATACAACTCTCAAATGTGAACAGTCATATCTCTCTCTCTCTCTATTTGATTGTCCACTTGCTCTTGCTTCTATCCGAGGGAAATGAACTGTGCAACAAAAAAGCAAAAGAGGGAAGAGAAATTGTTAGAAATTGAGAATGAGTTAGATAAACTCAAGAGCATTCTCAAATTTACACCTTGACTCAAACGATAGCATTCTCATACATTAATATCGATTGGTGTTTTCCTTAACATACATACCCATCTCACCAAACTAATTAGTTCTTCAATGTATTCCAATTTCAGCTGTAAGAGATATAACAAATAAAATTTTGAATAATAACAAGAATACATTGCTTATACTTTCACATATAATGTTAAAATGGGAAGAAGATACTCATTTATTTCAATTGCTCAAAATACCAACAACAATAAAATGAAAGAGACCACTAGGGTTCGTAGGTACTGAGTTATGATTACAGAATGTGACATATCCGGGCAGTGAAAAGACAATAATTCTCTCTTAACCACCCCTACTGGCTACTGCACTATGCAATAAAGAGTAATTTTGGCTTTTCACTGCCCACCACAAGAATTTCACCATTTTCATGTCAAAACCAACAATCCAAATCTTATCAAATCAATTCAATCATCTGTTTCTAAGAAAAACCCTCATGGAAGAGAACGCAAACCATATACCGGAGTGGCAAAAAAGAGTAAAAGAGATCATGGGAGAGAGAAAAGAGGGTAAGAGAGAGAGAGAGATATACCTGTAACGAATAATGTTTAAAAGAATAATCCTAGAGGACATGAAAGCTGAAAATGGGTATTAACAGGACGGACCAACACTCCTATCCTCCTCGCTTCCAGCCCTCTGTTGTTGCTGTGGCTGCTGATTCTTCTGCTGCTGTTGCTGAAGCAAAAGCTGTGGATGAATCTGAAGCTGATGGGGATGAGAGTGCTCTTGTGTATCTTGCTGAATCTGATGATAAGGGTTCTCGTATGAGCCCAAACCCAACGCCGGCGACATCTCCTCCGCAGTCATCTGATTAAACCCACCGTTGAACCTCACAAGGTCATGTTGCTGTGCTGGTGGTTGTTGTTGCTGTTGCTGTTCATAAGTCCTCATCATCTCCTGTTGTTCTCTCGCCGCCACCATCGCCGCTAGCTGCTGAGCCTCCAGCATTTGTTGCTGGTGGTGCTGCGGCTGAGGCTCACGGGTCATAAATTGAGTCCCGTGCGATGGACCAGCGTGTAACCCCAACAATGGTTGCATATTATAGGGCATCACCGAAGTCGCCGGAAGGTTGGGGTGCTGTTGAATAAACCCAGGATGTTGAAAGATCGGCAACATCGCAGAGGGGCCAATATAATTAGCCAATTCTTTCTTAGCATTGTACAAATCGTGTTGGACTTGCTTGAGACGGTGTTGAAGGATCGAGATGAGTCCTACGCAGCCATAAACTGGGTCTCGGAGGCGAGCTTCGGCTTCGTATGCGAGGGAATTCACGGCGTCTTCGCGTTGGGCGGCGTTGAGTTCGTTTAAGAGTTTTGCGACGTTGCTTGCGCCGAAGACCTTGTGAACATTAGCGAATTTCTGAGGCTGGTCCGGTGGAAAATAGGGAGCAAATACACACTCTTGGGTGCATTTTCGCCGGAGAAACTTGCACGCCGCACATGGAGAGTTGGACGATGACATTTCCTTCAGAACTGCATACCCATTAAAGAGACAATACTTACAAAAAATTCAGCCTTATAAGACAAAGAATCCAAGTCTATATAGTATAAACTCATGTAGATCGAAGAGGGAGAGAGAGATGTCTAATATTATATAAAGCTGCTATAATGGAGGTTTGCTAAAATCCATACATATAAATATACTATAGACTTTTGTGGCATTCAGCGAAGGTTCATTTTGAATTTCGAAACCTACTTGGCAAGTGCAAGTCGAAATCCCATACATCATATATAAATAAATATACTAACAATTGTTCGCATTATATAACAAACAAAAAAAATTATCAACAATTCGTTGTTCCTGATCAAAAATTTTAAAGAAATTTTTTTAAAAAATGCCATTTTCAAAAGATCAAAGGACGGAAAGGGTCTGAACCTTATTAATCAAACCAAACCAAATCTTATGTCCCAGTCATTTGTGATCGGGAAAAAATATACCTTATTAATTATTTTTAATATTAATGCTACTACCCCATTAGTTATATCCAGATCAATGTTGAATTACCAAATAGCTACCAAAATAATACACAAAATGTGTACAACATGGCTCAAGACGAAAATGGGCAGCTGATTAAAAAAAAAACCACACAAAGTGCCCAACAAAAAGAAGATCGGAAAAAATGGCACCAAATGACCTTCAAAATCCAGAAAAAGAAGTGGAATAAAATCCAAAAACACGATTTCGTCCAAACTCATCCAAGTTATAAATAGAATGGGATGATTCCCGCAGGCTGCAGCGGTAGAAGGCTACAGCGATAAACTATCACAGGACGAGAATCCTGTCCAGAACATAAACTCTCACCAAATGATCGAAGGCTCCAGCGATCACACATCATCAATTCCACCGCCAAAGTTCACCTCTCCGATTGATACAACAGACTTGACCCATTATGCCAAAACAAATTTCAAGCTTTTGCGACAAACAGTTTTATCAAAAATATTAACAAATCTCAAAATTAAAGAGCAGATTCATACCTTTGTGGCATGAGGATGTCGCAGTGGCCGGTGGCGTCAGACGATGAGATTGGGCTGTATGTGGTTGTTTTTGAGCAAGAAGAGAGATGGGGAGGGAGATGTGAAAAGAATGGAGAGATAGCGTCTCTCAGGGGAAAGATGAGTCATACGCAGCCATAAACTGGGTCTCTGGGTTGGTGCCAGGGAGAGAGGGTCCGCTGGGGGGAGGGCAAAAAACAAAGAGAATAGAGAGAGAGAGAGAGAGAGAGAGAGGACATCTTATTCTGAGCAATGGATTAAATGCTTCTCTGAGTTACCTCTTTGTCCCTGTGCTGTCTTCATCTTTTGCTCTCCCTCTTTTTATTTTATTAGATTTGGTATGGAAGAAAGATCTTTGGCATTCCAAAAAGTTGCAAAATCGTCCTCATTCTTTTGGAAAATATTAGGGTACCGAAAAATAAAATTTAGTTACCTTTACGTAAAAAAAATCCTAAATTTAGTAATTTTTATCTAAAAAATAAATAATTTTAGCCAAAAAGAAGTGCGGTTTTGAATTTTTTTTTTTTTTTATTGTAGTCAAATCCCAATCTTTTTAATATTCTAACAAAACTAGGAAGGGAAGCGTTTCCATTTTTTTTTTATTTTTTTTTAAAATGTGTTGATTGAATGGCTTTTCTCAATCTTTAATCAGTCTTGCCATTATTGTGACACAAGAAACAATTATGTTGACCTTTTTCCTTAATTACATACATTAATCATATCAATTTCATTAATTAATTAAACTTTGAAACAATTTTTTCCATTCCAAAGTAACAGGATGGCGTTTCCAATATCAAATTTAAAAAACTAACTAATGTTATGTTGACCTAAATTTTTCTTGACAAGTTTTCATGTCAAGTGATGTAACACAGTTTTTACTATCAAATAAATTAAGTAAATAAATGTTGTTACAAAATCATAAAAATATTTCCTTAACTCTCTCTCTCTCTCTCTCTCTATCTCTAAAATACACGGCCTAAAATCTAGGGGTGTTCATCCTACCGGTAGAGAATTATGGTATTTCATCTTCCTACTCTATAATTTATGGAAGAATTTTTTCTTGATCTGTCCTATCTAATCAGGTGTACTATTCATACTTCAATTCCGTCAAAAACAATCGGGTAGGAAGTTGGGTAAGAAATCGAGTTAACACATAATTTTTAGTTATTAGTTTTTGGATCATTTTAACAATTTAATTAAGTAATCCGCATCAATTAACTAACACAATAAATTTGATAATACATAAACAATTATAATAAAACACAATAAAAAAGTCATAAATATCAATACATTATATATAAGAAATTCATAAACATCAATAAAATATTAGAGTTTCTAGAGTTTTGGGTTTCAATAATATATATATATAGTGGGGTAGGAATTCAGAAATTTTGTAAGTATTCCGTATTCCTACCCGATTTTTTTACGGAATACCAAAAGATCTTTCGTTGGTCTACTCGATTCTTTTGGGTAACCGATCAGTAAGGTCTAATAGGGTAGAGTAGGATCGGAATTTATGGATAAGCGAAAATTTGAACACTCCTACTAAAATCTATAGATTGTGTTTCAAATCTTTATTAAATCCACCTAAAATTTTAATTAAGTAGTATTTATAGAATCTCACAATTATATTTAAATTTTGTTATTTTCTCCAATGGTAGACTAATCACCATGAATTGAAGTTAAACGCATTATATGCAAGAAGTTCTTCTCTTCTAACAATATATTATGGTTTAATCTTTTTATTGATAACAAATTACTTGGCATGAAGAAATCTTGATCCTAGCTTCAAACTGTCACATTTGCCCACCAACTTTAAGGCAAGGCATTTGTCTCAATCAGTAGGGAGTTCAAGGGCATATATGTCAAGTCATGGTTGATAGCACATCGTTTCTCGATTCGCTCAGTAATACTATTCGTCACTATCTGCCTTCCGTCATTGGGCCGTGTGCACCGTGGGAAACGTTAGGAATGGTGTTGGGTGGGATATATATTTTGGTACTATGATTGAATTGAATTTACTAGTTATAAAAATAATAAATTAATATAAAATAAATTCTTTTACATGTAACGTATTTTTATTAGAAAAATAAAAATAAAGCATCAAAAAAATATTTTTCACTATGCACCTGTGTTTCCATTGTTATTGGTGACAACTTGCAGGTTATATTTATACTAGGAGTAATCTATATCTGAAAATACGATATAATGTGAATAGTTTTGGTAGAGATGTTGGTAGCTGTTGAATGAGTTTATTTGAAATATTCAAATGAATTTATTGAAACATGTAGAAAACAAATACAACAAGGTTAGCATAGAATAAAACTTTCTCATGAGCAGCTGCACCACTCTCACATGTACAAGTACTACCCTTTGTATGATTCTATTCCTTTGCTTCATGAGACAACATAAATATTATACCCTATTACTAAAAAAAACCTTTTTTTTTTTTACTCAATTGTCAAAGATCTCCGAGCTAATTTATGCGCATCTTGATTAATTTTTTCCTCAATTCGGTCAAAGATAAATCATTAACACTTAAACTAAGGTATTCACGAGAGATATAAACATTTTCTATTAGTTAAAAAAACATTAGGCTTACACATTGGTGGATCAGTTGGTCTTACACTCTTCTCTACACACCCAATTCACAAATGAATAATATTATTGGAACATAAAAAATTGACTTAATTTACTGACATAATGATACAGTTTTATAGGAATCATTAGATTAACACAAAATTATAATATTTGATGAGATCTACAGTCAATCCAAATGTCACATAATGATGTCTCTTGTCTGCTCATTCTCTCTCCCTTCACTTTTTTTTTTTGTTTTTGTTTTTCTGACAAACCCTAGCTGCCACTATTTTCTTTCCAAACTCTCTATAATTTCTTTTAATCTCTGGGCGAACAATGGTAAATTTGTATAAGGTTAATTAGGTTTTTCAAAAGCCTAACAAGGAAGGATTCCTTGATGCGGAGTAACGCCAGCCCTATTACACACTTTTTTTTTTTTTTTCATTCAACAGTCAAAATTCTCCCGACTAACTTTCAACAGTCAAGGGTGTACGAACTAGTTTACATGTACCTCAACTAATTCCCTCTCCAGTCCTCTCAACAGTAAAATCATCCACGTCGAGATTAGGGTATTCTTGAGGGATAAATTCCTTATAGCCGGACTCTAAGGGGTTGTCAAAGTTCAAACTCAGAATGTTTAAATTTACAATTTCAAACTCCGGACATCTGTATTTACAACTCGTCTTTATTACTATTTGAACTACCGTCACGCCAGCCCTATTATGGCCTCTCCGTTGGAATTATTTTGAAAATTAAACTTAGATCACCATGATTTGGAGTATTTACATTTTAGTCCTCACACAATATTTACCTATACCACATGGTTACTCAATTGACATCTTTTTAGTTTGAACGAATTTGATCAAAATTACGTAAATCTTACCTACCATACTCTACAATTTTTTATAGTTTCACCACCGAGTGGGGTGGTCCATTGGGATACCGACTAAATTTCTCACTCTGAGATTAAAAGATCGAATCTTGGAGTCCACATTAAGGTTCGGTGGTTGATCACTATACTAATGTAGTTAAGTTCATCCCCAACAGTAGTAACAAGCGCAATTAAGGGTCTCATGATCTCACCAGTAAGAGCCTATCTAGATAGTCTATGGGCGCTATCTTTTACCCCACCCTTCTTTTTTAAGCAAAAAATTAAAAAAAAAAAAAATTTGTTTCGAGACCAATAACTACAATTGTATATGATAATGAGCCATGTGACCAACCAATACATCAACATTACAACGTAACGTATGGCTTAATATTTCAACCTTCTCTAATACTTAAACGTCACGCGTAACTTTGTGTGTGGCTTTAAAGTCCCTTATTAATTTAATAATAATTAGTTCAATAATCTTTTAAGATATTTTAATGGTTAGGGGAATGGAGCTGGCCCGTAAAGTTTTGACTGAATAAACTATATTTACAACACTTTTATGTGTGCAAGTTATTATTACTCCCCAATTAATATATATAAATGAAATCTTAACGTGTGGGAAAGAGTTTAAGGATTGAGTAAGTAGATTGTTCTATTACTGCATCTAGTTTTCTTTATAGCTGTACAATGAGACGGCAAATCAAATAAACAGTTGATTTGTGATGAAGTCATAGATTGACTTCCAATCACCGGAGGAAGGTGTTGGCTGAGGTTGTCCACTGATCATCCCAAGGGGAGTACCTAAAAAGGCAAGTCAAAGATTAAAGGGACCCTAAAAGGCTATTTGATGATACAACTTAAAGTTTTAAAATTGAATATTTTGAGTATTTAATAAATTAAATTCGTTTGATAACTTAAAACTCATATCATTTAATATTTTAAACACTTCTTTAAAATTAGTTAAAATTTAAAGTAGCAAGTCATTTACTTATCACTTAATCCTAAATATGTTAGTCAGTAATGATTTTATCAATTCTTCATAATATACCCGCAATGCATTTTAAACTCTTAACTTTTCAATACTCCCCACTGCCGCTACTGCCACCACACTTGTTGCCACCACCATTATGTCATTTTCACCACCACAAACACCGCCATTGTACTATCATCACCACCACTATTGTGTTGCCGCCATCACTATCATTATGTTACCACCACCACCACCAACATTGTGCCACTGCCACCCCCTGCGTATCTCGATTAATCTCTTTCTGGTCCAATAAAAGACATGTCATTCAAATTGGAATTAGAGTATTCATGAGAGATAAATCTCTCATGACCTAGTTTCAAGAGATTGATAAGATTCGAACTCAGAACGTTTAAATTTACACCTCGTCCCTATTACCATTTGAACTACTCCTTGAGGTTAATATGATATTTCTTTTAAATGTGCCCTTGCATATTTTTCTGGGAACTTATTTGTTTGCTTGTAGTTGGCGTGAAGATTTTACATCATTTAATATAAGGTATGTGTGACAATAACTAAAAAAGTCATTGTTAGGGTTGTCTTAAAATTATCTTTATAAGAAATATATAATCCCTGTCCAATTGGAATAGACTAGGGTTGGTATAATTAGGCAAAGTCTAAACTTCAAATAGAAAATCTACTGATGTCAATTGTCAAAATTCTCCTTTATATAAACACAATTTTCCTTACTTGTTGTGATGTGTTGTCATTAACTTTTTAATTATGATGTCATTACCTTCCATACTTTAAAATAAAAAATTATTTCATGACATATCATCTTTTAATTTTTAGAAAATTCAAAATAAAAAAAATGAAATTGCTACTTTGAAACTCTATATATATAAACTAAATTCTATTTTTTTTCCAATAAGTATTAAAACTGATGATGCACAAATTGGTTTGCACACCACTAGTCAAGTAAGCAGTATAAAATGCAGTAAATAAGTAGAGGGAGAGAGAAGACAAGGTTTATAGTGGTTCGGTCAACGTGACATATGTCCACTTTGAATGGCAAGGGTCACCGGTATTTTATTAACTCCGGTGTGTAGGGAGAGTAGAGAGTTACAAGCTTATAGAGAATGAGGAGAGAAGTATGCTCAAATAAGTGTGATGCCCCCCAAGTGTTGGTGGGGCTTACAATTTATAGTCGCCTCATAACGCATAGTAATTGAATAGCTAGTCTGGCGGTCATAACAGTTTGGGGTGACTTAATAGCAATTAAATAACTGATTCGGCGGATGTGGCGACCTCTTCTCAACGGGTGAGGCAGTTACAATACTCTCCATAAGACTCGGTCAAATGATGAGGTGAGGGTTAACTTCTTCCAAGGCGGCTTGGATAAGGCTCTTGGGATGACCCTTACTCCAAGGTGGCGAGTAGGAGACTCTTGGATGACCTTACTCCAAGGTGGCTAGAAGGAGGTTCTTGGATGACCCTTATCCCAAGGTGGTTAGGAAGAGGCTCTTGGATGACTTTGCTTGCTCTCTGCTGATGTAGTATCTCCTTTAGCCTGATGAGCTTGACCGGGTTGACTACATTGGGCTGGATTTGCTGGACCTCTAGGAATTGGGCTATAATCTCGGACTGGGCTTTATAACATGAATTGGACCCTTAGGCTTGGGCCATCAAAAATTGTGTAACATTTTAGAGTGGTTTAATGGTTAAACTTGTCTTCTTACAAATAAAAAATTTCAGGTTCGATACTTCTCACACCTCTTAAAGGTCAAGTATTTCAGGAGACATGTCTGTAAAACTAACTTAAGTTATGATGGCTAACTCAGATTTCGAGAGAGTAGTCGACGCAAACCTGAACATTCTATAACAAAAAATAATAATAATATTGTATTTTTAATATATTATATATAAGCGAGTCTCTCAATCATTAATAACGAAAGATTTACTAAATGAAATTTAAAAAACATTAAAAAAAGATTTGAATCCAAGCCTTAAATTCTTCCACATTTGGAATGGGATTAATTGGCCTTCCGGTAATAGTGCAATACCAAGAAGAGAAAAAGGGCGTTTTGGGTAAAGCAAAGGAACTACTAAGCGGGGCGCCAGGGACCGTAGGAGCTCGCTTTCCTTTAACGGGACGCGTGGGAGAGCTTGGAGACATCAGCAGTAAGCGATAGTGACGTCACACGTGTGTAGGATCTGGGTCCCACTTTGGGGACAAAAGGAAGGAAGTGAGAAAATGTTTGGTGTAATAGAGACGTTGTCACGTGTTGTGATTATCTTATAAACTTTTTTTTTTATCATCTTATAAACTTATAAGAGGTTGTTTGGTTATATTATTAATGGATGTATTAAAGAGTTAAAATAAATTAAAAAAATTTAATGGGATTTAATATTTTGTTTTGTTGTCAAATTTAATTTTGTATTAATTTTAAAAATATAAACTAATTTTATATTTATTGTATATTTTTTATACTATAAACATGTATTGTAGAGATATTTTAATACCACCAAAATATAGGTACTATTATAATCCAACTCAAATGTATTATTGTACACATTTACTATTATTATAACCCCACAACTAATAAAACCAAACTGTCATTAACATAACAAATACTGATTTATGTTATTTTTGTTAATTTAACATTAATACGATAAAATAATTCTCTAACCAAACAATGATTTGGACTAAATAACTACTATCCAACGTTTATATTATATGTTAAATATTAGATAAAATTACGCATTATTATAATACCTATTTAATCTTGTTTTTTGTCTATCTGTATTATATTAGATTAGATTCTTTTATCCAATCCATTCATTTCTAATACGGCAACCACACGAGCCCAAAGTGTATAAGATAGACCCCACATGATGGTTATCACATTACATGAAAAGATGATTAATAAAGGATAATGACAATTGTGATATACTGTCACCGTCACATCCAAGGGAGCAAAGAGTGTAGGATGTAAAAAAAAAAAAGTAAATTATAATGACACTTCCTGTAAATTAGTTTAATTATAAATATACCTCCTCTATTATTTAAAATAACACTGATCTCCCTTGTTAGATTTTATCAAGTAACGAGGTTGACGGAAATTATATTTTTATGAATTTACCCTTCACTTATACCCACTTTTAATATATACACATCATCTATACCTAAAACCTCTCTCCCTCTTCATGGTTTGCTCTTTCTCCTGCCACCCAAAAAAATCACCACCAGCTGTAACCCATTTCACGAAAACATCAACCCACCACCCACCTCATGGACCCACACACACATACACATACACCCATATAGAATCCAAACACCCATCCTCACAGTCCACCTCCCCCTTTCCACCAGCACGTCGCTTATAGAATTTCGTTCTCCCGAAACCCATTTGCTTTGAATTTTTAGTTGAGTCGGCATTAAATTGGTAGATTTTGGATTTCATTTTTAGTTTATTCATTTAATTTTGTGGTTGAATTTTGATAGGTTTGGTTGAGTTGGTCTTTGGATGCTTAGGTTTGATTTGTGTTATGGTTTAGGGTATTTTGTTGTAAATGTGTGTGTGTGGCATGTATCAAAGAGAGGGCTAGAGAACAGGGAAGTGCACTGGTACTTTTGGTGTGGAGGTGTAAAGGTGTAGATACTTGTACCTGTGGTTTAGGGTGGCGGTGTTTTCAATGACTTTGTCAATTGATGGGCAACCGAAGGTGGAAGTGGTGGTAATTTTTATGTGGTGCTGATCAGGTGGTGGGAAAGTGTGTCATGAAGACCTTGGGGTTGCATGATCGCAGGGAAGGAAGGAAAAGGGTGGGGGCCAAGGACTTTGGGTTGCCGATGGGGGATATGGACGGCGTGTGTGTGTGAGAGAGATCTTTGTTGTTTGGATGCATGTGGGAATTTACTAGGAATAAAGTAATATAATATTTTATTAATAATATACATCGCTCTCGTAACTATGGAATGATATGTTAAACCCAAACAAAATTTTTATTGATAGATAACAAATATATATTGAGAATGTATAATTCATATTCACCACCCAACTTTGTTATATGTGATTTAAACAAGTGTTTTTATAAAAATTAAAATGAATTAAAAAAAGATTTAAACAACTTTGTTATGTGTAAAGTTATTTATTTTATTATTTTTGCAAAATATTTTTCAGAACTATTCACATCATAAACCCCTCCCCAACCCCAGCTACATAGTGTCACAGTGTGATTGGTGAGCATTTGGTTTCATTCCATTAAATGTATACCCTACTTGAGGTGTAGTTCTCATTGGGGTATACACAGCATATCTCTCTCTCTCTCTCAGTGGAAACACTATTGTATAACTATTCACTTTCTGTTAACATACTGAATTTTGACGTGAATTTGAGAAAAAAAAAAAAAGAAGGAAGGCAATAGGCATGTTTGGAAAGAGAGAGGGGCTTGAATTCGGCGATGCAGAGACGTGAATTTGGAAAGAGAGAGGATTTAGATGTGATTGAGAGAATATAAATCGGTCTATTTTTGGCAAGAAAATTTTTTAGAGTAAATTTGATACGTTGGATCCATAATTTTAAAGTGATTTGAACACGAAAAGCTCGAGATAACACCGTATGCATGAATTAATCTTTTTTTTTTCTCAAAATTAATCTGAGTTGCAAAAAATTTTAAATAAGTTAAGAAATTGAAAACACGCTCTACTTTGTTATATTAATATAAAGTATAAAAATAAAAAAGATTGTAAATTTTACTCTAAAAATAATATACTTTATTCCAAAAAAATGATAAGTTTTATCTAAAAAGTAATATAAATATTTAAAAATAATGATAAATAGTAAGACACCAAATATACTTGTGAAAATTGGAAGTGAGTCCTCCTAGATGTACTTGTTCGGAGATAAATCCTGCAAGGAAACTTATAAGGAGCTAAGTCCATATTTAAAATTATATGTAATGACTTAAGTTCACTTTTTTTTTTTTTCAAAAATACCCTTCTTTGAAAGGAAGTTAAATTAATTTTCTATTTTGAAAATTGTAATCCCTTAATTCAAGGTCAATTAAAATATGCCAATAAAATCTCCATTATAAATTTAAAATTCAAATTCAAAGTTCTCTCTCTCTCTCTCTCTCTCTCTATATATATATATATATATATATATATATATATATATATGCACGTTGGGTTGTTATGGAGATAATGCAAGTATAGTGGTGGCGGTGGTGTGGAGTAAAAAGGAGATATCGAAGTGGAACTTGAATGGGCTTTTGTGTGGTGGTGATGGTGGTGAGCGCTGTTGTGGAGATGATGACAACGTGATGGTTGGCGTTGCTTGGGAGGTGACGATGGTGGCAGTGCTATGGTGAGGAAAGTGGTAGCCGAATATATATATTCAAATTCATGTTACTATTTTTTTTTATTATGTTACTATTCATGTTACTGCTTTTGTTGAGTATGTTAATGTTCATGTTACTATTATTTTGAACATGTTACTATTTTTGTTGAGCATGTTACTACTATTATTTTACTTAATATTAATATTCAATGTTACTATTTTTTTTGTTTTTGAATATTACTATTTTTTGTGTTTGAATGGTACTATTTTTTGCATTTGAATTTGAGAGAAATAATTATTGTTAAATATGTTACAATTTTTGTTAAACATGTAAATATTTTTGTTGAACGTGTTAATATTTTTGTTGAACATGTTACTGTTGTTATTTTTTAAAAATATTAATACTGAATATTTCAATTTTTTTATGTTTAAATGTTATTATTTTTTTGTGTTTAAATGTATCATTTTTTGTATCGAAATGATAACTTTTTTTTATATTTGAATGTTACTATTTTTTATTTTTAATGTTACTATATATATATATACACCTAACTTATATATGGATATAGATAGATGAGAGAGGGGGGAAATTTTAATATTAGTCAAACTCTTAACCTATATATGGATATAGATAGATATGAGAGAGAAAAGATTTTAATGTTAGTCAAACTCCTAAGATTTAGGAGTTTTTAATTTTTAGTTTTATTTCACTTCTAAAGGGAATGGATAGTATGGTAAAATTGACAAAAAACGAACTTCATAACAAATAAGTTTTCTTGACGGACTTAAGTCCAAATAAGTCCATATAGGGGGACCGACCTCCAAATTTTCCAATATATTTTTGGGTTAATTGCACTGGAAGACCCTAAAATATTGAGTTTGTCTTATTTTGATTCATAATATTTTAATTGCATTATTTTAGTCCCTAAAATATTGAATATATTTCTATGTGGTCCCTCAACCAAACAGCGTCCAAATTGCTAATAATTTTTTATTATAAATTTGTCATGTAATATATAAATATAGACAAAAAAAATAATTTGGATAATTCTATCCAAATTTTGACCAAAGAGCTACCCAAATTAAATAGTTTTGATCATGAACTATTTAAATTTTAGTCAAAAGTTAACCATATTACACATTTTTATTCAAAGGTTCCCAAATTTTGGCCAAGAACTAAAAAAATTATTTTATACTTATATTTAAATATTACGTGACAAGTTAATAATAAAAAATCGTTAACAATTTAGATGTTATTTACTTGAAAAACAACATAAAAATATATTTAATACTTTAAAAATCAAAATAATATAATTAAAATATTAAAAACTAGAATGAAATAAATTTTATACTTTGTGGACCTCAATGCAATTAGTCCTATATTTTTTGAGTGTCAGTTAAATCCCCCATTTTAAAAACAGCACTCAAAGTGGTTGTTTTACCTTGTTGGTTTAGCAAAACCTTTTCGTCATTTTGACTTTTGATAGTAAAACCTGGGACTGAGAAAGAGAATCACGTGCATGGATTTGACATGGTAATGCCAAGACAAACTTTTTTTCATGTTTAAGAAGACTGACTACTGACAGATATATTGAATATTCTGATGCCATCATTGACAACCTGTCTGTTCTGTTTCTTCTTCTTTCTTCTTTCTTCTTTCTTCTTTCTTCTTTCTTCCTTACCATCCGCCATTAATGATGACCCCACTCATTGTACTATACCTCTGCTCAACACCTACTTTCTCACTATTGTGTGTTTGGTTTTTTTCTTGGACTCAAAAGCTTATTAGTAAAGGGTAATTTTGTAGTATGAATTTTTATTTTTGGAGTATGGAATTAAAGTTATTGAACATTAAAAAATTATATTACATTCATTTTTTTTTTGATCAAATATATTACATTCATTTAAGTAAGATTATTCCAAAGTAGAGTTTATTTAGGAATATTTATTCTACTAGTTATGTATATCAACCTAAAATAGTAATAATTTTAAGAGAGTGAAATAAATTTTGGTCTCATATCTCTTTCTCGAACAAGTGTATTGTACCTTTTAAAAAATCGAGACTATATTAAAAATTGAATAAGCGAGAGTAATAAATTTTAATTTAATATATTTGTAGTTTTTAATTATGAAAATAATAAATTTGACACAATAACTAAACACCTTCTCCCAAATTTTACCCAGTAGCTAATCGACTTGGTTATGGTACCGAATTTTTTTTTGATATTGTATCTCTAAATTTTATAACTTTTGTGGGTATATTTATAAATTTTAAAGGTCATTTTATAATAAAAAAAAATTCTGATTTTTTGGGTCAAGCTATAATTTTTTAAGATTTAAATTATAACATTTTTGGGTTAAGTCGTAACTTAGGTAGTAACTTTGCGATGAATTCTAACATTTTAAGGACCGATAACAACTAAGAAAAATTATAAAATAACCTTCGAAAGTTTTAAAAATATCCATTAAATTTTTAATAGCAAAAAAAATTGAATACTCTAGACTTCTCCATGGTTAATAGTTATTGGGACACACATACTTCTCCATTTTGTGGGGCAAAGATACATGCTCCTCCCATCTTATAATTGTTCTACAATTAATGCAGTTCATTGCAGGTAGCCATGTGGAGATGTTTGAATACGTACAGATTTAACAGTATTGATATTGATGTCATGCTAGTTTAGGATAGAGCTCACTTATTTTATGGTAGGGTTTAACCAAAAATTAAAAAATAAAACTCTAAATAAGAGATATAAGATCTAATTTAATGATGTGTTTGATAAGATGAATAAAAAATTAGAATAATAGAAAGTGAAAATAATAAATTTTCTATCATTCACAAAAGAAATCCTTCATTCCCTCGTTCAAGTTTAGTAGGAGAGATAGAAAGTAGGAAATATTTATTTTTTTGTGTTTTATAGGATAAAAAAATAAAAGAATGAAAAAATATAAATATATAAATATATATTTTACTATTATATCTATATATGAAATTAATATATATACATAATATATAATAGATAAATATGATATATGTATATATTCAAGGATATAAAAATAAATAGTTTATATTTCAATACATAATTAACTTTTCTTCTACTTTTCTTCCCAATTTTGAAAGAATCGATTTTGGTGAGTTGGAAGGAAAACTAATTCATCTACTTTTATATCATTTCTATTTTTCTTCCTTACAAAACATTATGTTTTATTTACCACTCTAACTTTTCATCCCTCTTTTTTTCCATTATATCGATCAAAGCATAAATGTTGATGGGGGTTTAGGATTCCATAACAAACTATTTGTTGTCTACACTCACATGGTAGAGTATGTAGTTCGAACTTAGCTCTGTTTTAAATCATTTCGGCTTATATCTATATAATAAAGTAGCTAAAATAGTTTGTCTTGAGCTTTTCGCGGCTCAGATCATTTTCAGGCTTTTGATCCGACGATCCTAATTAATCTACATTCCTACAGGACTCTACTACATTCCTTTTATCCCTCCTAATCCCCATTCAAACCATTGGAGAGATATCTACATCCTTATAGGACTCTACTACATTCTTTTTTATCTCTCCTCATTCTCGTTTAAACCATGGGAAAGATTGGCTTGGACGGTTATATCCATACATATATATATCTATATAATAAAGTAGCTAGAATAGTTTGTCTTGAGCTTTTAGCGACTTAGATCATTTTCAGGCTTTTGATCCGACGATCCTAATTAATCTACATTACTACAGGACTCTACTACATTCATTTTTATCCCTCCTAATCCCCATTCAAACCATTGGAGAGATATCTACATCCTTATAGGACTCTACTACATTCTTTTTTATCTCTCCTCATTCCCGTTTAAACCATGGGAGAGATTGGCTTGGACGGTTATATTCATACATATATATATTTATATAATAAAGTAGTTAATTTTGTTTGTCTCGAGCTTTTCGCGGCTTAGATTATTTTGAGATTTTTAATCCGACGATCTTAATTGATCCTTAAATTTCTTTTCCGCTCATGACTTTTTCAAAATTCAGTAGGACTCCCCTAACCAAAATCCACTAGAACTCCCATCCCCTGGGACTCTCGGACTCTCCCCATAAAGATTGCTTTCTATATTTTCTTTCAAATTTCGAATGCTGGAAGCTTTTGAATTTGACTACACCTTCGTTCACGGCGAATCCTCTCCTTTCCTTATCTCCTCTGCCCATATCTTTCACAACAATTCCTCTCTCCTTTCCCCAAATCTCTCTCACTTATATCCTATGCCTCTTTCTCTTGGACGAAGCACCCGGCGATAGGCAGTGAAGCATTCAATGACGGGTAATCTCCGAACCTTTCCGTCTCTCTCTCTCTCTCCACAGAGGCGTTGGCGCCCACCTGCAACCACCATCCTTCATTACCTCTTTCTCTCTCACACACACACCCCCCCCATTTGCCACCCCCACGCACAACCACAACCTATAGCACGCTCAGCTCCTCCCATCTGCCAACACACACACAACCTCCCTCTACCACCATCACCCGTCTTTCTCTATCTCCACCGGCAGCTCACCCACCACTCCTCCCCACGCATCACCCGTCTTTCTGTATATTTTTTGGGAAATTTTATGGAATATGAATATCTGTTTGTGTTTCTGTTTCAAATATTTTAGGTCCCTAAGCTTTTTTTTTTTTTTTTCATTTGCTCTAGATTTGAAGGAAACTTTATGATTTGAAAGCTTTTTACGACGTAGGTCTTCTTCATTTCTTGCTCCGATTTGAATATCTGTAAGTTCGAGTTAATTTCTATTTTATTTAGCTCTATTTTTAGAGTAATGTAATGACATAGTTATAAGTTTTATTCAATAATTTTTTAGAGGACTCTGTGTGTTTACTATGAGTTTGTTTGATTGTTGATAAAGGTTTTGTGATTTCCATGAATTGGCTTAATTAATGTACTTATTTGTGTTATTAATGAACGATTATACATTAGAAAGTCTAGAAAAAGTTTCGACTCCTTCAGTGGACTATTTTGCGATGCCTCAAAGTGGTCTTGGAAGGTAATTTATATTCTGTTCTATTGTTTATGTTTCAGCCATGTATTTAATATATTTTATAGTACCAGAATCTGCAAAGAAAGGTTGCTTATAGTTTTTACGGGTCATCAGTTTATACGTTGGGGCTATCCCACATCGGATAGCCTTAGGGGGTGTGTGTGTGTGTTTAAATGGATGTTATGGCTCTCACACTTTAAGTGTGAGTGGTTGTAATTATCCTATGTTCAAAAAAAATACCTGATCCAGGTGTGTTCCAGGGTGACTCTGATTGTGGGTTCAGTTTCTTCCCTCTTTGGGTTTGATCATAGGTTGGGCCCCAGGTCTTAGGGCCTGGGTGGATAAGGGTTGTGGGAGGGTGTATGTGTGAGTTTAAATGGATGCTGTAACCCTCACACTTTAAGTGTGAGTGGTTGTAGTTATCCTATGTTCAAAAAAAAAAGTTTATACTTTTTAGCATTTTGTTTTTTACTTTTAACTTATAACGACTCACATTTAATAGTTTATGGCCAATAGAAGCGGGAAGAATAGGGTTGTGTGAAGATAATAGTAAAATCTCTCACTGGCCATGAAAATCTGATCAATATCCTCACTTGACTTCATTTTTAAACTTTCATAATCCCTTTTGTTTTTCAATTTTTTTTAGTGATACTAATTATTTCATAATCTATTTTTCAAGTGCAAATTGATGGCACCTCAAGTGTAGTAATTGTACCAATTGGAATAGGTATATAAATCATGCAATATATTAACTACTATTGTTTGCTTTTCAACAGATTCAATCTGAATGAAAAATTTTGTGTGTTACATAGTGCCTTCAGGCACGGGTAATAACTAGTATAAAATAAAGTAGCTAGATTTGTTTGTCTTGAGCTTTTCACGGCTCAGATCATTTTCAAGTTTTTGATCCAACGATCCTAATTAATCTACATTCCTAGAGGACTCTACTACATTCTTTTTATCTCTCCTTATTCCCATTCAAACCATTGGAGAGATATCTACATCCTTACAGGACTCTACCACATTCTTTTTTATCTCTCCTCATTTCCATTCAAACCATGGGAGAGATTGGCTTGGACTTATATATATATATATATAATAAAAACAAAATATATCTAAAATCTATTAAAACTCTAATAATAAGGATTATCTCTAATAAAATATAAATTCATTAACATATGCCGTCTTATTTATCTATCTATATTGATATCTATATATATAATCTATATGTCATCCTATATCTATCTATCTATATCTATATATATAATCTATAATATAAAACAATAGGTCTGTCAAAATTTTATACGACACGAATTAAACGGGTTGACCCGTCAAACACGTTTGATAAACGGGTCGTGTTCGGGTGAGACTTGTCAACCCGTTTAAATAAATTTAATATAATAATAAATTATATATATATATATATATATATATATATATATATATATATATATATATATATATATATATATAATAATGAATGAGTAAAGAAAAAAAATAAAGAAAACATTTCAAAAAAAAAAAGTAAGGACATCAGTAGTAGGAAAGTGAAGCTTTGAGCCTTGAGGCATTGAATTGCCTTTTGGCCCTTTTTTTTGAATCCCACATCGACAAGGAGTGGAGAGAGGAGACTTCGGTTGTCTATAAAAAATGTAGTGGATTTCTCATTTTAACTAACATTTGTGGTGTGATTTTCATGTGAGCTGTTGGCTGGAATTCCTTCAATTGAGGAAAGTACAGTTGGAAGCAAATAAATGGAGTGTAAAAATTTATTAAAATAATATTTTTTTTGTTTTTTTTTAAATGGGTTAAACGAGTTGTGTCGTGTTTCCTGTTTATTAAACGCTTCGTGGTAAAAAAATTTACCCGTGTATTAAACGTGTCGTGTATGAGATTATATGTTTTTCACCCGTCATCTATTTAACCCGACACGTAACCGGTTAACTCGACACGATTGACACCCCTATAAAACAGCACAGACTTCAATAAGCTCATACGGTAGTCTTAAATAGACTTATCCAGTAGCCATCAGTATCCCTCTCAAAACCATTCACATTGAATTCTCCCCCTCCAATTCCATCACTTCTCACTTACGTTGTGGCTCAGATCGCTTGACGATTATTGATCCGATGGTCCTAATGCTAAATTCTCTCTCCCAATTTTTGAACAAGACTTTTATTCCTTCCACAATTCTAAGACTTCGATATCTCTTATAAGTCTCTCTCTCTATCTTATACTACACATTTTGATCAAAAAAAAAAAAAATTCTTATACTACACATTAATTAGGTCGTTAATTATGACTCTATATAATTACAGATTATTTTTAAAATTTTTAAATAAACAAATGGATCTTAAATACAAATTTTTTGCATCAAAACAAGTTGAATGACTATAATATAGATCATATTTTGTATTGAAATAAATATATTATAATATTTGAATTGTATAATAAGCGAATAGTGTATATATATATATATAATTTGTGATATATCTATATATTAAGGGAGCTATCATTATTTGTCTTGAATTTTTTGTGGGTCAGATTGTTTTAAGATTATTGATCAAATGATCAAAACTACTCCTCCAAATTTTTTTCCCGCCCAAAAATTGGAAGAATCTTTTCATTTTACTCGATTATCGATTCGAAGTGATTATGATTAGGATTCGAATTGAGCTGAATTTGATTGTCAAGTATAAAGTATATATATTTTTGTTTAAACTTAACTTTGCTTGAATTTTACGAGTATTCAAAATTGAAGTCAAATTGAAATTGATTGTAAAAATAATAAAAAATAATTAAATTAAAAAAAAATTATGGTGTCACTGTGAACGGGGAATAAATAAGAATTAGTTTGTAGGTTTAAGATAGAAGTGTTAATTGAGTCGAACTTAAATTCAATTCTTAATTTGACGTAATTATGGTATAATAAGTGAATAATATATATATATAATTTATGATATATCTATATATTAAGGGAGTTATCATTGTTTATCTTGAGTTTTTATGGGTCAAATTGTTTTAAGATTATTGATCAAATGATCAAAACTACTCCTCCAAATTTTTTTCCCATGCAAAAATTACAAGAATTCTTTCATTTTACTCGATTATCGGTTCGAAGTGATTATGATTAGGATTCGAATTGAGTTGAATTTGATTGTCAAGTATAAAATATATATTTTTGTTTAAACTTAACTTTGTTTGAATTTTACGAATATTTTAGTAGAATTCACGTGAAACTTTTGAATATTTTCCTCACAAAAGTTACACAAACTCACATTGGAAAAATAGTGCAAAAATAATGTTATAAACTTTATGTAGAAACCTGCAGAAACACAAATAGTTATAATTTTTTCAAATTTGAGATAAAGTTTATTAAAAATGTTAAAATCATAGATGTTTGATCAATAATAATTATATTTTCTAAGATTTTTGAATTAATATGTTATAGTAGTTGTAGCGTGACTTTCGTTATATAAAAGTTTAATTATATATGTTTTGCATATAGATTGAACAATATCAATTTGATCGTTGTATTGTTCAAATTATATTTGACATTGTCTTTATTTATGAACATATATTTGTAATTTTTTAAAAGTAATATAGTGCCTTCAGACACGGGTAATTACTAGTAAAATTATAAAGTAAATCAAACTTAATTAGTTTTCCACTCTCTCGCTCTCTTTTAATCTTCTCTAATATATTTTTTTTTATATTACAGTCAAAGGTATTCAAGTCAGTTCATGCACCAGTTTGATTTTATAGGGATTGAAAATGTTTTTTTTTTTTTAATGACAATTACGTTGGCGTGGGAGGTGGTTGTCTGTTGGAAAACTCAGGAAGCAAACAAACAAAAAGTGTTGTTTTTCTGACTTAGCCCACAAAGGGCCAAATGGTTTGGTGTTTGATAATCTTGAAGAAATTCTTCCCAATCCTTTGTCTGATCATTCAACTGTTGGGCTCAAGTATGGACAAAATCAATTTCAATAAACAATTTGCACAGGAATTCTAGTCAAAGGACAAATTTTTTTTTAAAAAAATGGAAAATTGTAATACGGTACGTCATTCTGCTTATAGTGTGGATGCAGTCTAAGAAGTATTAGGGTTACTCGTATTATGGTCAATAGTACCCGATCCAAGTTACGTGTATTTCGACTAATTTCCTCTCTAGTCTGGTTAAAGATATGTCATTCAAGTCGGGACTTTGGGTTATCAAGTGAATCTACAAATGGAATTTGATTATTTTTCTCTTTTTCTTCTTAATTTAATTAAAATAAATATTATATTTTTAAGAATGTAGATTGTGATTTAATGAAAAATATAATCCTTTAGAGTACCCAATCGAAAAATATGATTCATGCATCTGATCTCAAATAGTTCTGGTAAAGGATTTTTTTTTTCAATTGAATATTACACTATTAAGAAACGAAATTGGATCACTAATATTTTTTTTTGTATTTCAAAACAAATGACAGTAATTGTCATAAAAACTATAAAAAAAAAATGTCACCCTCACATGACTTTGTATCAAAATTCCAATTAGTAACAATGATGTTTGTAATCAGGTACAATTCGATTATTTTTATTAAATATTTGGTATTATTACTTGTTACAACTTACAAGTAATGTGCGTATGCCTTGTTGTGTAAGTAGCATACTCTTTTTTTTAAACCGTCAAGGTGTTCGGGCCAACTTTTGCACGTCTCGACTAATCATTTCTTCGGTCCGGTCAAAGACAGGTCATCTACGCCGGAACTAGGGTATTTATGAGGGATGAATTCCTCATGGCTTTACCTCAAGGGGTTATCAAGATTCGAACTTAAGACATATGGATTCACAGCTCGTTTCTGTTATCACTTAAACTACCCTTGGGTTAAGTAACATACTTTTCTTATTCATGTGGTTATTATAATTAGAGAAAGCAAGTAAACCCAGCCAAAAAGAATTTTTATTTTTTTTTATTTTTTTTCGTCAGACACTATTATGAGGAGAGAGAAGACGAAATTCGAACGAACGAGTT
This sequence comes from Ilex aquifolium, assembly GCA_951799425.1. Classification (NCBI taxonomy): domain Eukaryota; kingdom Viridiplantae; phylum Streptophyta; class Magnoliopsida; order Aquifoliales; family Aquifoliaceae; genus Ilex; species Ilex aquifolium. The sequence goes on from OX637391.1 coordinate 7,308,713, forward strand.
ACGAAATGGTACTTCACTCTTATGAAGTTTTCCACCTGTGCTCAAGCCACAATTTTTTCTTTGATGAGGTCCATGAGGATTACAGAAACGGACGAATAGGCGAGGATTGTAAGCCCATGAGACTTACAGCCTTAAGTAGGACTAATAAGGCTACAATAAACCCAAGGGCCCAAAATCATTAGACCTAATGGCCCAATCATTAGGCCCAAAATCAGCCAACCATAAACCCCCAAGGGCCCAAACGAAATCAACAAAACCCTACAATACAGTCCCACACGACACACTCTAGAACCAGCTTGTTCTTCTCAGGTAACATTCATTTCCCCAAAACCACACACCCAAAACGATGTCGAAGTGGTGGCGCACCGTCGCCGGAAACCTGAGAAGATCGCCGGGAACCTCAAGGTTCTACCACACCATCCAAGCAATCCCTCGAGAGTTAAGCGGAAACAGAGTCTCTGTCAGGGACAGAGCCCAAGGCCGCATCCCCGCCGTCGTCTTCGCTCAAAACTACCTCCAAACAAACCCTAACGACCCAACAACCACCACCGTCAGGTCCATATCAAGAAAACAGTTACTCACCACTGAAAGAAGGCAGATTCAGGCAATTCTCAATTCGGTAGAACCGCCTTTCTTTTGCTCCACCACTTTCCCTCTCCAGATCCGTGCTGGTTCGGGCTCATCTACTTTACTTGAATCGGGAAAAGTCCTTCCGATCAAGGCAAGTGTTTCGTGTGCATTTAATTTATATTATTCTTGTGTGTGTTTTTTTGTGGGTATTGTAGAGATTGGTGGTTATAAATGGTTATGGTGTAGATTCATAGGGATCAAGACACGGGGAAGGTTTTGAACTTGGTTTTTGTTTGGGCTGATGAGGGAGCGGAGTTGAAGGTTGATGTGCCCGTAGTTTTCAAAGGAGAAGACGTGTGTCCAGGTCTCAAGAAAGGTTAGTGTGTTTCTGTATATCTGCTTCGTTGTTTGAATTAAGACGAGCTGTGAAAGTATCATATGCTCTGTCATTGTATGTTAGCTCGAATTGTAGGAAGCTATACCTCTTTGCCTTCGTTTTGTGAAAGTTTATACAATTGTTCGGTTCCATTATTTGTGCTTTGGTGTTTAGCGATAGTTGTGGAATCCACATGGAGGGGACTGAGCTTCCTTGTGTTCACCTGTTGGCAAAGAGTCAGGGGCGGAGCTACATGGATTGGTGGTGTGAGGGCAACTGCCCCCACTGACTTTTGAGGGGTTAACTATATAAATTCATGACAACAAAATTATGTTCATCTCATTGCCCCCCCTAAAATTTTTGAAAATTTAAATAGTGGCCCTAGTCTTTTTTGTCTTCAATAAGTTAGTGGTTCACTTGTTCTCCTAATCTACTAAAACAAGTGGTTTTTTTATTAAAATAAGTAGTAAAAAAGATGTGTGATTCTTTAACTCATATCTCTCTTATTTAATACAATTTCTCCTACTTTTTAAAATTATTGTATAATAATATACGAATAGATGCAAATGATAAGTTATGCACATTTATGCCCTTCCAAAAACATCAATTTCTCAACAAGATTTAAAAATTACTTATAAATTTATCATAAAATTGATTAATTATAGACATTCTTGAGATTTAAAACAACATAACCCTTCTAAAAATATTAATTTTTGAACAAGGCTAAAAGAAAATTGATTAGAAATTTATCGTAGAATTGATTAGTTATAGATGATTTTTGAGATTTTAAACAATATCGTTTTGTTTCTCTTTAATATATGATTGAGTTGAAATTTGTCACTAAAAAAATTATTGTTCTTGTTTGTTCATATTTTGTTAAATGTTGAATTGATTTATTTTTATATAAATTATGTTAATATGTTTCTCATAGTTGAATTTTAAAAACAAATTCTGCAAAATTTATTAATCCTTATTATTGGAGGTGGGGGAGAATTTTTTATACCAATTGATTAATCTTTTTCATTTATATTTTTGCCCCCACTAGAACATAATCTTGGCTCCGCCCCTGCAAAGAGTGGCTTACTGTGCAAATATGGGATCTTTCTTATGGGAAACTTTTTGTGTAGTAATCAATTTATCCTGGAAATGTCTAATTAGATGCAACTAGGTTGACTTCAAGTGTGTTCTTAATGAAAATGGATAGATTTTTCTAACGATTGAGATGTGCTCAGCATCCCTATGGCTTCATGAAAATTCCAAAAAATCTATGCCTTCACTTTTAAAATATAGGGGGTCTATGTTTTCTTGGAACAGTCCGACTCTCTTTACATGCATTCTGAAGGATTCTCAAAATGGAGTTGAATTGCAAGTGCCATTATTAATTGGTTGAAATTTTATACTTGTTCAGATGCTTCTTTGGGTTTAGATTGTAGAGGTCCAGGCAGGAAGCTTTTATCTTATATGCAAACCCTTGATGCATTGGGGTTTTGATTGGATAAGTTTCAGAATGTTGCTGGTTAGAAAATTTTATATTCTTGTTTATTCATTATTGATCATGAACAGATTTTTATTAAATGAATGTTTATTTGAACTCTGTAAATTGAAGTTTTAGTCACTTCTAATTCGTAAGCGCTTTTAGAGTCACTTCTAATTTCTCTCTCTCACGAAATTTATTCTCTTCCTATTATCACCTTATTACTTAACTCTCCATAATCGTAATATCACTGAACAATTCTTATTAATGTTAAAATGATATTTATTTATATTTTAAATAATTAAAAAATATGATTGAAAGTTTAAATTTTAAAGTAGTTTTAAAAAAATGGTGAGAGTACTTATAGATGACACATGTAATGTTTTGATTGGAGTGAATTAATTAAACATCTTTAGTTACTATTCGTGAAAATGATTCACATACGTCTTGATGAACAAATTATGCATATATATATGTGTGTGTGTGTGTGTGTGTGTGTTATTACACATACAATTAAGTTTAGAGAAATGAAGTAAATTTGGATTAAAAAAAATAAAATTTCACAAAAAAAAAGAAAAAAAAAAAAGAAACACTACTTGAAAACAAAACAAAGCAAAAAGAAAAAAAAAAGTTACAAGATAATGGTTTTATCTTATTTGTGTGATTAAAATGGGATCAAGTTTATTAAAATAAAATAGTGGAAATTGAAAAATTAAATCGATGAACTATCAAACACAAGATAATACACCAATTTTTGAGTGGCAATCCCTAAGAGAAAAAACTCTTGGGCCCATTGTCCAATTCCCGCCTTCTTTGTATTCACGCTCAAGATTATATAATCTATTTCCCTTCTAAGATATATGATCACGACATAGGTGGATATTCTTGTGTGTGTGAGAGAGAGAGAGAGAGAGAGAGATAGAGAGAGTACTTGAAGCAACCAAATATTAGGATGATTATTAAAAACGAAGGTAATGGCATGATCAAGAAAGAAAATCAAAGCAATGAGTTGGGCTCCACGGAGTTGACTTTCTGTATTGATACAATATTCTTACAAGTCTGGTAGAGACCTAGTCAAGCTATTGCAGGATTTTTAGTAGTTTAGGGATGAATAAGTCCAACTAAGGCTACGTGATGAATAAGCCCTGTCTATGATTCCTTTTGTAGAATTTTCTCGTTCACATTCACGTGTCCATTTACTGTTCCCCTAGACTTGTTGATATGATCTTCAGAAGATTTCTGTATGAGTGTAATCTCTTTCTTGTGAGCAGTTCTGTGATATTTGGTCATGTAACCTTTCTGAGCCAGGAGAGTGGATGTCTTGTCCAAGGAGTTGGATGGTGAAGTGTTCTTACAGGACAAGAAGTTCTGAGTTTTATTTAAAGTTTTCCCTGTGATTCTTAGAGGGTGGAAACTTATTATGTGATGAATTCTAGATCAAGAATTTGTTTAGATAATTTATGTTGATGGTATGTCTCTTGACGTTGCCCTATGTGATGGGTCGAGACCTTCAGACCTTGTATTTTATGTGATCATTATTTCACCTGTCCAACATATTTTATGAGATATATTATATAGTAAGTCCACATCACTGATATTCGTGTGTACACATGCCTCTGTTGTTTACCATGCTCCTATTAGATAGGTATGGTAATTTCTGGGGTGTGAGTAATATTTTAAGATGAGGTAATATTGTGTTGTTATGATTTTCACTTAAATGTATATGCAATGGCACCCCCACTATTTATTCTATAAACTCAAGGTGTTGTCCAATTTTTTCGCTATTGAAATATTCCATCTGCTATTGTTTCATCTTTCTGACCTCTTTGTTCCAATTGGAAGCAGGGGGTAATCTAAACAGGATAAGAACCAGTCTAAAGTATTTGTGCCCGGCAGAACATATCCCTTCAAAAATTGAGGTGGATGTGAGCAATCTAGATATTGGCGATAGGGTGTTCATGCGTGACATTGAGGTTCATCCGACATTGAAGCTTGTTAGTAAAAATGAGACTCTGCCTGTGTGCAAGATTGTGGCGACGGATTTAGAGAACTCCCACTCTGCAAAGTAGGCACTGAAGCACGATGCAAATCGCTACAATTTTCAGAACCCGAGTTCAAGAATTTACTGAGAAGGCGTCTGAGGTTATGATTCGCGCGATAATCTGTATGGTATGTTGGTTCCTTGGTCATGCTGGTGAAAAAATAATTTGATAATGCAATGAAATATGTAGTAGTCATGGTGGAAAAAAAAAATTCTTGGGTTATCTGGGAAAAAAGTAAGTTGGTTGCTGTGAAATGGTTACCTTGCGGGTTTAAGTGTGGTTCCTGAAATGATAATTTGATTTCCTAGCTGGAAAAAAACCCAGTTACAATGAGCTCTGAGAATATTCCAATCACCTTTATTATTAATAGCCAACTACCTTTGGAGTACACTGATTTTACAGTGATATCACTGTCTAATAATTTCTGTTACAATTGTGAAAGACAAAAATTGTTAGAGGTGTACAGTGATATCTCAAAAACTATAAAAGGGGTGTCCTTGTAATTAGGTTATTGTTAGGGAGTGTTAGTGAAATTTATTCGAATTATTTTGCTTTGAGTTATTTGTAGTTATTGACGCCGTAAATGCTAAAATAAAGTAAAATTTTAAATTTCTCACTTTGTGATTGGTACAAAATATAACAAATTCATGGTCTAAAATGTTAAAGAGTTATTCACCAAACTCAAGCAAGCACCTCAAAATTTTATTTTTTAAAATTAGTTACTTTTAAATTTATTTTTTAAATTCGGTCACTTTTAAAAAACGGTATTTGGAATGACCCATCTTAGAATGAGGCCTGACAACCGACAGTCCAACTCACACTCTTTAATTCTTACTACAAATTACGAGAAGAAGACTAAGTTTTCACCTGCTCAACAAGAGGCTTCTTCTGTCATAGAAAAATGTTTAGGGTAAATTACACTGACACCCCTCTTAGTTTCTAATATTTTCATTTCACCCTTTTTTGTTTGTAAAATATCATTAACAACTTTTGTGATAGGACAATTTGTGACAAATTTCTCCATCAGTTTATAGACGTTTAAGGGACAATTAGCTTTGGCTGATATGGACAAATTTAAACAATGTACTATCCGTTTTGCCCTTGAAATAACCCATTTTTGTCTCATGATATCCATGGAAATTTTTTTCTAAGGCAACCTATTTAAGTCTCTCTTTTCTATCCTAAAGTTGTTGTGGCAATGCCTCCCTACTAGCTCAATTGCCACTATGAAAGATGTTGCCACCATTGCCACTCATCACCTCCATCCCTACCGATTCATAACTCAAAACACAACAATAATTCAGATTGTTTAAATTTGATGACTTACGACTTAAATTTTAATTTTTAAACCATAATAACTTAGCCTATTTACATTTAATCTTTTAATCACAATAAAAAATGTACTTTACATGGGGGCACCGTAATATATATATATATATATAGAGAGAGAGAGAGAGAGAGAGAGAGAGAGAGAGGAAGAAGGGGGGAGAGAGGGATATGGGGATGACAAGTTTATGATGTAAAGAGATGGTGGTGGAGGTCTATCTGATTCAGAAGAGGTAAAAGAGGAGATTTATAGAAGTAATGAACTTGTTTGGTGCTAAGGTTGTTCGATAGTTGGATTATGGTGTTTGGAAATAGGGTTAGAAACATAACAAATAGGTGAGGGTAAAATTGATAATATCAACTTCTGTCAACCAATGTGCTCCGACAATATTGATAAGGGTGTCATTGCAATTTTGAAAACAACAGGGGGTGCAGTGAAAATGTCAAAAACAACAAGGGGTGTCATTATAATTTACCCAAAATGTTTATTGCTTTGCAGTTTGCAGAGTTGTCTTTGCCCAGTTCTTGTTGCAATCCAACCAAATGATTATAGTTGCATGTGAGGGTGTGTAGTCTCAGTTTCTGTGAGTGTACATATATGAGACACGAGCTTCTTGTCCATGTATCAGACCACCCCTTTTTATGTCCAACCACACCCCCTCCACTAAAAACGTCACGTTTTTAGTTTATTTTTCAACAAAAAAATCAGTTGGTTTGACGTTTTTGCCTAAAAAAATTATTCTAACTCACGTCTTTTGGTTTAAAAATGTTATTCCAATTGACGTTTTTAAAAGTGCCTGAATTTGATAAATACTTTGAAAACAATCCTCTTTTGGATATATTTTTGTACAACCCCATGGATTAGGGTAAAAACTCTTTTAATTCATGCTAACCAAATATAGGAATGATCATAACTAAGGAATGTATATTCCATTCCTAAGGTTTAATTGTGGGTATCAAACACAGCGATACAGTCCATAAATCCAATTCACATACAATTTTTATGAAGAGATTTATCATCTTCGCTGAACACCCAGTGGCAGTACACAACATAGAATCACATGGAAGTTTTTAAATTTTTTTTTAGTACAAAATATTCACATAAGCTACTATACTCTATACATATTCGTCAGAAAGTATTCTCTCAGTACCACACATTTATTTGCAGAAGATTTCATTGTACTTATGTCGGGGTTGAAGTTAAAGTTTTATTGTATGCTCTGGACGTTAAAAGATTTGGTTTAGTCCTACCGAACTGTCATACCTGTAATACTCGAACCTAAATATTGAACGAGGAAATTTGAGTTTTTTTAGCCAATGCAAGTAGAGACTGTGTCAACGAAACTGCTCACCCGGTGGCTGGCGGTGGTGGAGGGGTAAAGGACTTTAGGTCTTCATGGCTGTATTCAAGTGTTCCATAAATGAGGAAGAAAGTACAAGGCCTGAACAGAGGGAGCACATGGATGCGTATTTCGAGTTTGGATTAATTATGTCGAGATCCCCATACTATGAGTTCTATTTCATTTTATTCCACAATATTTTAATTGCATCATTTTGATCACTATAGTATTATATTTATGTTTATTTGGTCCCCCAAACATACGATATCCAAATTACTCATAAATTTTGGTCACGACCTTGTCACATAACCAGGGAAAAAGGGGATTTCTTGGGGAAAAAAAAATTACATTGATCTCAACACAAAACCCAACCTGCTCTAATAGTCCTTCCCCTCACCGATCCGTCTCCCTCTCCCCTTCCCCACTCACCTACAATGCCTCCTCTCCTTACTCATTGCTCTGTCAATTTGGACTACATCTGCTTAAGAGATCACATAAAATACAACTACAATAATTCAAGGATCAAAATGAAAGAATTAAAACATTTGGGGGCTAAAATGATAAAGGATATATACTTTTGGGACATCCGGCGTGATTATGACTTCGAGGTTTGACCAACGAAGTTCAACTTTACAGGCGATCCATGATTTTCCAATCTGGATCCAAATGACCCAACAACTTTCTAGATGTGTTACACATGGGACTAATTTATTCTGTGTTTCCCTGCGTTTGACCCGACTTAACTACACAAGCACTTCAATGATGGACTTGGTCATGTAGATGAAGGTAGAAGACATGAATGGAAATAGGCTATATAGTTAGGGGTGAAAATATGACTAGAAATCAACACAAATTTAGTAGGTTAGAGTTAATTATTTCTCGACATGAACTAGTATATGACACGACCCGTTAACACGAATAATAAATAGGTTGAGTTAGTGTCAAATACGAAATTGACACGATTAACACATTTAAATAGTATTATAAAAATAAAATATTATATTTTTATTATATTTTATCAAGTAGTGACCTGATATCTTATAGAAAAAAAGATATTTTTATTCATTTTTATTATTACTAGTTGATGTACATGTGCGTTGCACGTGGATCATTTCAGACAACAAATGAAATTACACTCCACACTTCTAATTTAAGGGACACCTTCAAATATCCAACTTACATACCGTAAGAAATTTATAACTCGAACGTCTAATCATGTTTCCAATTCCTGCATTCTCTTACCAAAGAAAGATAATCTCAAACAACACCCATTAGTATATTTGAATGACTTAATTCTCAACTTCAATGAATAACATTGCACCTATCCCAAAAAAAAAATTGAATTTGATGGCATAATTGGACCATACGCTTACATTTAGTATCAAAGTATAAGATTGTTGTTGGTAGTCTGATCGAACAAGATAATATCATAATACACTCAATTGTTTAAAACTGATAACATTAATCTATGCTACTTAAATGAAATGAAACAAAAGATAAATTATTTTCGAATTGAAGCTATGTCTACTTAATTAAATTCAAAATTAAAGAAATTAAGCATATAATAAAATAATACAGAAGGAACACAAGTTAATTTATTTTGTGGAAATATAAGTTAATTCATTTTGTGGGAACTACTAATAGTTTTTTTCCCGAAGGTAAAGTTTGTATTGATCCAAAAGATGATTTAGAAGACAAATGAGCGAGTCCTTAGACTATCTTCAATGGAGACCCAAATTCTTACCCAAATTTGAGTAAAAAAAAATGGTAAAAAACTTGATTTAATATAGACCTCTCCAATGGAGAAACTCAAATTTAAAGGAAGAGAAACCATTTTTTAAATGAGGACAAACCCAAATTTAAAAGAAGATAAATATGATCATTGGATCTTTAAAGGATGGCGTAATCTCACCATTAGTGAAAAGGGTAAGAATTTGAATCTCCCTTGATTTGGATTTAAAATAGGGTTTTCCTTCATTTGATATGAGTATGGGTCTAGCATTGGAGAATGTTTTTAAGAGTTTTTCACCTTTTTTAAAAAAATGGTACAAAAAAGGGTAAGAGCTGGAGATGATCTTACAATAACAATGGACAACACCCATTGTAGCATCAAAAACACACAAAAAAAAAAAAGCATGTGACCATCCATGCAGGATTCCATTGGAAGTGTAGGCCATGAGCCCAGCACTTCCAACAACACATAAAATTACAATAGGGTAATGACTACACACATCGAAAGATCAATTTGTTAATAAAAATTCATTACCTGATGAATACATTGATGGTTGTGAAATGTCAATACACAAAATTCAGTCGACGTCTGACAGAGAGGAGCAAAAGGATTCTGGGGAGACCGGTGGAGGAAGTTCAAGAGAAACAGCCATGGTAAAAATGACACTAATATTTAAAAACGACATGCTCTTTAAAAATGACATGCTCAACCTAATTTTAGCAGAAAAGTATGCTCCAAAAAAACCAACCATTATTTAAATCAACTCAGCCAATTAATCTAAGCTACAAGCATATCGCTCCATCCAAGCATCCACCCATCCAGTAAATGACAAAAAACCTCTACACTAAGGAAAATATATTCACATTGAATAAATAGAAACAGTTTGACAAATGCAGTGTATCTTTAAGTAATTATAACTTTCCAACCGCATTCATAAATATATATGTGAACACATATACATATACCTATCTTCAAGCCACTATAACTTCAAATCTACTAAAAACAGCATATATACATGTGTATTCATCCAGATATAAATCCATACAGCCACACTAAAGAAAATCGATGAGGAACTATAAAAATTAGGACGTAACATCAGTTCGAGCACATTTGGCTACTGAAGAATTTATGTTATCGACCTGTACACAAGGAATTACATATTTACAACATAATACAACAATAAATAAATCAACGGAGTAGCATAAATAAAAATCCTAGCTTATCGCATAGATCGCAATCGGAACATCAACCAAACAGTAGTCAATAAACGACGATATATAAAGTGAATTCGAACACAAATTGCATTGATATAAAGGGCGATCGAAATTAAGGCGAATTGAATGGCATATAGCTAAAAGTAAATGATTCAAATCGAAAGACAATAAAGAAATGGAATATCGAACTGTGTAGAAGATAATTTACCTAAGACATAGCGACGGAGATTCAGAGATCAGAGAGATCTTTGCTTCGTGAGAGATAAGGCTTATGAAAATTGATGGTTTCAGTTTAGAGCCAAAAAAGAAACAACCAGTTTTTTGATAAACTATGAGAAATCTCCCATAAATAACAAAATACAACATTTTTTGATAAACTATGGGAAATCTCCCATAAATAACAAAATACAACATTTTCACTTGTGAGGTCAGCAAATCCATAACACAAATCACACTGATGTTCAGTGTGAAAATTGAATGATATACAAATCCGAATCTCTTATGGAATATCACAAATGATGTGTTAACTTTTCCATGTTCACAACTAATCAAGCCAGCGTGTAGCCCCACTATCTTCAAGAATAGTTGCAAGGATTTCAATGCGTACATCCAAGATATTTTGCAATTTGCATTAGCAGAAGCAAGTTAGAGAGTTTGAGAGAGAGAGAGATGGGTTAAGGGTTGGGAAAAGTAGAGAGAAGGAGACAGGCAGAGAAACCGGTGAGGATATTGGACAGTTTATGGAGAGAGAGAGTAAGAGCAACTCCAACGGGATAGCTAAAGGAGGCTTGTTAGCTATTTTAGATAGTCAATCCATAAATTTTTGTTCCAACCGGCTATCTATCTCATTTGGTATTACCCATTCCCCAATATTCGCTCGCTGGATCTGGCAATCGATTGTGGCTAGCTATTGCTCAACATCGTCTCAACAGAAGGCATCGTCTCAACATAAAGGCATCGTCTCAACAAAAGGCTCTCTCAACAGAAGGCTCAGTTCACAGAAGGCTCTCTCAACAGAAGGCATCGTCTTCATCACCAAGCTCAGTCCACAATATCGTCTTCATCACAGAAACTCCATCTCTGGTGGGCTCTCTCTCTCTCTCTCGCTCGCTCGCTCGCTCGCTCTCTCTCACAGAAACTTCTCAGATTCTTGATCACAGTCGGTTATCAGATTCTTGATCACAACTTGAGAAAATCAAGAACTAAGGTAGTAAAAAAATCCAATAAAATCTCCCAAAAATCCAACAAAACCCCCAAAAAAATCCAGGAAAATTTCCCCCAAAAAATTCAGCAAAACCCCTGCGTGTTTGACTTCAACGGAGCTCTGTAGAAAACTTCACAATCGATCTCACCACCCTTCAATTTCCTACTCTCACAGCGATCATAACACAAACACCAAAAACGCAAAACCACGGAACCAACCAAACCTTATAATCTTCACCGCTATTGAATGGTAGAAGCAAGATTCAACCACCTGTACAGAGTGTAGTGATTGCACCCCCTCACTCTATCTCCCCGGTATACATATACATGCTGATTTACAATCCGAAACCCACAGTAGAACTTCCTGCTGATTTTTGGAATTTCCTGCTGATTTATACATACACATATTGTCTTCCTGCTGATACATATATCATTGTTTTGTTAAGTACATGTGATAGACTCTTCTTTTATGATATTTACTCTTGTAGCTCATCTTTTATGATATTTATTCTTGTAGCCCATAATTGATTAAATTTATACAATGTATAGTTGAATTGTTATTTTTTGAATTTTATTATTGAAAGTTAGTTAAAGTGGTTAGCTAAAATAGATAGCGTGATTGGAGTGAATTTGAAAAAGTGGTTAGTTAAAGTAGATAATACAACATTTAAATATATTTTGAGTAGCTATTTTAGATAGCTGGGTTGGAGATGCTTTAACTGAGAGGCAAACGGGTGAGAGGCATTCAAGAGAGAGAGAGAGAGAGAGAGAAAAGGCTGAAAGAGGAGAGGTCGGGAGAAAGGGAGGTGTCGACAGGGAGCAGAGAATAAGGAATCAGGGTTTGGAAGACATTAAATATGAAGGATATATACGACATAATTATATTTTTAAAGGACAAAGATGAAAAAAAATGTTTTTCAATTATTCTGGTATTTTAAAGTAGTATAGATATTTATTAAGTTAAATTTTAATTTACAGAAAAAGTATAAGCATATGTTCAATTAAGTGATAACAAAATTTTAGACATAAAACTGAGCGTTAAATTATTTATTCATGGTTTATATGGATCAATACAAACATGACACGAAATAAACAAGTTGACACGACACGATTAATTAAACGGGTCGGATTAGAATTAACTAGTGCTCGACACAAACCCAAAATAACATAATACAAACACGATCCAAGACAACACAATTTTCGCCCCTGTATATAGCAGAAGGTTTTTTTTTTTTCGCAAGATAAGATCAAAAAAATAAAAAATATTATCTGGTTAGACTAATATTCGTGACATGTAACACAACAAAATAAGTTAAAAGAGTAAGGATGAAAACCTTCAGTATTCTAATAGAATGTAATGGCGTAACAAGAATAATGGCTATCATTAAAATATAAAAATAGTTAATTTGTATAAACCTTGAGTAAAGAAATCACTAGTGTGGAAAATTGAGTTGAACCATCCCACAAGTTGCTTACTACTATGAGTTCGATTCCTACATGCCCATGCACGATCGTGCAAATAGATAGGATTTGATATTACGAATCCGACTAAATACTATGGGATTGGACATTGGACAATACACAATCTCTCTCAATAGGATAAGAGACAGTATAATTCAAGAAAATTTTACATTTTCGGAACATATACCAAAAACTAAAGTCACTATCATCTTGAAAGACTTTTGTTTAGGAACCTTTGGTAATATTTTTAAAAACTTTTGTTTTTATTTTTTGAAGTTTTCTTAATTAGCTTTTGGCTTTTATTTTTTCATGTTCTCACTTATTTCCTTCACCTTCCGAAAAAAAAAATTTATTTCCCTTACTTCAAACTTAACCGCATCTATAATAATATACATAATCACATCTATATAATAAAGTAGTTTACAATTCAAATTGCAAAAATAAACAAAATGGCTTTTGCTTTTCGCGGTTCAGATCGCTTTAAATTTTACTTTAAAGTTAATCTAACGACTAATATTAACACCCTAAATTTAATAGGAAAAATAGACCTTTAATGGTGCGTTTGGAGTAACTTTTTAAAAGTACTTTTAGAAATTATTCCTCATTATTTCCCACCACCACTACCTCTACCACCACCATTGCCACCACAATCGTTGTCGCCGCCATCGCTGCCACCACCAACACCACCGCCGTCGTCGCCACCACCATTGCCGTCGTCACCACCACCCCCACCACCACCACTGTCACCGTCGTCGCCACTGCCATCGCCGCCACCACCACCACCATCACCATCACCATCACCACCCGCCGCCCACCACCATCGCCACCACCACCAACGTCGCCGCCATCGCTGCCACCACAACCGTCGTCGTCGCCGCCACTGTCGCCGCCACTAATGCCATCGCCACCACCACCGCTACCACGATCTTTGCCACCCACTACAACCATCACCGTCTCCTACCACCACCTCCACCTCCACCTCTCACCCCCACTACAACTGATGTTTAAATTCATTTATCTCTCCTCAATGTTTGTAATTTGATTTTGGATTTGAATACAAATATGTTTATTGTTTACCATTTTTTATTATTCTGTGCCTTCAAACACATGCAATAACTAGTACATGAATATAACAATTTTATAGTAAGATGTATATGAATCATTTTTACTAAAAAATCGAAATCAAATATGTTTATTTTTCTACAAATCCAAAAAATACATTATCTTAGACATTACAACTACACCGATTTTGTTTTCGATTCCCATAATAGTAATAAAAAACAGAGTACGGATGTATGTATGTATACTTTGACTCCATCAAAGCTCTAGAAAATCATAGGTATATATTCCAATTTTTCTTCTGATCAAAAAAATATTCCAATTTTTCTTGATGCATGGTCTTTTTTTTCTTAGTTGACCCATTATAAGTTGAAAAAATAAATTATAAAATAAATCAACCTCCATATGTCAAAAAGATTCCACGTAAATCTAAATCTTAAAATTCTTAATATGTAACCGGTTCAAGTACTTGTTAGTAACATTTTGACCTCAGGATAGAGACACCTTCCTTCCCTTTTTTGCATTGGATTAAATTACACTTAAACCCCTTTAATTATGACCCTTTTTCACTTTGTCCTTTAAACTATTGAATTCTTCACATTTTCTTTCAAGGACTTTGATTATTTAACATTGCTCCAATCACAAAAGTCTATTATCTTTTTGGACGAAAATTGTTGATTAATTTGGGCAAAATGAAAAAAATTATATAGTTCCACAGCCAAACTGATATAACTTTTTTTTTTGCTATAAGATGTCTAAGACTTGCACTGACCACTCTCTCGAATTCAACAGTGTTCACTGTGGCATTAAATGATGTGAGAATGAATTAAACTTGAGATCTTTAGTTACCAAAAACTAGACTCAACCATTAAACTAGCCCTAAGGATTAATTGAAATAACTTTTAATTAAATATGTAGTGTACCGTGTACGTTAATAATTAAGACGATGTGAAACTAATTGCATAGTTAAGGGTATAATATAAAAAATATGATAGTTAAGGGGACAAATTAAAAAGAGAGTCATAGTTTATGGTGTAAAAGTCTAATTTATACTTTTGTATTTTTGGTTGGAATTACGTTGTTGTCGTAAACCGCGTTACAGTTAGACATTTTTTGAGAGAGCGAAGAAAGGGAAGGTAAAAACGCACCCCCTAATAACCCAACGACGAGGACGACGACTCCATTTCCGCTTTCGTCCTCCTCCATAGCACCATGCCCATTCCCTTCCTAAGATTTCCCAAAACCCAAATCACCGCCACCCATCTCCACCTTGTGACCACCACCACCAGATGAGCCACAGTTCCATGCATTCTCACAATGCCTTGGTGGCAAAGCGCCTTCTCTTCTTCCTCGGCCTCTTCCTCACCGTCACCCTCATCGTCCTCCTCCTCCTCTAAATCCTATTCCGACGACAGTCTTCTCCACCGCATCGGCCTCCGGAGTCTCCGCGGCAGCCGTCGGGTAAAGTCTCAGCAGCGCCGTCTAACCCGAGCCAGGCAGCTCCGGTATCTCCCCGACGACGTCGTCGGATATCCTCAGGTGCTTTGGCGCTCTCCCAGCGCTCTAGAACATTCCACGGCACGGTCTTCGTCGGCTGTGGTTCCGCAGCCTTTGCCTCTTCCTGAATTGGCGCTGTTGCTCCGCCGCGATGCCAATTTGGTTTCGAATTCCACCTCTGGGAATGTTCCTTTGCCCTCTCCCAAAAATGTGGCTAGCAAAGGAGGTGGAGAGGAGAGAGAAAGAGCCCAGAATTTCAACGAAGATGCCAACGGTGATGGAGTCACGTCAAATACTGGTTTAGGGAGGTAAAATTTTCTGTGTTTTTTTCCGAATGTTTTAGGCAATCCACATTCGCCCTTTTTAAATTTTATATTATGTCATTATAATCTTAAACAGGTTCATATAGAGACAGACATATACATGGTGATTTGTTCAATTGTTTTCTTGTGTGACTCATTTATCTTTTCCTTGAAATTGCGACGTGTGAGAAAAGAAATGGAAGTAATTGAGACATTGTCCTCATCGTTAGCGTCCTTTGTACATTTGTTCTGTTGTCGATGATTGAAACTTTAAACATCACATTCTTAATTTTGGAAGCTTTAACATTTCTTTGAGGGGTTGGAAAAGCTAACTACCATTCAGAACATGGAAAGGGGGAAAAAAAACTACTGTGGCAGAATATGAGACATTGAAATACATTAGGTGCATTGGTTGTGATCCAGATAAAAGCTTTCACTACTTGTTCTTATCAATCTTTAAGCAGTATCTTATTTGCTCATAGCATTTTGTTTAGTTTTAAGTTAGTTGGCAATGAAATTGCTTATTTCTGAATGTTTGTTGAACTGTTTGGGTGCATTTTTGTATATAATGTCTTAATTTTGTCATTCAGTTGGTTATGCACAATAGTTCCAGCGTTATGTTGACCCTTCTTCTGTGTTCACTTATTTTCCTATTCCAGTAGATTAGTTAACCAAGATGCCCGAAAGAGCACGGAGCATGCTGAAACACGGTCATCTAGGAAGTCGCGTCGAGAACTGAATGGGGCAGAGAGTATTCGAGACAATTACAGGATTAACATTCCTGTTAGTGCTCCAACTAGCTCTTTCTCAAGTCCTGCAATAAGCCCACAAAGAAGTACCGGGGATTATTATGCATATCAATACATGACTCCTCAAGTATGTCAAATTTGGTCTGCGCCTGAGATGCCCCCTTCAGATATGACTCCAGGTCTAGGGTTCCCTCCTCAAATATCCCCAGAGAAAACTGCATTTAGTGTGGGTAGTTCACCCCTCCATAGTCCAAAATTAAGTCCCCATCGAAATACTGTAGCTCTGGGTGGACCTGCATCACCAATTCTTAACAAATCAGCTGTTGAGGCCTCAATGGCACGTCCTGAAAGTATTGCCCAGGCTACTGTCCACGCTCTACCTCTTCCTCCGGGAGCTGCTGTGTCTCCACAGCCTGCTGCTCCTCCTCCTCAAGTTACAGCTAAAGCGGAGCTGATGCCTATCAAATGCCAATGGCAGAAGGGAAAACTTATTGGGCGCGGGACATTTGGAAGTGTTTATGTTGCCTCCAACCTGTATGTGAATTCTACTTATTCTTCTACCCTTTTTTTTTTTTGCATCACCAAACACTGATAGCTTTCTTTCTTTTAACAGAGAAACTGGAGCTTTATGTGCGATGAAAGAAGTTGAAATATTACCAGATGACGCAAAATCTGCCGAGTGTATAAGGCAACTAGAGCAGGTTGGCATCCCACTAGTTTTTTCCTTTACTCATGTAATCGATTCCTATGCAAATATATTTCAATGATTCATTTGCTATGGTCCTCCCTCTTATATTGTGTATAATTAATGCTACTAAATGATGAGCCTTTCAAGTTTTAATATGTGAAAATGTACTTAATTCCCTTGTAATATATTAAGTGATCAATTGAATGTTGCTTTCTATCCTGTCAAGTGAAAGAACACACATCTTTGTTGTGCATTAGTACCAATAGACTTTCGCTTTTTTTCTTTTAATGAGACATGCATAAAGCAGAGGGTTCATTGTGTAAAATTAACAAATTAAAAAGTTGTTTTTCCTAATATGTCATTGTAGTTGATAATGACATCTTTGTAGTTCCATGTAGGTGTGAACTACTTACTGAACCATGACAAATGGCTTATGATTTGTCCTTTGAATATTCAGCTGCATTCACTAATCATATCTAAGAGCTCAGTTTGTCTACTAAGTAGTTTTTACCTTCTGAGCCTGTTGATGTATAGTTTATCTAACTAGGTTGTTTTTGGAGTAAGTGTTAATGAAAGGTAATCCACATTAGAATATATATAACAACACTAGTTACTAAGTCATTGATTGGGCCATCAAAGTTGGATTTACTGAGATGAGTTCATTTACGGAAATATTCTATGTCTGTGGAGGTAAGATTATGTACATCTCTAATCTTTTCGAACCCCAAAGTAGTAGTGGCCTCGTGCACTGTGCCTGATCAATGGATCGCCCAGATCGTATTGTGATCGATATTAATCCAAATCCAATTAGAAATTCCAATTTGAAATTTGGTCGGTATGTTCAATAGGTTTTGTTTTCTACTATCTGAATCCGTATTCATTAGAAATCGAATATTTGATCCAAAAATCCGGCCCGATCCAACTATATTAATGAGAGTTGAATTTAACTCAATTGCAAGAAAAAAGCTTATTTTGAACTTAATTTTTACAAATAATCAGTAAATTTAATCTCTATTTCACAAGGGAAAAAAACTAAAAATCTACAAACGCAAAAGTTACTTGACTAGGTTGAGATCTATGGAAACCAAAGTAATCCCATTGGTTGAGGTCCTCACTTCATGCCGTCTCCAAAAACTCAGACATCCTTCCTCCAGGCATGCCTTATATTCTTGTTGCATCAATTTACCATTCTCAATCACAAAAATGAGCTCTATAGCTCTGCATCTGATGAAGATTGTCATCAATCACTAGTATCACCTTTGATAACCTCATCTTTTTTGCTCCAAGCCCCAGTTGATTTTCCCTATGAAACCCTAATAGTGTAGCCTCCAATCCAAATAAAAAATGAGGACCGAATAAAGATAGACCATGAGGAAGGTGGGATGGGGGATACCAGAGAGAAGAGAGAAATAAATAGAGAAGCGGAGAGAGGGGAGAAGGGAACCATAAAGAAAGAGTGAGAGACTGAGAGGTGGGGATGGTGAATTGGGGAGAATTGAATCTGGAGGATTTTTTATTTTCGAGAATAATGTCTATTATTTCTATATACAATATAAATTATAATCTTAATAATAGAAATACTAATAATAATAGTAGTACTAATTATTATATTGGTGTCATTATTATAGTTAATTCGGATTGGTTGATATTGGATCAATTGGATTGCTATATATCCAGATCCGAATCCATTACTTTGAGATAAATGGATTCGGATCGATACAAAATATTGATCCATCTCGGACTAATCGGATTCAAATTTGGATCAAAATCCGTTCTATTAATAAACCTAGTGCTGCCTTTTTAACTTAGTAATACATGTGACTTATCTGACTGATAAAACATTTGCTGTATAAATTCCAGTTTTTTTAGCCTTGATGGGCATTGATGGGTTCCTTTTGATTGTTTGTCATTCAGTGGGCAACATTGTGCTAAGTTGGCTTTAGAATTCAATATCGTATTCCTTTACAGTGAAAGAAGTTGGGAAGAAGTTGTTAATAATAGATTACCTAAAGAAATAGGTAAAAGAAATTTCCACCCAAGATTTAATAGTTGGTTCATTCTCAGTCTCGGTAAAGTCCATCTTGTTGTGATAGAAATGAACAAGAACAAATAAGTTTTAGCTAATGTAATAAAGATACTAATTATTGTTCCAAAGACTCTACCTACTTTATTTATTTCAAATAGCTCAGGAACAAATATGTATGGAAGAGAAAGATTCCAACCCCCCAAGTAAAGAACTGTTACAAGTAATGAAGAAAGCAATAGATTCATATATGAAGCAACGTAAAATAAACCAAATTTGATACCCGAATATTCGGTTTGATAAGCTGCTACTAATTCTTCTTCAAGATTGTTAATTGCATTTCAGAGTGGCTTGTGCATTTGCCTATGTATTAATTTTGCTCTTGCTCCCTTCCATTGTTGCAGGAAATTAAAGTTCTCAGCCAGCTAAAGCATCCAAATATTGTACAGTATTATGGTAGTGAAATGGTGAGTGAAGCCTGTTGCATATTGCATTATCCATTTATATGCTTGATACAATGCTTAGATAGCATAACGGGATTCATTTATGCTATGCACATGCAGGTTGGTGATCGGTTTCACATATATTTGGAGTATGTTCATCCTGGTTCCATCAACAAATATATCCGTGATCACTGTAGAGCAATTACAGAATCTGTTGTGAGGAATTTCACTCGTCATATTCTCTGCGGGCTGGCTTACTTGCATAGCACGAAAACAATACATAGGTAACAATCACATATTTGGCTATGTGATGGAAAATAGTCTCAGGATACTCTAAAACCTCAATTGTGTCTTTTTGGAGACTTGGGATCACGTTTACCTGCTGTCATTGGCTTCAGTATCACTTCTGGCATGCAAAGTTTGATGATAATGATGGTGTATATAGGGACATTAAAGGGGCTAACTTACTTGTGGATGCATATGGGGTCGTCAAGCTTGCAGACTTTGGGATGGCTAAACATGTGAGTTCTTAACTTTCTAAAAATTGATTCATTTGCATGTATTCATTAGGGAAACTCGAAATTCTTACTGGTAGAGAACAGTATATCAAACCTGCGGCTATAAAAGCAACACAGCTTGGGTATCTTCTTGGATTATCTGCTCGTGCATTGGCAGTGACTGTGTGCTAGGGGTTTCTTATTTTTGTATAATGAATTCCCCTTAATTTCTGTATTGAGACGTGCTATCATGTGTCTCTTTCTGTGATAATTTCTTGTACCAAACTAGGACAAAAGGTAAATTTGAGGCTGTATGCAAACCTAAGTGGGACATCAAGTTGCAATATTATGGAGAGAGTTCTCTCTTCTTGCCCACGGACAGTTTATGACTTGTGCACTCATGTTTTGTCAATTATTCCATGCTTGCAAGACAAATATCTTTTATGTTTTATTTAAACCTATCCTGCCCAAAATTAAGTTGCCCTCCCATATTTCTTGGTTGATTAGGAATAACTAATTGATTTATGGCTGTTTGGGTTGGTAGCAACTAGTAAAGCGACAAATAGCAACTGCTTGATACTGTGGATCATTGCACTCAAGCCATGAGTTTTGGTAGTGCAAAGTCGGGTTGGAAGGGAGATTCAATTGTAATGATCATCAATGACATGGTTCCATATTCTACATCAAATTACTCTTTATCTTTTTCATTTGCTTTTTTTTTTGCTTCTTCTTTCTTTGGATCTTCGACACGTTCCTTCTTAATTCATGTAGATTTCTAGAAATCTACCTCCCTCTCCCTCTTCCCTGGCCTGTTGTCTTAATATTTTTCATCTCATCAGATGATTCTGTTGCTTGTTTTTGTTGATATTTGTTATGAAATCTCTCTGATGATCTTTATCAGTGAGAAATATCTACAAATGGGAATCAAAGTTTTTGTTGAATCACTGCTGCTGCAACCCTGTTCCACCCAAAAGCCAGAGCTGTGTTTGTTCTGTTCTTCCATATTCCCCACAGCATGCTGAAATACCATGTCAGAAGAGTTTCCATAACTTTAGGCATTATTTGCACAAAGTAGCTACCCTCATCTTCGAACCCACAACCTCTCAGCCATTGGGCCAAATCTGCTAATACACTTGTTACTATTTCAGAAAATAATTATTGCAGAAGATGAAGCATGATCTTTGGTAAATTGGATTTTTCATCATGAAGCTCCAACTATGATTGCTTGGGCCCAATCTGTGTCTTGTGGTTGTCATTATTTCAATTAGAAAAGGAGGCAGATGGATGGGAGATCAATTTTGGCTATTGAAGAAACAAAGGATGAGAGATTCTTATTAGAGTAGGAATGATCCAGTCAAATGCCAGGGGGTACCTTATCCAACTTTGACCTTGTTTCCAATAAGACAACTTGATCCTAACCCCAAGGTCCTTACCAGACCCCAACGAGTGCTTTTAGCACCATGCTGGGGCGTTGGCTAGTTTAATAGATTGGTCATCCACTTGCTAACAGTTATAGATACGTAAGCCTGGATTTTGAGAAATTGAATCTGAATGTGATTGGTGGTTTTTTGTTGTATCATGGTAATTCCCAAATGTTGTGTGGGTATTGATCTTTGAATTATACTGTTTTTGGTGGGTTATTTGGATTTTTATTGTACACGGAACTCAAATTTGGTCTTGTTGCATAGCTTACTGGGCAAGCAGCTAATCTTTCTCTAAAAGGAAGTCCGTTCTGGATGGCTCCTGAGGTATCTTCTTGCTGCAATATCACATTCTTGAGAGCACATATTCCTTCCTCCCCATGCTGACATCACTGTTTTCCCTGCAGCTCTTACAGTCTGCCATGCAGAAAGATACTTGTTCTGACCTTGCTCTAGCAGTTGATATATGGAGTTTGGGTTGTACGATCATCGAGATGTTGAATGGGAAACCTCCTTGGAGCGAGTATGAAGGGGTAAGTAGTTAGATACTGTTTGATTTGCTATACTCTAAATGGCGAGTATTTAATATGCATACTCTTTGCTGGTGGACTTTACATCCACAGAATTTTGGAGAAATTAACCTTTGGGTAGGAAATTTTTTTGTCGAGTTCTATGATGTGTTATTGCTGACCATGAGAGGGGTTGCATCTTAGGGTCCCCCTGTATATCAGCTGATGTGATTTGTGCTTAATGGGCCTGTTTTCTCATTTATGGACAGGGATTGAAAGTTTGTCATACCACATTACTACTTAGTGATGTATTGTGTATGTATTTTTGGGCTCTTAGAGCATCTAACCCAAAGTTAATTGGTAATTGGTGGAGTAGCCCTCAAGTATATAAACTGATCTTCAGTTTACTTAATTTTTCGATGTGCAATAGTTCTCTTTACACCCTTCCTCATGTGCAACCCGGACTTGCACATGGGCTAACAAACACTGGAACTGAATTGAAACGAATAGATAAACAGATCGGGAATTTAAATTGTGAGAGAATTGGCCTACTAACTGTCCATTGCTCAACTTTGAACTCTAATACCTTGTTAGAGCATCCAAACCAAAACAAATTTATGTTACATCCTTCTAGACAATTAGTTATTTTAAATCTCTCTCTATCAATTTAAGCTTTTTGAAGAGCCGGAGCAGCTTGATCCTAGGGATCTTGAGTTCATATTATAGCAGGACTCCTCCTGTACTACACAATAACAGCACGTGGATGGACCATCCCAGAGGGGGCCACACGGGAGGGGAGTAGTAGATAAATGCATGTTACAGGGGCAACTGCCAGTAGTATATCCCCGTAGCATGTAAACCCCATAACATCAAAATTTAGTCACATAATCCTCGTGTGATTTTGGACCGACACACATGCCTAATTGGTGAAGTGGGATGACCAAACCTATTTCCTGCCTAAATTCTAATGGTAAAAAAATACAAAAATGCCTTGACGATTTCTAAATAGGACACATTCCCCTTTCTTTGTCTTCTTTCTTCTTCTTCATTTGATCCCTCTTTGTTACTAAAGCTGAGTTCACTTGTCATTATCACTGCAGGCTGCAGCCATGTTCAAGGTTCTGAAGGAGAACCCACCCATACCTGAAACACTGTCAGCCGAAGGCAAGGATTTCTTACATTGTTGTTTTCGCAGAAATCCAGCAGAGAGGCCATCAGCGAGCATGTTACTAGAACATAGATTCGTGAAAAGTTCACAGCAGCTGGACCTTTCATCTTGTATCCAGTCATTTCATGGGATGAAATTGAAGGTAAATTGCAATTGCTTATTGTATATTATTCTTGAATTATGTTGATTTGTCTATAAAATATGTTACTTCTGTCAGGATAAAGCACATTCTAAAAGAGAGCAGTCCAGATGTAAACTTGATCAGTTGCAAGTATCTACACAGACCACAAAAGGGAAACTGGTGAACAAGTAAGAGTTGCTTTCTGCATTAGCCCTTCCCTGTTTCCCTTCTTACATCACCGGACCATGCACATGAAAAATTGATTTTTACTTTGGCATGACTGTCAGCTCCAGCTTCATGCATGATTCTTTTTCTCCAGTGAGACTTGGCAACGATCTTGTCATGAAACTTCCAACTTAATAGTGGTCCCTCGTCATTCACCTCAATCAACTCTTGAGACTCTTCCTAGTCTATCCCCTCCGCACTCAGGCCACAGCACAGATCATCCCAGCCCTTCTGCAGGTGTCCCCTGGCTCTATTAAACAGGGTGCCAAGAAGAAACATATATGATGTGGAGGGAAATTACCACCCTTATTTTTTTTGGGCGTGGTTTGCCTGATAAAGTTTTTATTTTTTGAGAATGTCCATAGAATTCCATGGATGCTTTCTTTCGGTAGCTTGCAACCATTGGGAGTTGGAGCAGTAGGTTCTTTACGAGGTCTATTTGTCCCGGATAATTTTTTTTTGGACAGGGAGTTAGAAGTAGGTTTTGTTTACTATTTATTAATATTGAGATTTGAAGATTACAGAAATGTAATTGTGTTATTCCAATGTATCACTTTCACATCCGCATAGAATTGGAGACTGAAAGAATGTATAGAGACACCAGAAAGTTCAGTTTCCTACATCATCAATGCTTCTTGTAGAGTTTATGCATGAGCAATCTATAAGTTATATTAGTGCAATTTGAAGCTTTTTTTATTTAGAAATTTATAAGCAAATGATATAGTAAAGATTGCAATCACTTTTGTACATAGTTGATTTTCGTTGGAGTTAAGACTTAAATTTAAATTTATCGGGTTCGAGTAATCAATGGATGAACGTAACTTAGAATGAATCAACACGAACTTAGCTAAAGTGAATTTGATTACATGGGATTTTCTCATTTAGATGACATGGAGAGAGAGAGAACAGGATAAAGTCATCACTGAATGATAGTGTCTAAAATACACATATTCGTTTTTATTTTGAATTTCTATTAATTTTTTGATTTTTTTTTCTTCGCTTGAGGGTTTATTTTATTTTGTTTTGTTTGATGCAGTTGCTCTTGCTGTTATGACAAAACTTGTATCAAAAAACTTTACTATATCATTTGCTCTTGCGTATTATAATTTTTTTTATTGTATCAAAAAACTTGCAAAATTTAAAGGTACGGTTCCAATTTTTTTTTTTTTTTTGAATACTATAGTTGGATATTACCAGATTCAAACGGGTTTTGTATAGCACTCGAATTATGAGGGACTGCTTATCAATGTTGTGTGAGCAGTTGTCCTGCTACGAAGCTGCTTTCTCAGTTAGTCCTGAGCCTTCCACTTATGAAAATTTTGTCTTGAGAGGAAGACCCATACCTCAATGAGTTCGACTATGGTACCGATCACCTACTTTTCGGTATGGTACTGAAAATACAAAATTAACGGTAGATGTATAATGAACAACTTCCAACCGTTGATCAAGTCTATCATTTTTTACCGGCTACCCATTGAACCTTACAAATTCATAAAAAAAAACTCAGACGAAGAAGAAAGACGAAGAAGAAGATGGAGTTATAGAATTATTTTTATCCCTATAAACCCTTCAAGAGATTATAATATCATCATCATTTATTAAAACTAAGGTTGAGATTATAGTAAGTTTATATTTAATAAAAAATAAATACACTTAAAACTTTTTTTAGAATAAAATTAGAGCAGTAAGGTTCTAGTAAGAATATCATTTTTTTGGTTAACATTATCATTCTTTTGATTAAGATTACCACTTTTTTTGTTAAGAGTACCACTTTTTTAGTTAACATTACCATTTTTTTGATTAAAATTACCATTTTTTTTGTTAACATTACCACTTTTTTTGTTAAGAGTACCACTTATTTGGTTAACATTATCATTTTTTTGGTTAACATTACCATTTATTATGTTAACATTACCACTTTTTTTGTTAAGATTACATTTTTTTTTGGCTAACAGTACCACTTTTTTTGTTAATATTACCATTTTTTGTTAACATTACCATTTTTTTTTATTAAAATTACCACTTTTTTTGTTAAGATTACACTGTTAAGTTAAGAGTACCATTTTTTTGGTTCACATTATCACTTTTTTTTGTTAACATTACCATTTTTTTTGTTAAGAGTACCACTTTTTTAATTAAGAATACCATTTTTTGGTTAAGAGTACTACTTTTTTTATCTGGATCGCTTATGTAGCGATCAGGGTTTCTGTAGCGATCTTTGTAACAAACGAATCTCGATCGCTCAACCAGCGATCAAGTTGCGATCATGTCCAAAATAAATTACACTTATACCCCTAAATTATCATCTTTTTTCAATTTTTTCCTCATATTTTCATATTACACCATCAAATATGTAATTAGTTTCATATTACCCCAAATTTTTTTACCTATTTTAATTTAACAAAAAAGGTGTACCCAAATATGATAACTTTGTTGTAATTTATTTAGTGGTGAAACACTTTGTTATAATAATTTTAACTTAACCCAAAAGTATTTAATTAACATGTAATTAACAAATTAATATTACATTAACACATTCAATTCATCAAATTCACATTAAAATTCAACTTAATTAATATTAAATTCATCCAATTTATTCCAAAATCATCCAATTAACATTCAATTCATTCAATTAACATCCAATAAAAATTCAATTTATCAAATCAACACTAAACTAACATTCAATTTCATCAAATTTATATTTAATTTGTCAAATTAACACCACATTAACATTCAATTCATTAAATTAACATTCAATTTTTTCTAATAAGTATTTAATTCACTAAATTAACATTCAAATTCAACTAGTTAACATTAAATTAATCAAATAAACTTTCAATTTTCATTCAATTAACACTCAATTCATTGAATTAACATTCCAAATCAAACAATAAAGATTCAATTTATCAAAATAACACCAAAGTAACATACAATTCCATCTAAGTAATATTCAATTCATCAATTTAACACCAAATTAACATTCAATTTTCATCCAATTAATATTCAATTTTATCTAATAAACATTTAGTTCATTAAATTAACAAATAGATTCAACAAGTTAACAATAAATTACTCAAATTAATATTGAATTCATCTAATTTGCATTCAAATTCATCCAATTAACACTAAATTAATCAAATTAACATAAAAAAATATTTAAAAAAATATTCAATTTATCAAATCAAGACCAAATTAACATGAATTTCATCCAATTAAAATTTAATTTATCAAATTAACACCAAATTAACATTCAATTCATCAAATTAACACCAAATTAACAATCAATTTCATCTAATTGACATTCAATTTTTTCTAATAAGCATTTGATTCACTAAATTAACATTCAAATTCAACTAGTTAGCATTAAATTAATCAAATACACTTTTAATTTCATTCAATTAACACTCAATTCATTGAATTAACTTTTCAAATCAAACAATTAACATTCAATTTATCAAATTAACACCAAAGTAACATACAATTTCATCTAATTAATATTCAATTCATCAATTTAACACCAAATTAATATTCAATTTTCATCAAATTAACATTCAATTTTATATAACAAGCATTTAATTCGTTAAATTAACATTCAATTCACCTAATTTATCAATTGGTTAAAATTTATCAATTAAAATTCCTAATTGGTTAATAACACTTTTATCCCTTGAAGATGGACGTTTTGTCAGATTGATATCTAAAATATCAATGTTTTCAATTAATATTACATTAACACATTAAATTCATCAAAGTAACATTAAAATTCAACTTAATTAATATTAAATTCATCCAATTTATATCCAAAATCATCCAATTAACATCCAATTAGATGAAATTAAATTTTAATTGGATAAAATTGCATACTACTTTGATGTTGATTTCATAAATTGAATATTTATTAAATAATTTTGGACGTTAATTTGATTAATTGAGTGTTAATTGGATAATTTTGAATATAAATTAGGTGAATTGAATGTTAATTTGACATTAATTTGATTAATTTAATGTTAACTAGTTGAATTTGAATGTTAATTTAATGAATTAAATGCTTGTTAAATAAAATTGAATGTTAATTTGTTGTTAATCTGATAAATTGAATATTAATTTGATGAATTGAATGTTAATTTGATAAATTAAATTTTAATTGGATGAAATTGCATGTTGCTTTCGTGTTGCTTTGAATGTTAATTTTGTGTTAAATTGATGAATTGAATATTAACTAGATGAAATTGTATGTTGCTTTCGTGTTAATTTGATAAATTGAATGTTTATTGTTTGATTTGGAAAGTTAATTCAATAAATTGAGTGTTAATTGAATGAAATTGAAAATTTATTTGATTAATTTAATATTAACTAATTGAATTTGGATGTTAATTTAGTGAACTAAATACTTATTAAAAAAAATTGAATGTTAATTAGATAAAATTGAATGTTAATTTGGTGTTAATTTGATAAATTAAATTTTAATTGGTTAAAATTGCATGTTACTTTGGTGTTGATTTGATGAATTAAATATTAATTAGATGAAATTATATGTTACTTTGGTGTTAATTTCATAAATTGATTCTTTATTGTTTGATTTAGAATGTTAATTCAATGAATTGAGTATTAATTGAATGAAATTAAAAGTTAATTTGATGAATTTAATGTAACTAGTTGAATTTGAATGTTAATTTAATAAGTTGCATATTTAATCGATGAAATTGAATGTTAATTTGATGGATTAAATATTAATTAGATGAAATTGCATGTTACTTTAGTGTTGATTTGATCAATTGAATCTTTATTGGATTATTTCAGATGTTAGTTTGTTGAATTGAGTGTTAATTGGATAGATATGAATGTTAATTTGATTAGTTGAATGCTTATTATTAGATGGAAGTGAATGTTAATTTGATAAAATAAATATTAATTTGGTGTTAATTTGATAAATTAAATATAAATTTGATGAAACTGAATGTTAGTTTAGTGTTGATTTGAGGGTGTAATATGAAAAATATGATGGAAAAATTAAAAAATGGTGATAATTTAGGGGTATAAGTGTAATTTATTTTGGATATGATCGCAACTTGATCGTTGGTTGAGCGATCGAGATTCGTTTGCTACAAAGATCACTACTGAAACCCCGATCGCTACATAAGCGATCCAGATCAAAAAAATGGTACTCTTAACCAAAAAAGTGCTACTCGTAACAAGAATAGTGATACTCTTAACAAAAAAAATTGTAATGTTAACAAAAAAAGTGGTACTCTTAACCAAAAAAATGGTACTCTTAACAAAAAAAGTTGTATTCTTAACAAAAAAAATGATACTCTTAACAAAAAAGTGGTACTCTTAACAAAAAAAGTGATACTCTTAACTAAAAAAATGGTACTCACAAATTAATATTTTAGGTTCCACCGGTTTCTCCCAAAAAATGGTACCTTATCCCAAAGGTAAGATACCTAAAATATCAATTAACATTCAACAGGTACCCCTTTTTTGGGATAAAGTACCATTTTTTGGGAGAAATCGGTGAAACCGGTTGTGAGTTTTTAATGGATAAATGTCAATTACCGAAGTCTTTTACTTTTTCGGTATGATATCGAAAAAGTAAAAAGCGTTACTGAAGCCAACTCCGAGATATATAGTTGTGTTACACTACACTGTCACGCATCCCACTTGAGTTAGTAGTGGGTGTGCTGTGTCAGCATATAAGATTTAGACTAATTTTTCACTTATCAGCTTAAGTTTTTGAGTTTCGAAATCATTAGAAGTGGTATCAAGACTGGTCCTATTGAGTCGCTAATCTCAGACTCTTGTCCGCCATGTGGACCCCTCATTAGACATACTAGGGTAAAAGTAGGCTGAGCTAGTTGGGCCCCTCTCCAAATGTGTAGTTAGAATGTGGGAGCCGACTACGGTACAGCCATTTGACTTTTCGGTATGGTACCGAAATTCACTGTGCAGGCTAAAAGCTGAATAAAACTCTGCAGCATGATGCAAAAAGGGACACGTGTAAAGGTAGAGCAAAGGCAACCGGAGTGACCTGTAGCCTTCTGCCAGATTCTAACGTAAGATATGAGTAACCCAAGAGGATATACAACTTCAATGGATCATTTACCACTTTTAAGGGAATATTTGCAACGTCAATGGATCATTTACCACTTTTATAGGAATATTTACAACTTCAATGGATCATTTACCACGGGAATGGATCATTTACCGCTTTAATAGGAAAATTTACAATTTCAATGGATCATTTACCACTTTATAGGAATATTTACGACTAACAGGGAGTAGTATTTACTAAAGCAATGGTATTTTTTTACAAGTTTTAAAGGTCCATGATCGATCATTGAATATATTCGATCGATCATGGAACTCATGGGTGTTCGTAAGTAATGGATATCCAATAATATATACAAGTTTAATGGATCATATACCACTTTGATGGGAATATTTACAACTAATGGGGGAATCATTTACTAAAGGAATGATATTTTTTTACAAGTTTTAATGGTCCATGATCGATCATATTATATGTTCGATCGATCATGGCACTGAGGTGTGATCGTAACTAATGGATATCCAATAATATATACAACCTTAATGGATCCTTTACCACTTTTATGGGAATATTTACAACTAATGGGGGAAGCATTTACTAAAGGAATGGTATTTTTTTACAAGTTTTAATGGTCCATGATCGATCACATAAGATGTTCGATCGATCATGGAACTCATTTGTGTTGTTCGTAAGTAATGGATATCCAATAATATATACAAGTTTAATGGATCATATACCACTTTGATGGGAATATTTACAACTAATGGGGGAACCATTTACTAAAGGAATGGTATTTTTTTACAAGTTTTAATGGTCCATGATCGATCATATAAGATGTTCGATCGATCATGGCACTCATTTGTGTTTGTAACTAATGGATATCCAATAATATATACAACTTTAATGGATCCTTTACCACTTTTATGGGAATATTTACAACTAATGGGGGAATCATTTACTAAAGGAATGGTATTTTTTTACAAGTTTTAATGGTCCATAATCGATCACATAAGATGTTCGATCGATCATGGAACTCATTTGTGTTGTTCGTAAGTAATGGATATCCAATAATATATACAAGTTTAATGGATCGTTTACCACTTTGATGGGAATATTTACAACTAATGGGGGAACCATTTACTAAAGGAATGGTATTTTTTTACAAGTTTTAATGGTCCATGATCGATCATATAAGATGTTCGATCGATCATGGCACTCATTTGTGTTTGTAACTAATGGATATCCAATAATATATACAACTTTAATGGATCCTTTACCACTTTTATGGGAATATTTACAACTAATGGGGGAATCATTTACTAAAGGAATGGTATTATTTTACAAGTTTTAATGGTCCATAATCGATCACATAAGATGTTCGATCGATCATGGCACTCATGGGTGTTCGTAACTAATGGATATCCAATAATATATACAACTTTAATGGATCGTTTACCGCTTTTATGGGAATATTTACAACTAATGGGGGAATCATTTACTAAAGGAATGGTATTTTTCTACAAGTTTTAATGGTCCATGATCGATCATATAAGATGATCGATCGATCATGGCACTCATGGGTGTTCGTAACTAATGGATATCCAATAATATATACAACTTTAATGGATCCTTTACCACTTTTATGGGAATATTTACAACTAATGGGGGAAGCATTTAGTAAATGAATGGTATTTTTTTACAATTTTTGATGGTCCATGATCGAGCATATTATATGTTCGATCGATCAATATACTTTCTGTGAAGGAGCAAAATCGATTTACATGAATTAGATCGAGCAAACATAAATTCTGATCGATCATAATGTCAAAGTTGTTTCAATCAGAGATTAAAATTACTGTGGCGGTCTGATCGATCGTATAAAAACATGATTGATCAAATATGTACAAAACTCGAATTTGATCCATCACAGAATACTTATTTGATCTATCATTTTTTGAAAACGATCGATCAAATATTTGTATAGATCGATCAAAATGTTACAGACCATAACTCATAAGTACTGGGGACATCTGATCGATCATATATTTATTATGATCGATCAAATAGTTGCAGTTGTTGAAGATAAGAACTCTGAAGAACTGGGGACATCTGATCGATCAGATATATGTATTTGATCGATCAGTTGGTTGCAGATCTTAATACTGTGATATATGATCGATCAAATATTTATATTGATCGATCAAAATGTTACAGACCATAACTCATAAGTACTGGGGAGATCTGATCGATCATATATTTATTATGATCGATCAAATAGTTGCAGTTGTTGAAGATCAGAACTCTGAAGAACTGGGGACATCGGATCGATCAGATATATGTATTTGATCGATCAGTAGGTTGCAGATCTTAATACTGTGATATATGATCGATCAAATATTTATATTGATCGATAAAAAAATGTTACAGATCAGAATTCATATTGACTGGGGACATCTGATCGATCATACAAGGGATGCCTGATCGATCATTTGAGTTACTGAGGTAGAAGTTGAATGGGAAGTGGAATTTTGATCGATCGAAAGTAAATAAGACCGATCAGGTAGTATGTATTTACGTAAATGCCCTCAAAGTGGAATTGATTGAAGCGTTGTAATGGGGGTATTGTAGTAAATTAACTCGCAGTATCCACAAAGAAATCCCCAAATCGTAGGAAATAAGCCCTAATCAACTCGCGCCAACCGAAGCCATTCAAAAATCCCTTCCAAATCCTGTACACCAAGAAAAACCCATTCCAAATCCATTCCCAATACTGAAAAACCAATTCCAAATCCTACAAAACCCAATCAAAATCTCCGAATTCCATAAACCCAAAATCGCCAACCACCCGAAATACCTTTCATGAGATCGGGTACAGAAATGCGATGCCTACACACACTACTTCCATTGTGAATCTTCCATTGTTCGTTTTGAATCTTCCATTGTGAATCTGCCATTGTGAATCTTGCATTGTTCGTTGTGAATCCCTTTGGAGCTTTGCTGATGTCGGGTGGACAGACGAAGAAACGGAAGAAGGTGGCTACGGGGGGCAGTGCTGGCAATGCGAAACAGTTTGTGGATAATGATGCGAAGAAGAGGTATGATACATTAATTGTTAAACGTCCTTTTATACTTGAGCGTGGTGTTCACCTTGATGAGCTAATAGGAAGTGTGGATTGCCCAGAAATACTCCGGGAACGAAAATGGGATCCTTTGTTTGAAGTGAATGTGCAAAATAAAGCATTTGTTGATCTTGTTAGGTATTTTTATGCAAATATTCATGACTACAAAGAGAATGAGCTGACATTTAAGACAATGGTTAGGAAGAAAGCCATAACTGTTTCGCCTGATGTTATCTCAAAAATAATAAAAATTGATAGACCAGTCATTCCTGAGAATTCCATTGTCTTTCCATACTCAAGTAAGGAGCAAGTTCCTGAAATGTCGACGGTTATTCGACATATTTGTAGTGGGAGTGGGAGTGTCAATTGGGTGAATGAGAAAAGCAAAATTGCTCACATTGACCTTAATCTAACGTTTAGGATGATAAACCGAATTGTTGCTTGTAATATTCATCCAAGGGGGCATACTGCTGAGATTGGATACGATACGGCCCAACTATTACATGCTATTGGTGATAATCGGGTTATTATTGATCTACCCCTTTACATATTCAACCATATTCGCGAATCATCTACCGTCGAGGATTGCAGGCCATGTCTTCCATTTGCAATATTAATTACCAAGATTTTGAAGCATAATGGGGTTGAATTTACGCATAATGACAGTTTTATGTACCCCATGAATTCAATGGGTATTGGTACACTTAATAAAAGTGTGGGAGCGATTTTGGGTAAACGGAAAAGGGGGAAGCGTGTGAAGCAGCCACATGCGGTGTCTGAGGTTGTGGGCAGTGAAGCTGGGCCTAGTCAAGGTGGTTCTGATGTTGGTACTACTGAGGTGCAACAAACACTTCAGCAAATGGTTGAAAAGTTGGAGGCCCGATTTGAAAAGTTCGAGGATGAAACGAAGGGGTCGTTACAACGTCTGGAGTCAAAATTAGATTGTTTTTATAAGGACTTTAAAGAGTATATCAACAAATGACACGTTGGTTTTGGGGGGTTTTGGTGAATCTTTTGTTTTATAGTAATATTTGGCATTTTGGAAAAGGTTGTTGTAGATGTTGGGTGGATGGTTGTTAAATATATTGGGTTGTTGTTAGAAATGTTGACATGTTGTAGCTGATATTTTGGCCTCTTTTGCTGTTGAAGGATTAAAGCCAACTTTTGGCATGATCTATATTATGCCAGACTGTCTGGGCAACTTTTATGTCTGGGCAGTTGGTCTTTATGCTTGGCTGGTGGACTGGTTTGCTGTATTGCTTTGTTTCAGTAGCTGTATGATATTCTTATAGACTGCTGGTCTGCTGTGACATGGGCTGTGAACAAAGGTGCAGAAGCTTAGTTTGGGTACATAGCAAAGTAGGTGGGACTGCATGGGTGCTGTACTGGTTTGTTTCTGATCTGGGGATTCTGCATGAGGAGTTGTGTGGAAGTTCAGGAGCTGGAGTGAAGATCAGAAGACACAATTTTGTAGCTTACAATGGTTTTAATATTGTTGAAGGATTAAAGCCATTTTTTTAAATTTGTAGGAACTGTTTGTTCTTTGCTTCTTGTAATTTACTTATTCGATCAATAATAGTTACACTATTTAAAAAAAAAAAAAAGAAGTTGAACCTTCCATGCAACTTTAAGAAAGATGCATTGTGGCGTCAGCTGCTGTAAAGCAATAGGGTGATTGTCCCACAATATTTCAGTGGACATATGTGTACACGTTAAACAGTGCAAAAAGTATTCAGTGCACAAAATATGAAATCGTGGAATAGTGTGTAGCAAATAACTGAAGGGAATGAGACAATCACATGTAGTCGTGCTCACCTAAAAAATGTTTACAGAAGTAGTACTCTACTGCCCGTGCACAAATGAATCAAAAGCAGGGATCTTTTTTTTTTTATTTATCAAAAGGGACATATATTTATTCATAATGCAAAAATATTTACAAGAAACAAAGGAAAAGGCACAGACGCCCATACATAAGCAAGTATAAGCCAAAACTAACAATGGAAAGCCAAAAATACACAACAGCAAAGTCTAAAGTTTCAGCAAAACTCCCCAGCACAGTCCAAATCAATAAGCACATATCAACAAATACGAGGCTTTTTATATTTTTCCCTTGTTTCAAACAAATCAACACTTAATCATTCAAGACAAAAAGCTCCCCATCAGCAGATCTTATTACCCCTTATAATCGAAGACCAGACTCTTTCTTTTTTGCAACACAGGGAGACTCTGTTGATCAGATGACAGATCCAATGTAACATCACGAGGCTTTTTATATTTTTCCCTTGTTTCAAACAAATCAACACTTAATCAAGTTCCTGACAAAAAGCTCCCCATCAGCAGATCTTATTACACCTTATCATCGAATACCAGACTCTTTCTTTTTTGCAACACAGGGAGACTCTGTTGATCAGATGACAGATCCAATGTAACATCACAAGGCTTTTTATATTTTTCCCTTGTTGCAAACAAATCAACACTTAATCATTCAAGACAAAAAGCTCCCCATCAGCAGATCTTATTACCCCTTATCATCGAAGACCACACTCTTTCTTTTTTGCAACACAGGTAGACTCTGTTGATCAGATGACAGATCCAATGTAACATCACAAGGCAATGTCAAACCCATTGGAAAATAAACCGAATTCCTACTCTTTACTGCATGCCCATGAAGACTATAAGCCACAGCATTTGCGTCACGAAAAAAATGCACCAATATATAAGCCAGACCCCTCAAGAAGCCACTGATCTGTCTCAAATAGCTCAAACATGTCCAAGGACAGTCAAAAATACCCAGAACAGCATTCACCAAAATCAATGAAGCACATTAAATTTCAAACCTGCAACCAGTCAAACAATATGCGAAAACAAGTTTCAATTCATTGCATAATGCACATATATCTGCAAAAATGCAGTATATAAATTGATGTTTAAAAAATTAACAAATGGAAATCAAAACCTTGTTGGTATGTACAGAATTTCCCAAAGTAAGTAAAAGGTGATAATGTATGAAACCTTATATCAGAGGACATTGTAATTGTAAGTTGGATTCCAATGGATGTCTTCTTGAGTTGATGCCAAGGGCTGTTGGGAGCCACCAGGTTGGGAGAAGGGCATGTCATCATGTGGGTCGTCCGCATTGCACGTAAGCTGCGGACACTTACGAATAGTATGTCCAGTGCCACGACATTTACTACATCGTCGCGGAGTTATTGGTAGGTTCTTCCTTACACGGCCCAGATTCCCTTTAGTTGTGACTGTCTTGGGATCGACGACACCAAATTTAATGTTCGACACATTCTCATTATAATCTTGATGTGACGATGACAACTGTCTTGCATCCCATGTGTCATGCCGTTGTTTCATGCGGGTGGTTACTGCAGTTATCGTTGTTTGAAGCTCCTGTGTGTCCTCATGCAAATGGGATGCGTAGTAACACATCCGGCTACACATTGACATTAATCCAGCATATCGGCAAGAAATTGAAATGGTTCTTGATGTTTGAGGCACAGAGGTCGGTGGGAAAGCTGATTTTGCAGTAATTGTCCATCGCTTTACAATAGTACTAGGAGGGAACGCTGTTATGTGTTCAGTTTTCAAAACTGTAATGATGTGTGAGCAAGGAATTCCAACAGATTCTAATTTCAGGCAATTGCATTGGATGGTGTGATTCTGATAATCATAAATCACAATCCAACTGGATGTTGGTTTTGTGTATTTCGACAGATAATAACTGCAATGACTACTGTGCTGTATTTTTTGGACCACAAAGAAGAGTCCTTCGGCCTTTATCTGATCCCGCACTTTAAAAAAAATTGACCTGGTATACAGCGATGCAGCGTGCTCCTCTAAGCAGCGAAGGGCAGTGGTCAACACTGGTGTACTGTTCTCAGAAAAATGGGTGTCATAGGCTTCGGTCTCTCTGATTCTTGATACCCCCCTATCATACTGTCTAACAAATTCATACAAACGTAGCCTTGTTTTCAAGAAACGATTCAAGTAACCATTCAAGCTTTCTGAGCGTTGCGTGCTTTTGATGCCGCCAAAGAAATGACCCCGCAAGAATGCTTCAGCCCATTTACAACGCTTTGTGTACACTTCTGCTATCCAGTTGTTATCCTCTAGGCCAAATGAATGTACCATTGATTCCCACATAACGTCAAATTCCTCAGGTGTACATCGGCAGCACATACAGTTCTTGAACTCGCGAAGGAAATTTTCAGCATGAATATTTTGAAGCGCATTTCTCTCCAAATGCCAGCTGCATAGTCTGTGCTTTGCATCTGGAAAAGTTGTTTCGATTGCGGCGGCCATGACCTTGTCCCCATCGGTGACAACTGATATAGGCTTTTGATTATCCATTGCATCCAGAAATGTCTGCAACACCCACACATAAGTGTCCACTGTCTCATTTGAAAGCAATGCACATCCAAAAATGCAAGTAGCATTGTGGTTGTTTACACCTGCAAGTATGACAAATGGTTTTTTGTACGCATTGGTGCGGTATGTTGTATCGAATACCAAAACATCACCGAAACATGAATAGTCTAGACGGGAAGTTGAATCCGCCCAAAAGAGGCAATTCAATGAATTATCATCTTCAACGCTGTACTTGAAGTAAAATAATGGGTCTAACTCCTGTTTTGCTGTCAAGTATGCAAGTGCACCTTCAGCATCCCCATCGATCATTTCCTCTCTTCTTTGGCTTGCAACTGCGTTGTACAAATCCTTTCGCGTAAAACCAACATTTTGGTAGCCTCCAGCTTGATACAACATAAAATCTCGTATTTGAGCAGTGCGTATTCCAACACTGCGAAGTGCTGTTGCTTGCTCTATGTCTGGGCTTTTCACGCGGCGGTGGGACCGAAGGAACGGCACTCCAGTCGGTGGAACCAACGGATGATTATGATCATTCACGAACTCCTTTACTACCCAAGTTTCAGAATTTCTGTCATACTTAACGCGAAATCCTGCCAAACAACCAACTCGCGTTATTCCCCTTGGTTCCCGTGCCCTGTCATCTCGGTCCAAGTATTTTGCAGCTCGAAACCCTTGTCGCGAACATACCCACTTCCTTGACACCGGGACATGATTTTTGTCATATTTTAAGTCATCTTTCCTGACACTGAAACCTACAAACTTAGCGTAGGTGTTATAAAATTTTCCTGCTTCATCTTCCGAGTTAAACTTCATCTGACAGACTTCCTCAGCCGATAAGTGTTGTAAAGATTTTTCCAGTTCTAGGGGTTGTGCCATGGACGAATGTGATTTCCCGTGACGATGCCCATATTCACCATTACATGTGTCAAACTCATATATTTCACTACTATCAGGTGTTTCATTCAAGTCTATAACGACATGTTTTCCCTTTTCTAAGCTAGTACGAGCCATTTTATGCTGCAAACCTAAAATGACAAATTTGCATATTTATTATTATTATTATTATACAAATACATTTCCAAAAATTGCTAATTATTGGAAAAGTAAATGAAAAAAAATGCAGTGTTGACATATATTTATGAAAATAATTTAATCATAGTCAGGAACAGAAAATCAAACATTATTCTTATGTATTCAAAAAAAAAATACATTCAAAATAATTTGGGTTGGATGACATACCTGTTTGATTTCCTCTCTTCCTCCCCCCGAAGAGATGTAGATATTGAAGGAAGGTTGTTTTGATGGAGTTGGTTCACGGGTATTACAATACCTTTTGCCAAGCCAAATGGTAATTACTGGTAGTTGAGGATGAGTAAATGGGAGTCTTGTCTCTGGCAGGAAGGTGTTAATGTTATATAATAATAAATTACAATTAAGATTGCATGACTTTTCATACAAATTGTAAGCCTTTTACTACAATTGAGTTCAAATATACGCAGAACATTTGTAAATCCTATGGGTGTACCTAAATACAATATATATTTAATTTTTTTTACATTTAAAAAATAAAATTTATGGATAAAATTTGTATAGGTATTATTACGATATATTGTATTAATGCTATTAAATTGATAGACGAGTATTAAAAGGGTTGACAGGAATCACCTGAAAATATATTAATTAGTAAACGTGTATGACGGGTTAACCCGTTTATCACACGAATGAGAACTGCTATCATACGAAAAGGTATTTAATTTTTTATGATTTGGGAGAGTTTAATCGTGTCGTACATGTGTTGCACATCATTGTAATTCCGTTACCAAATTAGATACGGGGATTGTACCCATTGGATTGGATTGGATTGTGAAAAATTGTAAAAAAAAATTTTCTCTGCTTCCAATTTTTTTTTACTATTATACTCAATTACTATGCTAAATTAAATTCAAATTAAAATTTTTTTTGGATGCATTATATTACATGTTATGTTAGTTGGAATATAGTAAAAAAACTTTTTTTATTTTTAAATTATAAATGTTTTTTTTTTCCCATTGCTCAATTTTTAACCCCATGTATGAAATTTTAAAAAAACAGAATATGAAAAAATAATTTCATATTCAAAATTGAAATTGAAAACAAAAAAATTAACCGCCCATTTGCCCGCCCAAATCCCCCAATCGTTAACCTCCCATTATTTGCCCTTATTTTCTCTCTCTCTTTCTCTTACTCCTTTCAAAACCCCTTCTCTCGTTCCTTCTATCTCTCTTCATAAGTGTCCTCTCTCTCTCTGCGCATCAGTTCGACGGTAGCTTCCCCAATCCGGCAACGGCGATCTCCCAACGAACCCATCTTTGATTCTTATTGAATTGCTTGCATACATTCTGATCAATATGCACATATGATATTATACTGAAGTTAGTCAGTGATTGAGTTGCAGTGAATCTGATCTATTGCCAAAGGTATCGACAAGGTTTTTTTACATAATATTTGGGTATTCTGCATTTTACAGTCTAATTTTAGTTGGGTTTCTATATTTCTTATTTCAGAGAGCTTCAAGATTTGATTTAAAGGTTTTTTCTGCTGTGCGACAATGATGCGAAGAGTTCAGAGGATGTTCTGATGCTTTTGTGTAAATGCTCGTATCTAGGTAAATTGCTGTTGCACCTCCCAAAAAAAAAAAGGGTAATTGATTTTGGCGTTTGTTTTCCCCTTTTGAGTATTTGTTTGCCTGAATCATGTTTCACAAGAATTGTCTTGTGGTGTAGGTGTTTCGGATGTTACCTATCAAAGCATGAGTTAGATATAAATTCATGGGCACGCCTCCCTACCCATGGGTTTATATTATGAAAATAAGATTAAGATTTGGTTGCTTGCTTCTACATGACAATTCTTGTGACTTCTGCTATATTGCACTAGGGAGTTCAAAATCCATGTTAGGAAGTGGCATTGGAGAAAATAACTCGCAAATTTTGAAGTAACATTGTCTTCAGCTTTAATTTCAATGATTCTGTGCTGTCAAAAACATAGTTTTTTTTTTCTCTTGGGGGGGGGGGGGGGGAGGATGTTAGGCTGATCTACTTGATAAGATTATTTGACGCACTTGTTTTTATTTTCCTTGTTTTTAGAGTTTGTAGTTGGTACCAAAATCTACTTTTGAGGTATGGGATCTTATTCAATTCTATGAAATAGTAAGATGAAAAAAAATGCAAAATATAAAGACTTAGCAGAGTTTCCTTCTCATTGCTACATTTCTAACACAATCTTAGAGTTGGTTTGTTGTGACGGATTCTTAGGGAAGATGGTAATGATAGATGTTGACTTGAAATTCAATTCTTTAATGGGATCAGTGTATTTTCCATATTGGTAGTTTCTTTTTTATTTGTTATACATTGTTTATTGTTTCCTTTCCAGGAATCCAAATAGCATAATTCATTAGGTCTACAGAATTCCTAAATCTTGTCAAACAGTTATTAAGGTTTATTTTCGAAATCGTGACATTAGAGGTGCTGTGCTTATGTCATTGTTCTTTTCCAAATGAGCACAACTTTAAACTTTATTGGTGATTTTTATTCAGAGTCCTTCAATGTAATCTTCCTATGTGCAGTAACCATTAAGTTCTTACTCTGTTGCAATATTTTCATTGTGAAAAAGAAAAAAAACAGTGCTCAACAGGGTCTTTTTTTTCTAAAAGTATGAATATTATATTGTGCTTTTTAATGTTTTCATCCTGTACATCTGTGCACAATGGGGAGAAGCAAGATATGGAATCGAAATACTTGTAAGGTGTTCATTTCATCCTTGTGTTGTGTATATCTATTCGTATAATTGTGTGTTGGTTCAAATAATTTTATATGAATACGAGTGCATAGTGCTTTAACAGGAAATTGGC
This sequence comes from Ilex aquifolium, assembly GCA_951799425.1. Lineage (NCBI taxonomy): Eukaryota > Viridiplantae > Streptophyta > Magnoliopsida > Aquifoliales > Aquifoliaceae > Ilex > Ilex aquifolium. The sequence continues at coordinate 7,349,584 of OX637391.1, forward strand.
TAATAATATATTTTTTTCCTTTGTATTGTCGGTTGAAGGATGTGAGTCATTATTCCATTTGGTAAACGTCAAACACACATGATAATGGTCATCTTAATTTTATTTCAACCAAATTAATACCTTAACAAAAGCAGGTCAAAGAGTTTTGAAGCTCTAGAAGGTTAGATTGGTCTGACATCATTATTTTGAAGTTCATGGATAAGCCAGCACTAAGCGAAAGTAGCAAATGAAAAACAAGATTAACAACTGTCATGATTCCCTCCATGCTCCACATAGCCCAAATGACTTTTATAATCAAATCTAATCAAATTTTTGGTGTTTTGTAGGTACCGGTGATTCGTATTATTAGCCACATTGTTGTTAAACAGCTGTAATTAACTCTGCATCAAACACAATGTAAACACATTTCATTGGGCTTAGATTATTTGTTAATGGTATTTTTCAGTATTCTTATTATATGACAAAAAAATTGCACCAGGCCAAAGAAAAAACAAGTGGTTGATACCACCACGTCCGGGAAGAGACAAAGAAGACGACGTGCGGATAGTTTAGGCCATACAGATGTAGAAGTATGTTATACATCCTTACAGTTAGTTATGGAGAAAATTAAGCATATGCATCAATAGTTTATTCAACTTCACATGTGCCGTTCCGTATTAATTGTTCAATTACTTAATGTGTACATCATTATGTGGGGACCAGATGTTCACCAAAAAGACTCAAAAAATTCGCATCAAATATAAATGCCGCACAAAAACAAGCCATCATCGAAATTGGCTTGGGAGGATTGCTGAACATAGCATGCACATATATCAGGCATGATTTGTGTGCATGGTTGGCTGGACGATTTGATCCCCAGCGTTGTGCTTTCAATTTGTATGGCAAATGGGCGAAGTTCAGCCCACAAGATGTAACCTACATACTAGGTTTGCAATTTTCTGGGACAAATGTGGTCACCACGGGTACAAAGGACAGGATTCAGGACCTTTGTACGTCTATATTTAACGGACAACCGGAGGTATCTGTGAAACATTTGTCGGAGCGCCTTAGTTCAATCACAGATGCCTCTGACGATTTTATAAGGCTGTCTGTTTTATATATTATTGCTTGTATGCTTCGTCCAACAATGAGACTAACGCTAAGTGTTGCTTCATTACACTCTGTTGTTGATGTGCCTTCATTACGACATACAAATTGGTGCAAGTTCGTATTTGATGGAGTCCTTGAAGGCATTACAAAATTTCAAGCATCCGGCCGGGGATCACTGGGTGGTTGTCTTGTTGTTCTGATGGTAAAGCACTTATACAGGACGTGTTTGTTAATGTGTATGTTGTATACCAATGGTAAATAGTGTTTTATTGTCTTCAGTTTCTTTTGTATGCAGGTCTTTTATCTTGAACGAGTTACACCGAGAGGGCAAACCATCATTCCTATGGTTTTTCGTGAGGTACCCCGGATTGTAGAGTGGGGTGACAGCGAGGTCAATAAAAGAATGAATGATATATTCACTTGTGGCGGGTTCCATATGGAGGAGGTATAAATTTTCTCCAGACAAGACAATTTTTCCATATGCACTGTTGTATGGTATAGTCTTACATAGTATTTGACAAGCATGTGATTACATTCGTTTTACTTGTTGTAGTTGGATGTTTTTGTGGAGGAGGAGATCATTGATGATGCACTTGGTTCTGCATCCCAGCAAGCAGTTGCTGACGTATGTACATATACCATGTCTAATCTATAAATTTTCATAATAAACATAATATTTATCTGCAAATCTTTGACTGTACTGTGAATTATTACGTATGTTTTTTTTAGGATTTGCGGATAAGAGTTGGAAGACTTGAGGTTCTTGCAGAGCGCATGGAAAAAAAGTTTGATACTTTTGCATCAAACTGCACAACTACTTTGTCTGTGATGGATAAACGACTGGGTGATATAGGACAGCTGATGTCGAAATTTCTTGATAAATCGGGGAATGCGAAGGATGGCATACATGAAATGGGGGGAAATAAAGAAGAAGATGAAATTGATCTGACGAAGGTGTGTATTAACTCCGTTGTACTGGTGCAACCTTAAAATGTGTTGTTCATTGTTTAACGACATCCATTACTGCTTACTTGTTGACGTGAACTGACAATTGCGAACTTTATATTTTAGGTTGATTTGGATGATCCAGATGCTGTAGAGGGAGACAAACCATATGAAGTATGCTATATTGATATGGTTTATTAAAAAATCAACATGTTTTTTCAGGTGAGTGTGAAGCTGAATGAATTATACGCTAATTTGCTTTGTAGATGGCAGATGTGGTGTTCCCAAGAATAACCCATATCGATGATGATGTCGAACGCGCAATCTACCTTTACATATTTGACAAACACTTGCCATCTGAGTATGTGCTGTTGTACTTTTTATGTTTGTCCATGGCATTATTTGTAACGGGTGCTAGTTTTATCGTTTTCCATTACACCACTTGTGCATAAAATTTATTGTTTTTGTTTACGTGTAGTGAGCGAATGGTATCAGTTGGTGACCATGATGCAGGAACGAGGGAGGTGTTACAGACCCTTGCCCCGAACAAATGGCTTAGTGGAATTGTTCGTGAAAGTTAATTTCTTGACTGTTATTGTTGTTACGTTATGAGAATGAAACTAAAATATCGTGTAAACAATGTTATTAGGTAATTGATATGTGTGCCTGCATCGCTCCACAAAGGGGACGATGGTACTTACCTACAGTCTTCTCTGTAAGTATATGTTGTCATCAGTTATGCACAATTTTTAGTTGCATTATGCAATACACAGTTCAGGTCATGTGACAAACAAATTAATGTGTGTAAGCTTGTGACTGTATGCAGCAACAAGCCATGGGAATGGAGGAACAACCAACGTCACGCCGCCGCACCCGCAGTGAAGGTGCAAGGGTAACTAAGAAAAAGAAGAAGTTTAGTCGCCTTCAACTTCCTGATTTTTCATCAACTACAAAGGTAGTCTATACTGCTTTAATTCGTTTTCTAATTGTTTGTAAGTTAGTGTATATTATGAATAATTGTTTGTCTGTATGTAGATTTATATCCCAATGAACGATGAAAAATCACATTGGTATCTACTTTTTGTGGATATAGAGGAGAAACAAACATTCATACTCGACCCTCTGCCAAATCCAAAAAGAAACAATGTTCGCCGCACAAATGCGAATAGAGTTGTAAGATACTTAATGTTTTCATTTAGCATATGATACTTGTCAACATATTTTTTTAATTTGGCCAATTACATTCCAAACTTGTTTTGTAGATTGAGGTGTTGGACGACATTATTGCAAGTAGGGCGGCCGATTTTAAACACAATTTGCGCACGTTCCAGGTTGTTAAACCACCATGGATGCCCGTACAAGACAATGGAAATGATTGCGGAATTTTCGTTGTGAAGATGATGCAATCAGCACATTTGGGCCAAGGTTTTACAGTAAAGGTGAATACCAATAAATCTTCCGTGATGACATTGCCGCATATCTGTAATAATACCTATACAAAAAAAAAAAAACTTCAAGTGTTATGTTTAATGGTTTCAATATGTTAAATGCAGGGTAGGAGTAAAGACATTCGAACGGAAATCGCTATTAACTTGGTCACCGCTGACGAGAACATTGTCAGAGATAGGATCATACATATGGCACTACACACACCTTGACGTGTGTATTGTTTCATTGGAGAATCGAGGAAGACACCGTGTATCTGCTGGTGGTGGACAAACTGATTACATGATTTGTTTTCTTTCATATGTACAGTTACAGTTTTAGACCGATGAATATACAGTTTTGAACATTTTAATCAATATTGAATTGAATTTGTAACGGTGGATCTGTATGTAGGCAGATGCATTTATATCAAATGAAATATACTACCTGTGCTGATGCAGTAGGGAAAATGTTTAAGAGTATGAGATCGTGGTCATATGATTGTTTGTTTTGATGATAAATAATCAGCTATAGTAGGTCTGGTGACATGGTTGCTGTCCCTGGGTAGCAGTGGTCCTGATGTGTTTTTTTTGTCTTGGTTGTTTACAGGGCAAAACATAAGGTAGCAGTTTTAATGATGTGGCCTACCAATTATACCACCAGATGGAGTTTGGTAAAGTGTATATGATCTCCAAATTGAGCCTGAAACCTGGTATAGCAAGCTTTGACACACCTGATTACATCAACAGATATGGGGGATGCTTGGAGGTATGCAGTATGAGTTTAGGCATGTGTATATAGAGGCCAATGCATTGGCAGATTTATTGTGTCATTTTGATGTTCAATGTACAACTTATTCTGAGTTTGTTTCACATAGCAATCTGCTGTTGCTGCTGCTAATTTTTATGGGCAAGGTACTAAGATGAATGCAGAGTGCATGTCATTAATGGACAGACTTTCGACAATGTATTCACCTCTCGCCTACTGTTGCTAAGAAAGTACCTTGGCTCATTTTGTTCTTTTTTTTTTTTTTTGATTTAAAGGTTTTTTTATGTTCATCCTTTGATTTGCTCCTATTTTGCTCGTGATAGATCATCTTTAATGCCTTTTCTGTTCGGTTGTATCAGTGTTTTCTGTTTATAGATAAAGCGTTTTGCGTTCTGTTCAATTTTCCATTCTAGGATTGTTTACTTTTCATTTGTTAAATGCTCTTATGATTTTTTGGGTTTTTTGTTCTTCTGTTCGCCTATTTCCTGTATCCTGTTTTGTCTAATTATTGATCATCTTCACATTTTACTATTCTAGGTCCTTTATTTAAAGTGGGTTTGGTTCTTTGATCATGTTTATTAGGCCAGAGGATGTTCCAGTTCAGTATGGTGGACTGAATCGACCCATTGATTTAGACAATGGACTACCAAAACCAGCTTCTGAGTTCACTGTGAAAGGGGGAGAAAAAGTTAACATTAAAATTGAGGGCATTGAGGTTCATTCTGCTATTTTCTACTCCCCCCCCCCTCTTCTCCTATTATTATAAGTTTCCTGTAAATCATAGCTGATATCCTTAACTTACAAATTAAGTGGTTGGGTAATTAGAAGATTCAATTTAAATGATTCCATAAATCCTAATCAATGGCCTCAACTTTGTTTTGATCATTGTTTACACTAGCTTGGTTTGCTAAGTAGCCGATGAGTTCAAGCGCCTCCAAGAACGCGCTCACCTCCATTACCAGGTCCATTTTGAACTATAGGTGTATTTTTTAACTTTGAAATCATTTTTGAACCAGTGGTTTAGTAACTATTGTGTAAGGTACATATATGGGAGTGTATATGCATATATACGTGAATGCGTATATGTGTTGAATGGCTGTAGTGTTTTTAAATATTGTGTCTATTACTTTGATGGGTTTTTGTTTTCCTCTTTTTCCTTTCACTCCCTTAATATTTGTCTCTCTCTCTCTCTCTCTCTCTCTCTCTCTCTCTCTCTCTCTGTATATGTATATATATATTTTGACAGTTGCAGACAAGCTGTTTCAGTTACACTGTCCTTTTTTTGCTTCTGTTGTTCTTTATAGCAAGCTTTTGTTTTTTGGGGGCTCATGAAACAAGGCTGTCTGAGGTCCTTCCCCTTTTGGAGACTTCCTCAAGTTCCTTTCTCGTTGATCTTTCTGCGAGACCCATGTTGCCTTTCACATTCCATCATTCAAAGAGAGAGACAAGAACAAAGAAAGGGAGATAATTGGATTTGTTGATGATGCGTTTTGTAGATTCTTGAGAATATGCAGATGCTTCAAAGGACTCTCTCTTAGTCATGCTTTAATCAGAGGTGTGTCCATGCTCATCTTTTGGGTAATAACAACATTGGAGTAATGGTGCATTTGCTGCTTGGTGTTCTGGGCAGTATCGTTTATTCAGATCATTCTTTATGTTTCAAGCACAAGGAAAAAACACAGATTCATCCATCCAAAATTCATATTCATTTATATTTTCAAGTTTTCACATTCTCTCATTTCTACAGATTTTCATGTGGAGTTTGTTTGGCAAAGAGGAGCTTCATTTTAATTTTGTGGTCTTCCTTTGGGGGATTCGTCTGACTGTGGTTGTGTGCAGTGTGTGGTCTCCTGGTTTTCTACTGTTCTTTGCTCAAGGGACTCTTCGGATGCTCTGTTCTTGATGCACCTCTTGGGAGTGGCTTCCCCAGTTGATATCCCTCCTTCTCAATATCCATTGGGTCCTCAATGTATAGACGACCTATAAGCTCTGCTGATATTCTCCATATCTCGTTGCCACTGTTCTTCTCATCTCCTGGGATCTCTTGCTTTTCCTGACCTTTTTCTGGAACCTCCTCTGCACATGTTTTGGGAATTTTTACGGGAAGTTGATCGCCTTTCTCTGGCTGCTCTGCTGTACGCTTCATTGAGGATTTGGGAGATGTTTGAAGTTTCGTTTTATGATTTGCAGAGGTTCAGATTTTCTGGAGAAGCTTCCTCTTTTTTCTTCTGTCTCAGTCGTACTTGTCTTTATACCTGCTGGATGCATTGCCCTTGGACTCTGTACAGTGCATCTCTTTAATGCTCTGCTGTACGCTGCATATGCCCTTTTGTCTTCGGTACATGTCACTCCGCGGTTCTGATGGCAGTTCAGTGCACCTGTGGTTTGCATTTTCCTATTTTTTTATGGAGGCTCTTTGTTCCCCTTAACTGCCTTGACCACAGCACACTTTACATGGATGACTCTCCCAGCTCCCCGCAAGTCTTGGGTTCTCCTTCTGATTTGGCTTTTGGATTCCCTGGATCCTTGTCTTAAAGGAGGCTCATTTTTTCCTCCTTTACTGCCTTGCTCGCAGCTCACTACAGCATGGAGACTCTCACAGCTCGCCCTCAGCTCAGTGCTTTCCTACGGCTTGGGCATTTTTTTGGATTCTTGTTCCATTTTGACCAAGCAGCTACGCCTTTTTTGAAGCTCCCAGCTTGTTTTTTTGAAGTTTCTCTTGGATCCAGTTTCTTCTGATCATGCCCTCAGCTGGACTCTCAGGTGGTTTTATTGGTTTTCCAGCTGACTTTTCAGCTGACTTGGCGCCTTTCATCTGACCATTCAAAGATTTTGTTTCCTTTTTCTAATTGAAGGGTTAAAGCCAACTTTGGCTTCTTCCCCCTTTCTTTTGTTTAGGCTCTGCCTTTTGCTTCTTGTAATCTTGGTGTTTTTCTATACTAGAACCCACAATGGGTTTTAATTATAGGGTTAAAAAAAAATTTGACCATATTGGGTTTCATCCTTAGTAAGTTAGTATAATTGTGTGGAACTGGCACTCAGACAAGAGAGAGAATGAAGGACTACCAGCTACTGCCCTTAGATTAGTTGCACAAACCGCTGTGTCTAAGGTGTTTTGTTGGATGCTACTTCCGAAATTGTTTGAGTGTGGTTTGATTATTTCGTGTTTATAGTGAGATTAGACACGTGATATAGGACGAGTTTAGGCTTTCAAATAAGTACGTATTCGAGTTCAGTGTTTGATTATTTTGCGTTCAAATTTAATATTCAATTTTTTTTAGTTACACTTTGTCTTCAGGCACGGGTTATTTCTAGTGTACAGATAAACACCATGATACAGGAACGCAAATGGCAGTGCTGACTTGGCATCTTATGCAGTACAAACTGGAAGATACACTGTTTTGTCTATAGCTGATATTTTGCCTTTGTCTGTTCGAACTTTGTTACAGCAGGATGAAGGATGATGGTTTCTGACCAAAAACAGGGGATTGGATAGCAATTGCATACAAGTGTGAAAATCAAAGGGCTGTGATTTGAATTTCATTAACTCCATGGAGGTATACAGAATAACACAACACTTTATATCAAATGCATGGAGAAGTGTCTTAAATCCATTCAAAAGACAAAGTACAGTTATTCTAACTGGAATTTGGAGTTCTGTATGGTGTTCATTGCTTCTTATCTGGTTCTGGAGGTTTATGTGGGTATGTGTTGTGGAGAAGGATGGTTTAAGGAAGATGTGAAGATCTGATCTACTGACTGGTGGATGGGCCTCCTTGGGGTTCTTTTACTACTGCATTGCCTGCCTTTCCTGGTGGTGGATTGTCATCTTCCTGTGACTTTAGAAGCTTTTTTAAAAATGCTGAAACGTGGTCAGCTGCCTCTTCGCTGAATTCTTCTCTTGAGTATTGTACTCGACGATGATATATCAGATTTCTTTCTGGTACCTCATTCATGAATTTTTTTGGGAACTTTGCTCTACGGCCCTTGTCCAGTGGGTATTCTGCTTTTCGTTTCATGGTGAAGGATGGAGTGAATTGGATTGAAGAGGTTTGGTTCTCTTTTATAGTGAGAACTTTAGTACTTCGATTATTGAAATGGCTCTTCTATCTTCCCCAGTTCAAGGAATGTGCTGCAAGAGAGGATGTCTGCCTTAATGGCAGGCTGTCTGTTGGTTGTCCAAGAAGATACCAAGTGTTGGTTTTATCCAAGACTTTTCGGCTGTTTCAGGAATTCTTCTTTCTCAGCAGATACTATGGACTGCTCCTTCAGCTCAAATTCAGTCAAGCCAAGAGCTCTGATCTGCCTATCAATTCTCGTAGCTCAGCTTCCCGATGTCCCATGCTGCGTTTCAAGGGTTGGTTTTCGGTTTATAGCTAGGACTTTAATGGTGTAGGCAGAATTTGATTTTGCTTTGAGTTTTCAAATTTTAGTTAAGATTGTTTTAACCCATTGAAGGGTTAAAGCCAACTTTCATACTTTAGAAAAAATTTGGTGGTTGTTTCTTGTAAATTCTTCCATTTTGGAATAAAATTCCTCTTTTACAAAAAAAAAAAAAAAAAAAAAAAGATTGCATTCCTAATTATCCCGATGGTAATCTTACCACTTTGTTGGTGTACAACAATAGTGCTGTTAAGGCAAATTATGTGGGCGTGGATAGTTTTGGTCGGAGCTGGGGAAAAGGAATGGTGCAGTCTAACCTGGCCTTTGCCATCGAACACTCTCCATCGCAGCCCTTCAAGATTGATACGTCTTAACCCAGCAATTACTTTCTGCATGAATATCAAAGTGTATATTCTTTTCACTTGCCAAATCATAGCCACAGGACTACAGTTCAATAATAGTATTTATGATCTTCATGAAACACCGACATGAATGGCAAAAACGGACTCATATAGCCGACCCCAAATGATTGGGACATAAGGCAGGTTTTGGTTTATGTTCATGAAACACCAGACCCAATGAAAAGACAACACCCAAGGTATTTGTAGGTATCCATAAGTAATTCAAAATAAATATCACATTTACCAAAGAGAAGTGGGCAATGTAAAGTTGTTCCACTACACATATAGAACTACAAGCCACTCAGTACATTTCACAAACACGTGGCATTGTTTGACAAACACCTGCCAATCTTGCACTGGAAACTTGCAGTAATAACTTGCATTCTAAGGTTATTGCAATACAAAATTTCACCTAACCCGTTTGGAAGTCAATACATCTAACTACAACCAGAGGAAATGAAATCAGACAACGGTATTAGACCCAGGAATTGGAATTGTTTTTCAATTAACGTGAAAAACCAAAGGAACACAAGTAACTGGAGGCATATTCCCTTTCTTTTCTCTTTTCCTTTCATTTTCCTTTGGTTTCTCAACAACCAAATACAAATGTTAAGTAACAAAAGAAGATCAAAAAATAAGAGCAAGAAAATAGTGAGAACCTCTTCATCATTGTAAACTGTACACATTGTATTCAAATATATAAATACCGACTACATAAGCAGATTTCATTCACCAATAAATATTGTATTCCAATAAATATATCATGCCTATCAAAGCACATTCCAGCTATCAGGCAACTTTGTATTCCAATATATACATCCCGTCTAACAAAGCACATTGTATTCCACTATATACATACCGAACCCATTCTCACATTCCTGCTAATATACTTCTACATTACCCCATTTCTATCCCTCGTTCTCGCGCCTTATGTATGAGTTTGTTGCGAACTTTGTTGTCAGGGTGAGTAGCTAATGAAAACGCAAAGTTCATCCGCATTTCATTCGAATCTTCCTGCGACAACATGATACCACCTTGTTAACAAAATTCGATTCCAAGAGGGATATAAACAAATTATAGATCACAGATCCCGACATGTCGTAGGTTGCCTATGTTATATATTTCACCTTAATGCTAAAGCCTGGACAAAGCACTGGAGCCAGGATCATCTTCACAACAAACATTCCACAATCATATGCATTCCCCTGACGTGGGGCCCAAGACGGTGCGGACAAAGTGAATGTTCCCAAATAAGGTTGGTACTTATGCTGTGTAGCTTCAAGGACATCATCTAATTCAAAGACCACATTATGCACAACATTCAGCCGAGTTGAAATATCGTCACCAGGAAGCGGGTCCAACAAAAGAGCTTTCTGTTCAGTTACGTCAATGACGCATAGATACCAATGGGAGTTGTTCTCGTTGATCGGGATGTATATCTAAATTTGTTTACACAGCAATACGTTGTTAATAAGCGTGGATCAATGTAAGTAATGTTAAACTTTTCAAATCAAAAGGATTAATTATATGGTCAATACAGACCTTGTCACAGTATGTAAAATCTTTTATGTACTTCCCATTCGCAGCACACAAGGATTGAAGAAAAGCTTTTTTACTTGCACTGTCAGCCGTTCCAGCACGAGCCAGTGCCTGTTGCTAAATACAACAAACAAATTTATAATCAACATATTGTATGTATTATTTTTTTTAAAAAAAGTAAAATAATTAGGTCCTACAAATAAACACAAGTTTATTACCGAGAACCACGTGGGTAGATACCACCTCTCTAACCCAGTTTTTGGATTTGTCTTATCTTCATTAGATAACAAATTGTGCGCCAAATCCACAACCTGTGACAGTCATTGGAAAAATAAAAAAGTAAATTGTCAATGGTTTAAGTTATGGTACCGACATATGGATAAATCTTTAAAAAGTTAATAAAAGATTGTTCCTAATTTTCCAACCGAATCAAGTAACCACTGCTTTGGTAATAGTGTCATGAGACAGTGGCGTCCAGCATGGTCATGTTCAAACCTAATTAAATCCTCTCTGTTTGAAATAAAAAAAAATTTAATATTACACAAAAATCCGGTAAGCATACAAATACTTTCGCTGACATAGTAAATAATTTTTTAAATTGTATCAATTGGTACATTAAAAAATAAAGATACCTCATGTCAAGATTCTTGTCAAATATGTAATTCAGAATCAATTGCTTATCTTCAGGATACAGTATGTCTACATTTGCATATTCCTCAACGTGCTGTGGAATACCCAAAGTAGATTCTGAAATCTGTTTCCCCAATCTGTGTCATTAAACTACCATTCAAGTTTGTCACGTAATCAACAATGTAAAAAAACATACCTTATGAATTTCAGCAACTGATGCACTTGTACAAGACACTTTCAGTTTGTTAGCAGATTTGTGCGGAGTCTTGTACACATCGATCGATGCCTTGTTGTCATAACAATTCATGTTGTAACCGCCCTGTGGACAGATAATTTGAACATAAAGATATACAAAACCTTGGATAATAATAGTTATTGCTGTCAGAACCTTGGGCATTATTTGTTTATGAATGGACTTGTCCATTTCTTGAATGTGATCAGGGGGATTATTCACCTCCCCCTTGCCCTCTTTGTTATCATCCTTCTTCACCCAACGATTCTGTGGTTAAAGGGAGTAAAATATAAGTGAGGATAACGTATAATGTACTTACTTAATACAGTAAGTTTGATGTATGTTATACCTTTGGTTGTTCATATGGTGACATCACATATTTGCTTGGCCTCCGTTTAGAATCTCTTCTTAGCTGCATTGGTGGGAACGATGTTTGTGTGCATGAGTAAGAAGCCTCTTGCAGGTCACCAACGTCATTATGTTTGTAACCGTCATTGTCAGTATTCACTGGCCGTCGCCGTGCCTCCTGGAATGGTTTTGGTGGTGGGGTGTGGATAGCGGCAATGGGTGTCCAAATCCGGTAGTCCACATCCACTTCATTCCGGGAATTGGCATTTACACCTTCATTCAAGTCAATTTTAATGTTTTTCTCATCAACTTCTCCGACAGCAGCAGCATTCTCTATGTCTTGGTAATTTGATGGTTTAGGAAACGATCCACCCATGAACATTTGCATCATTTTAACCATTGACCCCACCATGCCAGTAAGGTTGACAATCGCATTCTCCATCTTAACCATTCTGGCCTCCCATTCCTACACATTTACACAATTAATCACGTGTCCTAAACTTTTTATAAATCAATGTGATTTCAGTATCATGGTATATACGTACCGGTGGTTTTTCATCTGATGTCAAAATAGGTTGCTTCACTTCATGGGTGGATCGTTTACTAAGGCTGACTGTAGCGACTGGTTGGGGTTTATTCATGGTGTCGTCCAAAACTTTGCAAGTAACTTCTTGACATGCTAGTCGTTTGGACTTCTTCAACATTCTTACATGTTTCTTAATTTCCTCATCCCCCCATGCAGCAATTCGAGGGATGCTCCTACATGGCGGTTGTTTAACAAACACCGCTTTGGGTGTGAACCGCTCTAGATATACTATCTACATTAAAAAAATAAACGAGGTCATTCAGTAAAAGTTGTGTGAAACAAGCACAACATAAAATTACTAAACAAAAAAAATTGATACCTTACCATAAGAACAAGTAAACATCCACTAACATTTTTATGATGACGAGTTTGATATTTTCGTACCCCTTCAACCATACCATCAAATACAAATTTCGCCCAATTTCTCTTTCCTATAGAAGGAACGTCTACAACACTGTGAAGATACCCGCTGCTAATTGAAGTACGCATGGTTGGGTATAGAAGATGTCCAATAAGAAATAGCACAAAATATATCCTAAACTCATCCGAAGCCACTTTAAGTACACAAAGTCTCTCACTCACATGTCTCAACGGGATATCCTTAACGCCATTGAATAATGAATTCCAAATGCCATTAATCCTTTCACTGGGCCCAGTAGTCTCCACGTCCAAGCCTTCGTTTCTCAAACCCATGACACATTCAACATCCATGGTTGATAACTGAATAGCTTCACCGTACACATTTAATGTCATTGACACAGTGTCAAACCGTTCAATCAACCATGCACATAAACCCCGCTTCAGTTCCCCACATTTGAGGCTCAACATCCCTCCAAAACCAAGTTCTTTTATTGCAGCTTTCTGCTCATCACATAAAAGTTGTATCATTTTTACAATTTTCCCAGGCGAACACCTTGTACCAAGCGTCCCCTTTGATTATTTGTCAAAACATAGACAGAAATGTCAGTTGGAGAGGTGCAGTAAATGTAAACGATGGATTGTGAAAATTAGCATCGAAATTATATAATTACCCGTTCTGTTATTTTCCCCGAATTATCTTTCACACGATCATATTCACTCTTCGCATGTATAGACATTTCTTTGTATTTCTCTTTCTCACAATCTGCCATCTTCCTCCATTGGTCACCCAGTTGTTTAATCACCTTATGAATACAAGTTCAATTGGAAGACATTATTAATTTCACTATTCCAACCAATACTCGCTCGTTGTAACAAAAATTATACCTCGCGTGTCACTTTTTGATCAGCGTTTCCTTTGATATTCTGCATTTGTTCCTTACTGTAATGGAAGTACAACAAATACATACATTATCAAATATACATTAACCACAAAATAATTTTACACTACAATTCACAAATGTTTCATACTAGAAAAATAGCCATGCAGTGGGTGGACGTTGTGCTTTCAAGCCTTCGGCCTTTGACTCCTGTGACCTCTTCTTCCCCCTGGAATATGTACCATAATATGAAGTCTGAAATGTGATGATTCTGAAATATTTTCAACAATATAATCATATCTTACATTACAAAAATCGCCAAATTGGACTTCCCAAGTCTATTGCCTTGCTACTACCCTGCAAATAACACATGGTATATAGGTCATATAAATAAGTATATGCTACACATACACTTCTCTAAACCAGTCAGATATCCTTCTAAAACACACTCACTCACCAACACATTCATTCACAACTATAACATCATTACCAGTACGTAAATGTTTCCAATTATGACACACACAGAGATGTCAAACACTGAAAACATACCATTTATAAAAAATAACCATTTCATATATTCACTAATATTTTCATGATACCTTATTATGTATCTCCTCCTGGTCGTTAATCACAACAAGCCGAAACTAAGACAAATGAGGAGGAGTGTACACACTTCTACGTAGACCAATACAAACATTTTTTGAAATACTGAAAGGGGATACTTATGACCTCAAACCCATATTGCAAGGAATAAAAAGCTTGTGATGCAGAGGGAGGCACAGAATTCGGAACAAAGAAGATGGAGTCGGACGAATAGGGGAGTGGTGATTTTTTGGAAGATAGAAAGAGGAGACCAGTGAGCTCAATGTTTAGAGGATGGAGGGAGCTGGGTAGTGGTTTTTGGCGGGATTATGCAGGAAATAGGAGGGAACTGCTGTAGCTAGTTGTCACAACCTGATTGGTTGGTATTTAAATAAACACTAAACGACGTCGTTCAGCCTTGGAAAAAAATTAACTTCCGATCGATCAAACTAATATACGATCGATCGGATAGTTTCAGCCTACCACATTTAACCCGCTAATATGGGGGGACTGAAACACCATTCTTGTGCTACAACACCTCTACATTGATCTATCGCAAAATAACTGATCGATCATGTAGTGGCAAAAGGTTAATGATAGATCGAATAACTAAGTGATCGATCACTACAATTTGATCGATCGTTAACTTGTTCATATGTACACGATCGATCATTATTCAGTGATCGAATAATCCATTACAATAATAGATCGATCTAATAAATATATGATCGATCCAATTGTAGTTTATATTAAATTTAATATTTTAATAAAATTAATTTACATGAATTAATTAAAAAATTTAATTACATGAAATAGATCGATCACAAATAAATAATGATCGATCATATTGTCACAGTTGTTTCAATCAGAGTATTTAAAGTACTGTGGCTTTCTGATCGATCGTTTTCATAAAATGATAGATCAAATAAGTATTCTGTGATGGATCAAATTCGAGTTTTGTACATATTTGATCAATCATGTTTTTATACGATCGATCAGACCGCCACAGTACTTTTAATCTCTGATTGAAACAACTGTGACATTCTGATCGATCATAATTTATGTTTGATCGATCTAATTCATGTACATCGATTTTGCTACTTCACAGAAAGTATATTGATCGATCGAACTTATAAATTGATCGATCATGAACCATCAAAAATGGTAAAAAAATACCATTCCTTTAATAAATGGTTCCCCCATTCGTTGTAAATAATCCCATAAAAATGGTAAATGATCTATTAGAGTTGTATATATTATTGGATATCCATTACTTACGAACACACATCACTGCCATGATCGATCGAACGTATAATATGATCGATCATGGCCCATTAAAACTTGTAAAAAAATTTCATTCCTTTAGTAAATGCTTCCCCTATAAGTTGTAAATATTCCCATAAAAATGGTAAATGTCCATTAAAGTTGTATATATTATTGGATATTCATTACTTACGAACACACAAGACTTCCATGATCGATCGAACATTTAATATGATCGATCATGGCTCATAAAAAATGGTAAAAAAATACCATTCCTTTAGTAAATGGTTCCCCCATTAGTTGTAAATATTCCCATAAAAATGGTAAATGATCCATTAAAGTTGTATATATATTATTACATATCCGTTACTTACGAACACACCTCACTGCCATGATCGATCGAACATATAATATAATCGATCATGGACTATTAAAACTTGTAAAAAAATACTATTCCTTTAGTAAATTATTCCGCCATTTGTTGTAAATATTCCCATAAAAGTGGTAAATGATCCATTAAACTTGTATATATTATTGGATATTCATTACTTACGAACACTCATGACTTACATGATCGATCGAACATTTAATCTGATCGATCATGGATCATCAAAAATGGTAAAAAAATACCATTCATTTACTAAATGGTTCCCCCATCAGATGTAAATATTCCCATAAAAATGGTAAATGATCCATTAAAGTTGTATATATTATTGGATATCCATTACTTACGAACACACAAGACTTCCATGATCGATCGAACATTTAATCTGATCGATCATGGCTCATCAAAAATGGTAAAAAAATACCATTCCTTTAGTAAATGGTTCCCCCATTAGTTGTAAATATTCCCATAAAAATGGTAAATGATCCATTAAAGTTGTATATATATTATTGCATATCCGTTACTTACGAACACACATCACTGCCATGATCGATCGAACATATAATATAATCGATCATGGACTATTAAAACTTGTAAAAAAATACTATTCATTTAGTAAATTATTCCGCCATTTGTTGTAAATATTCCCATAAAAGTGGTAAATGATCCATTAAACTTGTATATATTATTGGATATCCATTACTTACGAACACACATGACTTTCAAGATCGATCGAACATATTCAATGATCGATCATGGACCATCAAAAATCGTAAAAAAATACCATTCCTTTAGTAAATGCTTCCCCCCATTAGTTGTAAATATTCCCATAAAAGTGGTAAATGATCCATTAAAGTTGTATATATTATTGGATATCCATTACTTACGAACACACCTGAGTCCCATGATCAATCGAACATATAATATGATCGATCATGGACCATTAAAAATTGTAAAAAAATATCATTCGTTTAGTAAATGCTTCCCCCCATTAGTTGTAAATATTCCCATAAAAGTGGTAACTGAGCCATTCAAGTTGGAAATTTTCCTATAAAAGTGGTAAATGATACATTGAAGTGTTAAATTATCCATTGAAGTTGTAAATATTACTATAAAAGTAGTAAATGATCTATTGAAGTTGTAAATATTCACATAAAAGTGGTATTGATCCATTAAATTTGTAAATATTCCATTAAAAGTGGTCAATAATCCATGAAAGTTGTAAATATTTCTTTAAAAGTGGTAAAATGATCCATTGAAGTTGTATATCTTCTTCGGTTACTCATATATTACGTTAAAAATATGATCGATCGATCATATTTAATGATCGATCATGGAGTATTAAATATCGTAAAAAATCCATTACTGTTGTAAACGGTCCATTGAAGTTGGAAATTTCCTATAAAAGTGGTAAATGATCCATTGAAGTGGTAAAATATCCATTGAAGTTGTAAATATTACTATAAAAGTAGTAAAGGATCAATTGAAGTTGTAAATATTCCCATAAAAGTGGTATTGATCCATTAAATTTGTAAATATTCCATTAAAAGTGGTCAATAATCCATGAAAGTTGTAAATGTTGCTTTAAAAGTGGTAAAATCATCCATTGAAGTTGTATATCTTCTTGGGTTACTCATATATTACGTTAAACTATGATCGATCTATCATATTTAATGATCGATCATGGAGTATTATATATCGTAAAAAATTCATTACTGTCGTAAACGATCCATTGAAGTTGTCAATTTTTCTATAAAAGTGGTAAATGATCCATTGAAGTGGTAATTGATCCATTAAAGTTGTAAATATTCCCATAAAAGTGGTAAATAATCCATGAAAGTTGTAAATATTTCCATTGAAGTTGTAAATATACCCAAAAATTTGGTATACAATCCATTCAACTTGTAAATATTCCTTCCTTCATTACGTTACACAATCTCCTAGTCCTCATATGTACTATCTGACATGTCTAGCAACCGGTATCCAACCGGTAACCGGTAAGTCTTTTGAAAAATAAAATCAACGGCTCAGTTTTTTTGTTAGACAGATCTACGGTGCACAGTGGATTTCGGTACCATACCGAAAAGTCAAATGGCTGTACCGTAGTCGGCTCCTAGAATGTGATGATCGCGTCATATTTTCGGGTGGCGGAAAATGTCGTATATCTCATATCGGTTGGGCTTAGAGCAACTCCAAGGGGTTGGCACACTCCATATGCCACTTAAAATTCAAAAAATTTCACTCTAAAGGGGTGACATATGTGGTTGAAAAATGGTATCAAAAGTTTTGGGGTGTCATTTTTAGTAACTCTGGAGAAAGAAAATGAGAAGTTGCAAATAAATTAATGAATATAGATCCGTTAAATGAATATAAATCCAACGATTTATATAGATTGATGAATAAAAATATAAAAAATGATACCCCATTTTGGCACCTACTATTAGAGCAGATTTATAATTTATGAGTATCAAAATACTGTTCAAGGTTACAAATGAATGATTTAACACCTCAAAATGGCAACTCCCTTTGGAGTTACTCTTATGAGAATCGCTTGCTTGCAACCTATCATGTATCGGTAGTTATTACCTAGAATCGCCTACTTGTAATGTCTCCTATTATTCGTTTTTGATGAATTGTTTTTCTTCTGTTCCACATCTTAAGCCCACTTTGGCCCTTTATTTGATTAATCTTTTGATTAAATTTCAATTTTATTTGTACCTAAATTTTATGATTGAGGGTAAAAAAATAAGCGGTTGGTGTTGATATTTCTCAAACGAGGTGCTATCTTGATGCAAGTCTAGATTATATTCATAGAAGGGATATGAAATGTGGGGATTCATTATATATAAATTGTAAATAACTCCTGAGGTTTTTCCAACAAAACTAAACATTTTTTTTCTTTATCATTCGAAAAACTCAGTCCTAACTTTCTCTCTAGCCACTGCTAATTTTTTTGTATTTTTTATTTATTTCATGTAGTCACGGTGTCTCAATTTCTTTAAATTGGTCCCTATTTGCAGTCTAGAGATGCTACTATGGGGATCAAGTTTGGGAAATGGCTAACTCTATGCTATCAAATTGTTGTTTTATGAGACGAGCAATGCTATAGGCACAAAAAATGTACATTAAATCACTTTCAACCGTTAGATCATTGATGAGACGGTAGTTATAGTTAATTTGATATAAATTTGGGTGTATAAATTTAGTGCATAAGGATTACCTTATAAGATTAATCTATTGGGGGCTAAGTTGCCGACAACCGCCTCCTTCTCACTCCCATTGGGTGTTTGTGCGTGCTTTATCTCCACTATTGTACTTGCATGGAGTATTGTTGTGCTCTCAAAGTCTTCAGTTTACATGTCACTAGTCCCAACAAGTAAACTGTATACCAACATTCCACTGACATAGTTGACTTCGAAAAAAAAATCTCACTTTGTGGCCTATAAATACAATTATTGATGAAAAGTTATTATTGTTTTCAATATCTAATAGGCCAGAAATCAATGATAATATCTCTTTGAGACCCAGCTTTTCAGCACATTTTAGTCGATTTTTGTTAGAATTTGACTCAAATTCTAAAATTGCCATGCATGGGTGTATGACGGATAATCAATGTGAAAATCCTGAATTGAATAGGAAAGAAGTTGGAAATTAAGGCTCTCTTTGGTTTGCATATTAGAAACGATTTTTCTGTTTTCGGAAATAATTTCTAGGAGAAAAATTGTTTGGTTAGCTATTTTTTGAAAACTGAAAATAAAAAGTGACTAGATTTAGAAAATAAGTTAGAACTATTTTTTGTGTTTTTTGAAATAACATTTTCAGAATTTAGAAAATACCACCAAATCCGCCAACACACCACCACCACCACCACATTTTTGTTTTCATTATTTTCTAAATTACTATCAAAACAAGTTTTACTATTTTCTATTTCCGTAGAACACTTTTTGAAATCATATAACCAAATAAGTTTTGCGACACAAAAAAACACCAACACAGTTTTCTAAAATTCTTTCCAAAAATAGTTTTCAAATACTATTTTTTGAGATACAAACCAAACAGGGCCTCAGTATGTATGGTGTAAGGTGGGTATATTGTATTGAACCACGTTATATCTTTATATTTTGTTTTATTATTTTTCTTATCTTGAATTCCTATCATCCAATTTATGATATTAGTGTTAATTATCTGTTGTGCAAAACAATCATTCTTGATTCTTTAATATGCACTCCACTAATTAGCCAGTAGCTCGTACTTTTTCTAGAGGAATACCTTATCCTTCCACTCATGAATTTTCTACTTGTATGTGTAGTGGCTGACTGGTTTCTTCACACATGAAGAAAATTGTGGAATTGTACCAAACTCAAGAGAAAGGGACATCTTTAGTGGCTCTGCCACTCTCCAAAATACATAATTATAATAGAAGTTGCATCCTTCTTAGCTTTGCTCTGATTTATAAATTGCTTCTGTCTGTACTACTTCTCGATCCAAAACCCATAGAAAATTTTGATGGTTCTTGTGGCATTCAAAGATATGAATAAACGAACCTATTCTGCTATTCCTTTGTTTTGCCTCTTGTTTCTGGGTCATTGTGTGTATTGTCAACTTGATTCTAAGTTCTATGATTTCACTTGTCCTAACCTGGTGAACATAGTCAGATATGGTGTCTGGTCAGCTATTGCCAATGAAACTAGAATTGCTGCCTCTCTTTTGCGGCTGCACTTCCATGACTGTATTGTTGATGTAATCAGATTGTCTTGTACACTTTCTTACTTTGTGTATAAATATATATATTTATGTAATGTCAGAGCAGTGCCTGAGCGGAGCAAAAACAAAGCAAGGGGAATTCTTCCCTTTTTTTTGGAGGGGGGGGGGGGGGGGGGGGGGGGGGGGGGGGAAGTCCTTTGATTGCGTATTGAATATTGATAGATCTATGTCTTTTTTGTTCCACTAGCTAGGACCAAATTCTCCCTTGTCCGTTTCGTTATTGCAACCTTCTTTTTTGATGTCAAAGACAAGAAGTTATGCGACAATTCTCATTAAATCTTGATTGTTTTTACGGGATTATAGATCTTACACAATGCTTTAATGAAGCGCTCTCTTAGACGTTTCCATACCTGCCCCCGTTTAGTAACGAAAATAAAAGCAAATATCCCCAAACTCATTTTTTGAAGAGTGCTGAAGTTGCATATTGGCTCAATGGTTAGCTTTAGTTAATCAAGATGACTGTATAGAGATTATACTAGTGACAAATATACTGTTCCTTGTTATTGATGCAGTACTACAGTAATTCGAACATTTCATACTTTTTGTGCCTGAAAAATCTAACTGCTTGGTGATTCTCTACATGTTTTTTGTTGCATAGAGATGTGATGGATCTTTGTTACTCGACGATAATAGCACGTTCAGAGGGGAGAAGAACGCGCTCCCTAATCGAAATTCTGCCAGAGGTTTTGAGGTCATTGACATGATAAAGGCTAATGTGGAGAAAGCTTGCCCATCCACAGTTTCTTGTACAGATATATTGAGTCTTGCAGTAAGAGAGGCAGTCTATCGTGTAAGACCATGTTGTATATTTATGTGTCAAAAGCAGACTATGTTAACCTTTTTCATCACCATGTTCTAGCATCTATATATACTTATGTTGTGTTGTTGTCCCTTGTGTTTGTGTTAGACTGGAGGGCCTTATTGGCCTGTCAGCTTAGGTCGACGAGACGGCCTGACCGCAAGTGAGAGCGCTGCTAACGCACAAATCCCATCACCTGTTGAGCCTTTAGAAAACATCACTGCGAAATTTGCTTCAAAGGGTCTCGATTTGAAAGATGTAGTTGTGCTCTCAGGTACATATCTCCACCCATATATATTTTATTGCATCGGCATTCTCAAGTAACACAATTGTATTTTCCATGATATTTGCTATTAAACCTACAAAAATAAAAAAAATGGAAGTTTTGATGCAAGTTCAAGTTGTTAGAAGAAATAAAATCCGGTTTGCATCTCAGAAATTGTTTTTCTATTTTTGAAAACAATTTTTAAGAGAAAAGTTATTTGAACAGCTATTTTTTGTTTTTATTTTTTGAAAACTGAGAATAAAAAAGTGGGTAGATTTATAGAGAACAAGTTAAGACTGTTTTGTGTACTTTTTGAAACAATATTTCCAGAATTTAGAAAGACTAATGTTATTTGGATCTAAAAATCTGACATAATTTGTTAAATAAACACTAAGTTCTAATATTTGATAGAGTTTACAGTCAATCTAAAGTTCATAGTGAATTAAGTCAGCGAATTAGGTCTCAATAGCATTGCTCAATTAGAAAGAGTAATGTTATTTGGATCTAAAAGTCTGACCTAATTTGTTGATACACCACGACGACGACGACGTCCACATCCATTTCCACCATCACGTCCACGTCCATTTCTACCACTGCTACATTTCTATTTTCATTATTTTCTAGATTACTTTCTAAGCAAGTTTTATAGTTTTTTATTCTGTAAAATTGTTTTTAGAATCACATAACCAAACAAATTATGTGACACAAAAAACACCAAAACATATTTTTCTAAACCTCTTTCAAAAAATAATTTTCGGATACTATTTTTTAAAACGCAAAGAAATCATGACCTAAGTCTTCTATTTGTTTCTATATAGGCGCACACACCATTGGCTTTGCTCAATGCTCCACATTCAAGCGAAGGCTGTTCAACTTCGATGGGTCGGGTAATCCTGATCCAAACCTCGATGCATCAATGCTAAGCGGTTTGAGGGGTGTCTGCCCTAACCAAGATGACTCTGATACCAATTTGGCTCCTCTAGACGCGGTTACTAGTAACAAGTTCGACAACATCTACTTCAGTAACCTCGTAAACAATTCGGGACTTCTCCAGTCAGACCAAGCTCTCATGGGGGACAACAGCACTGCTGCGATGGTCATCACCTACAGCAGATTCCCCTTCCTTTTTCAGAAGGATTTTGGATTTTCAATGATGAAGCTGAGCAATGTAGGAGTCCTTACTGGTCAAGATGGGCAGATAAGGAAGAACTGTAGGGTGGTTAACTAATCAATTATCCATATTTTATGTGCAATACTTGTAAACTAGCAAGAACAAAAATCTAATGCATAAATAAATTAGTGTTGGTTGGTGAAATTGCATTTTTTTTTTTTTTTTGTGATTCATTTCATTCACATCACAGAAAATATGTGACCCAAAAAAGAAAAAAAAGTACCGTTCGATTGTGACTACTCACCTCAAGATACTACAAGAACTAAGATTTTTCATGGCACGATCATCTTAAATTTTTATGGGAGCTGAGACGGTAATATTTGAATCTGCAACTTAGCGGATTACGGTTGTCAATAAGCCAGTCACTTACCCTCAGACTTGTCACAAAAATTTATGAGGATTCAAATCGTAATGAAACCCAAATTTTAAGCTAAATGTTTATAAAATGTAATCCTAAAATATTAAATAATCTTAAAATTTCAACAAAAATCTCTTAAGACATTAAAAAGCAACTAAAGGAGAGAGCAAGAGAGATATCTGAAACTATTCAACAAAAATCTCTGAGAAATTAAAAAGCAATTAAAGGAGAGAGCAAGAGAGACATCTGAAACTTTACTAAAGCAAATAGTATGGAGGGTTTACTACCCACCCTCCGCATGATGGAGTTAATACTATTTAATAGAATTTAGAATATTATTTCATTTAAAAAAAAAAGAGACTTTTGTAGCTATTTAAGTATAAATTTTGAATTGTTGACTATTCAAATAAAAATATTTTGACAAAAGATCTTCTTTTTCTAGTTTAACAGTCCTATGTAATATTAGTCATAAATAACAAAAAAAAAATGGAAAAATCTGAAAAAAATTTGAGTTTTTTAATGAATATAAGACAATTTTGCAAATTTTTTATAAAAGAAATATTGTACGTGCAAACTTATTTCTCATTGAAAAGTGTTTTTTTTTAATATGTTTTCAAAGTTCATTGAAACTATGTGTTTTCGAAACTTGTATCAAAATTCATAAAAAAATAATTTTATTTTTTTTTGCTGTTTCATATTTCATAAAGAAATAGTTTAATAAATAAATTTAAAATTATGATAAATTAATAAATAAATAAAAAGATTTGTAAAAAGATAAAATTGTTTGAAAAAACTGCATGCAATCAACAGTAATGATTATGTACGGCCTGACCTGGCCACCAAGCCTATCCTCCCCTATTCCTAATATGGAGCATAGCCAAATGGGGACAACAAATGTCTTGTCCCCTCACCACAAAATCACCCATCGCCATGTACCCGTAGTATGAGAAAGACTATGGTACCACGAATCTATTATCAATGTACGATTCTTTTAGAACTTAATTATTGATCTACAGCCGTTTTGAACTTATTTACCAAACTACGACTGTTTTTAAAGGCGGAATCAACAAGTCCGATTTCATATGAAAGCGGATTTACTAAGTATGACTTTACGTTAAAAGCGTATTTCTTGAAACCGCCTATTAGGTGAATAATCAAATGTGTTTTCATATAGAAAACGGATTTATGGATTCCGCTTTATCAAATGAAGTGTATTCCATAAACACGCTTTTATTTGTATATTTCACCCGGCCCCATTTCTGTTATTTCAAGTTTCCCTCTCTCTTCTCTCTGGCATTCGAACGCAGAGCTGTTTAGCTCTCTTCTCTATGCAGTGATTCCATCTCCATATCTTCTCCCACCAGGGCCCCCCCTTTCCTCTTATGTTTACTTTCGCCTCCCCTACGCTCAGCTCTTAAACCCTAACTGACCGTTGCCCTAAGGTTCTACGAAGAAGACAACTGATCTTCTGCAAGATTCGAAGCGTGAGATTCGTCTGACGTGTTATTGACCCCTAATTACAGTGATGAGATTCTTAATAGACCTAGCTTACTCAGTCTTTTGTCAAATCTTGCAGTGGACTGGTGCACACCCGTGGCCTAGGTCTGAAGCAAGGAGAAGACAGATTTCACGTGTTGAACAAAAGACATTTTATATAACCAGGTATGCTTCAATTGACTATCTAATTCAGGAAATTAGTAAGTTTAGAAACATATCCCCATTGCCCAATCCCCATCACTGTTGAATTCAGAAATCCCCAAGTCTAACTCAAAAAATCTCCCCAAGTGTAACTCAAAAACATATCCCCATTGCCCAATCCCCATCACTGTTGAATTCAGACATCTTGACTGCATCAGAAATCCCCAAGTGTAACTGCATCCTTACTGCATCAGAAATCCTCAAGTGTTACTGCATCCTTACTGCATCAGAAATTCAGAACTGCATTCTTACTTCTGTAATTTACTGTGTGAAGGTATTTTGAGGACTGAATTTTATTCAAAAATTTAATTTGAACTGCATCCATGCAACATATACTGAATGCTAATTTCTGGATTAAATTATGTTTTTTGTGCATTAGGAATATTGATCTGTGTTTCTATTCCATATGGTGGTTGAAATTCAGTCAATAACCATGTTGAAGGTGTTACAATGGTTATAATTTAAATTGTTTATTTCTGAAATGCCCCTTGCCCCTTTACAGTTTGCAGATAATAGTTATTCTTGGATCACGGGATGTTGGTTCTGGCTTTTCTCTTACCAATGGTCAAAAACCACTGGAGCATTTAGACCTTCCTAACAGAATCTCAATTAAATCTGTTCCTTTTAAACTATCAGCTCTTGGGAGCTTTCTGATGTCCCATTAGCCATTATGTTAACTATGCTGAATTGTGGGAAGATCAACATAATTACCAATAGTGTCTTCGGAAAGTTAAAAAGAACTTACTTCATTGTCTCTGTTTAACTTGTTCTGTTATATATTGACACTTTGTGATAGGCTAATTTATGGACTAGAGTTTTGTAAATTTGAACATTCATTCACTAGAATTGGGGAAAATGGGCTTCCTGTGCACCATTGTTAGTGGGTATATGGACATAACTTTAACGGTTTTTTCCATTATATGTGAACATTATAT
The DNA here is from genome assembly GCA_951799425.1 of Ilex aquifolium. Taxonomy (NCBI): domain Eukaryota; kingdom Viridiplantae; phylum Streptophyta; class Magnoliopsida; order Aquifoliales; family Aquifoliaceae; genus Ilex; species Ilex aquifolium. The sequence goes on from OX637391.1 coordinate 7,375,388, forward strand.
AAACAGTCACAGATGAGAACAAAGACAGACGTGTTAACTGCTTGGAGGTTGAGTTTTGGTGCAGTGTAAGGTTACAGTTTGCAGATAATAGTCCAAGTTCATTTTGTTGGTCTGAATTTGTTTTTATTGTGGATTTTGATAAATTTATTCACATAGTTGAAACCATGAACACTTATAGGAATCCTTACTGAACACTAGGAAACCATGAACACTAGTCTATTTTAAGTTTTTACATTAGGAAACCATGAACACTTACAAGAGAATAATCCTTCATGTTGACTAGCTTGTTGCGTCATATTTTTTGCTTTTCTTAACAAGTGAAAAATTATGTGGACAGTGATGAAATGTACACATATTCACTATGATTGTGCGGATTGGGGGTCGAAGCACATGACATGTTAGGATTTAGAAACTAATTTTTATTTTCTAACGTTCTTGTATATGGAAGAAACAAATAATGTACATGTATTATGTTTTGTACAACTCGTGGACGACAATGTTTTGGCTAGGTTGATGCTTCATCAATTTATTTATCACTACACTGGATGATTAACAAAAGGACCCCCTAATCACTAATTGATATGGGAATTGTTTGACACTTTAACATAATGTTAGTACAATATTTGCTTTACTAAAATTATTGTGCTTACCTCTCAATTGTGTGATAGCTGTCTATAAAAACAATTAATTGCAATTACTAGTTTGCTTAATATATTTGAAATAAAGTTAGTGTCATTTGTTTTTCAAGTTTTTAAAAATAGGCAACAAAGTATAAGCTATATAATAAAACATGACCCATTTTGAATCTCTCAACTTAGTTTAACACAAGAGTGACTGAGATTCACTCAACAACAAAATAATACATACTAGACGCCTAAGTAAGAGTAGTCTATAAAAACAATTAATTGCAATTACTAGTTTGGTTAATATATTTTAAATAAAGTTAGTGTCATATGTTTTTCAAGTTTTTAAAAATAGGCAACAATTCATAATCTATATAATAAAACATTACCCATTTTGAATCTCTCAACTTAGTTTAACAGAAGAGTGACTAAGATTCAGTCAACAACAAAATAAGACATACTAGACGACTAAATTGAGAGTTGTTAATTTTCTGGAGCGCTACACTAGACGCCTAAGTAAGAGTAGTAGGATTGGAATTTTCGAGCATGGTAAACATAGCAACTTAGAGGTACTAACACTGTATGAAATTTAGAAAGTAACCATTTATGATTTCAGTTTCTAATTATGTTAATAGTTTTAAAAGTAGAATATGTCATGCAATACAATCCTGTAATTAAAAGATGGAAATTACAAAGAGTTGGTTTTAATCCTTCAATATGACTAAAACCATATAACTATCTATCACAGCCCAATAGCCTAGCCATCAAATTGCATAAATAGACCATGATCTCAGAACAGACCACAGACTGCCTGCAGAATGCCAAATCTGAACCTACTGCTCTTCCAGCTGCTAATAGAACTCCTCTGAAACATCATGCCCAACTGATAAGTCATTACAAAGGCAATGCACCTTTAATAATAACCTTCCTCCTCCTTGCATTTGGCAGCATGTTTTGATCCCATCTTAACAACATCCTTCCAGAAAGTGGTAAGACACCACTATTAGAAATAACATATGAATGTCCATTCAGCAACTGCATCCACATTTCCCCATATGTCTTGACCAAAAGGACAATCAATAAACAAATAAGAAAGGTCTTTCTCACTTAACAAACACATATGACACCTGCTTGCCAGTGAATGGTCTTTTTCTGCGCTTGGGAGTGCTTATTGGCTTATAAATTCTGTGTCATGTATTAGTTTGGGGTTGGTAACCTAATTTTTCCGTCAAGGTAACTTATCTGAATTATGCAGTAATTGATACAATTAAAGGTTGTATGTTTTTCCTTATGGATGCTGCTAATCGTTAGCTCAAGACAGATTACTTTGGATCAGGAGTTACAGGGTGAATTTTGTATCTTTCATTGTTCATAAATATTAGATAGAAACATTTATGATGAAAATATCTAAAATGTTGTGTCTCTTATTTTGAGGGAATTGTGCAAAGCTAAAACAACTTCTCACATTGTCTATGTTAGCCTAGCTAAGTTTGTTTACGAGAGGAGTAACGGACGTGGTCAAGAGCCTTTTTTTCCTCAATAAAAAAAAGAAAATGATGTATATATTGCCTCTACTAGCAACATCTGTTAATAGCAGCATAGCACTCAGAGTCAAGGATGATTCTAACAAACTATTGGCAAAACAGAACAAATCAAAAACAATAAAAAGAGATGCATAAAACCCCTAAAGTGGAAGCAGTCGCGTATTTGATAACGACTTCAGCTTGGTGCTGTAATACTAGTGTAGTATCTATTAGTTCCCGAATGACCAGTGATGAATTTGATTCTTGGCTTAGGATTTGTGACAGACCAACTCCTGTTCTTCCCTCCTATTTAGGACATACAAAAAAATCAGTTACAATATGAAAATAATTAGCAGTTACACTGAATATAAGATCAAAGACAATTGCAATGAATATTGACTCAAGTTTAATACAACACAACTAAATTTCATGTTCAGTTCTTGAAAATTTGTTTAAAATTCCTATAGAAATGTTGTTCCTTTTTCATAATAAATTATCCATCATCTCCTAACCCATGGAATTAAAGAACAAAACATTCCTCTAAGATGTCATTTAGTATTTGATTTGAAATATGTTGCCCCCACTGACCAACAATCCTGGCTCTGCCCCTATTTGCAGTAGTTGAGGTAGACAGAGGAAAAGTACTGTAAACAAAATGGATGCCAAAAAGAGGAGGTACCTTTGATGTTTTCTCCTATCATTAGTTTGCCAAGAGCCATAGAGCGTAAATTTTTCATACTTTGTAAGTATGTTAATAGGTTTAAAAGTAAAATATGTCATGCTATCCAAGACAGTAATTTAAATATAAAAATTATTTGATATGTGGTTTGTATATTGAAGGTATAAAATGTCGAGGAGACGCGCCACAGTAATGTGCTATTGGGGAGGTAATATTATCTATAATGAAAGTTGTTTATCGTACAACGAAAATCCTCAACATTGTATAAAGTTAAAACACGGAACAACATATGAAAAATTGTCCACCACGTTGTACACGATAATGCAGCTGGACAATACAACATCACGACTACAACTAATTTGTCGTTTTCCAACATTTTTGGGGGATCGCATGCAACAGTACATGAAATTTGAAATTAAAAATGATGACAGTGTCGCGGCGATGGTAAATGCTGTATTTGAGAACTGAGCACTGAATAGAATTGACTTGTACATACAGGCAGAGCCAATCCAACAGTTTCCTTAGCCAATCTACTCGCATGAGTATGGCATGTATATCGAATTGCTTACACAGGAGAGCATCAATCCGTGTTCCAGTTCGCATGCGCTTGATAACTCTTACTATGTTGATGGGAGTAGTCAAGCTGCGCAAGGCTTTACGGCGGACGATACTTTTACAACAGAGTTTAATTCGGGCTATGGAAGTCTGTAGGCTGAGCCTTATGTGCCAGAATTGCATATAAGGCCTAGTACACAGACGTCGATGTATTTGGGATACACCACATCTTCTACCAATGTTGGTATCCAATGTCATGCTCAATCAAGGACTGAAGTCATTCAAAATTTGGTTCAATCAGACGGTTATTTGTTGGCAACCAATGGAATGCGTGCGGTTGATCGTGAGGAAGTCACAGACGATGAGGACGAGGAGATTACATTGATGGATGATGTGGAAAACCTTAATGATGACGCTAACGAAAGTGGCCCATCAATCATACTGGAAGACACTGTTCGTATGCATGAGCCATCGATAGCCTTCTTCACCAATGATGAACTTCCTCAACTGTCTGCCCCCACTAGTCAAACAAGAGCTCCATTGTGGGATCCGGATCGGCCTGAGTTATCCATCGGTCTAATCTTTAAGGGTAAACCAGAATTGCAAGATGCAGTGAAGATTTATTCAATCAACAATCATGTTCAATTCGAGGTTGTTGAGAGTGAAAAAAAGTTATTGGCTGTGCGGTGTAAAAAATATCGTTCCGGCTGCAAGTGGAGGCTTCGAGCTATTCAAAAGAAAATGCACGGGCTTTTTCAAATTACCAAATATGAAGGCCCACACACTTGTGTGCATGTGTCAGCCACTCTGGACCATGTGCAATTAGATTCTCAATTTGTTGCACACCGAATAAAAGACCTCGTCAAGGCAGATCCATCTCTGAAGGTTGTTTTGATAATAAAACACATTGTCACTGTGTATAAGTACGATATATCGTATCAGAAAGTATGGAAATCAAAACAAACTGCGCTAGCAATGATTTTTGGTGATTGGGATGAATCATATTCTATTTTGCCGAAATTCCTTGCTGCACTGTAAAAGTATAATGATGGCACAATAGTTAGATGGCAGGTTGCCGACCTTGAAAATGGGACGGCTGTATTTGACAGAGTCTTTTGGGTATTTAAACCGTGTATTGACGGTTTTCGACACCATCGTCTACTTATAAGTATCGATGCCACATTCATGTACGAGAAGTACAAGGAAAAGTTGTTAATTGTTATGGGCCTCGATGGAAATCATCAGATTTTTCCTCTTGCCTTTGCAATCGTCAATGAGGAAAGCAAAGATACATGGGGTTGGTTTCTTTGGAGACTTAGACAAGATGTTGTCGGTGACCGTCCAGGCATATGCCTCCTATCTGACCGCCATCAAGGTATAATTCAATCAGTGGCTGCTCATGGTTCCGGATGGCAAGCACCGTATGCATATCATCGATATTATTTATGACATATCCAAAGTAACTTCAACAGTAAGTTTCATAACTCTCATCTTAAACGTCTAGTATGGGATGCTGGTTCTGCACATCAAATCCGCAAGTATGACAAGATTATAGCGGAAATCCAAGAAATCAACCCATCGGCAGTTCGTTGGCTTGATCAGATACCAAAAGAGCAATGGACACTTGCACATGACGGTGGAAGACGTTATGGAGTCATGACAACCAACATTTCTGAGGTGTTAAACTTTGTCTTTAAAAAAGCAAGACATTTACCGATCACGTCATGCGTTGAAACAATATTTTACAAGGTTGTTCAGTATTTCAACGATAGGCGTGGTTCAGCGTCAGATAGCGGGTGCGCTTTCACACCTCACGCTGTGGAGAAGATGACATATGTTTCAATCAAAAAAGCCGGTCAAAATATTACCACATTCAGCCGTACCACCGGTGAAGCATATGTTGTCACCAAAAAAGGGAATGCATAGGTGCTAAACATTTTAGACTGCACATGTTCATGTGGTAAATGGAACACTTATAAAATGTCATGCTCTCATGCGATGACGCTTTTTTCAAAGAGGCATTTAGACCCATGGCAGTACGTTGATGAGATATACACTATTGCTGCCCATGATGTCGTTTGGTCAAGTGAATTTCATCCACTACATCATGGTGACTATTGGGATGCGGTTAGTGGTCCAATAATCTGTCCTAATCCGAATCAACTACGGACGAAGGGTCGTCCCCAATCTACTCGCATCCGAAATGAAATGGACCTATGACAGAGTCGTAGTACGTACCAATGCAGATTGTGTGGTCAACTTGGGCACGATCGACGCACATGCCCATAAAAAATGGCATCAGATGTGCATATGTGTCAGTGAATGTGTATGCGTATGTAATGTGAGGCTGTAATAAATGAACACTGTTCATCTAAATAACTATGTTCACATTATTTAATGATGCAAAAGTAGTACTTGTGTTTATGTCATTACATTCCTCACCGTTATATTCAACGAATATTCACATTTTGTACTTGTTGCAGATATATAATTCAACTGAACTATGTCTACATCCCGAGGTCCAATAATTGCGCACAATCGCAGAAATCAAAGGGTTTGACTTTTGAAAGAGCGAAACGATGATTACAAAATAGAGAAATTTACTGACCCAAAAGAGTATTATGCTGGATTAAGACGAGAATGGGTGTTTCGTTCTACTGAATCAAACGAATTAAGCACTGATTTAAGAGTACTTGGTATACCGGTGCCACGCCGAAGATCTATAATGATGCAAAAGAGGAACAGACGAGATTACGAATTAGCAGTTACTCAAGTTCGCAATGAGAATAATCGAATGTTGGTTCGTAGGCGGTGATATTATATGGTTCAAATATAATTATAAGTTACGTTCAAATGAATGACTACTAAGTTATATTTTACATTTAATTTAATAGTTGTGGGCATGGGAGGGGCTTACGCATATTCGTCCTGAGAGAGTACTACCTCATCAAGCAATAGAGGTAGATAGACCCGATGTGTTTCACGTGCTGGAGAAGCCTGATGCTGGGATTGCTGCAGAGGTACCCACTGCTGCGGAGGATATGCCTGACCAGCATGACCCATTACCTAGGGGTTCGTTGGGGTGCAGGTGTGTAACGATCAATTAAAATTATTTTTTTTCACAAATGATCAAAATGATTAAGTTAATGAGTTGCAGGTGGAATGTGCGTATGACTTCGTATGTTCACAGCCTCAGATACGTCCTCAGACATTATAGGGATCAGCTAGACCAGATGTGCGATGAGCATGTTCAATTTGTACATCAACGTACACTATATTAAAAAGTCATAAGCTTTTTACACTTACATGTTAATTGAGTATTTGTTTTGTTGTAGATGGTTTGGATGCCATATACTGTTGAGGTCATAGCAGCCTTATCGACATATTGCACTATTGGGAGTGACTTGTGGATGGCACGTGCACCACTTATATGTTTTGCATTAGTAGAGTGACATTTTTCTGATCGTATTATGCGCCAGTTCGGATTTACACAGGGTATCCCTCAGCCATGCGACACTGGATCTGCTCTTCATGCTTTTGATCAACGCGGTAGAGGTGGTTATGACTGGAGTATTGTACATCAATCTTCTGTAGATATGTGGACCCACCGGCGAGAGCATGTTATTGCGGGGGAGGCACCTACAGTTGTGACCGATATGAGTTTTCGTGTGTACATGGTTTGGTACGGTCATATCACTCGACGGTTGATCGGACCTCCAATAGATACTCCACATATTAGATTCAAGTCGATGGGTAGCATAGTCGACATTTTTGTAAGATAATCGCTAAGTGCATTTGTCATTATAATCATGATTTACAAATACATAAATTATATTATCCTAATGTATGTGCATTTTACATTTACATGAGCATACACTTGTTCAAATTCACCAGATCGCAGATGATACCCTTGCGGATGGTACAGACGCAGCACATACACAGGCACTGTAGACAGCACGATCTCTGACCTCCACTTGCCTAGAGGCAGTTCGAGAGGACCATCGTCTACATCGTACGGTCCACACCGAGCCGCTACATATACCACACACTGCACCGCGTGCACCGCCCGATGTACCTACGCGGCCGCATGGTATTGTTATCCGACGACAGAGACCTCCACGCCACCGACCTGATATTCGGGTAGATGTCAGTGTCGACACAGTACCAGAGACGAGTGTAGCAGAGCCGACATCAGCACCTAGTGGGCCTCAGCAGACACCATCCATAGTACGTGCAGAAACACCATCCACATCGAGTCCCCACCATACATCACCACATACTACACCCCATCCACCACCATTGACCGAGACCTCCATACCTTCTGAGTACCACGCATCGCATGTTTCCCCCATGGCAGGACCAGGCACATATACATCAGATGCTTCAGGAGTCACATTACCCAGCCTGCCTTTCTGTCATGATGCATTGATGCCCTCACCTCCCACAGATGTTCAGATTTCATAGCCATCAAATGAGTTGACGCATGGTCATGGTATAGGACTTGCTACGACGCTCACAGTTGTACATAGGTCACAGCACCGTGCTACGACTCCACTGGCCCATCTAATTTCATTAGTTCGAGGTCGAGGTCGAGGTCGAGGTCGAGGTCGAGGTCGAGGTTGAGGTTGAGGTCGAGGTCGAGGCGGCATATATGGAGGTGTTAGAGGCCACGGTGGTAGAGGACGGGGTGGTCGAGACAAAGGCAGCGGCACAGGCAGAGGGGGAGATAATATTCCAATCGGAGATTCGGTGTCACAGGTGTGCAATGGCGAGCCATCACAGTTACATGATAGGCGTCTGAAACGGCTCAGGAAGAAGCCGTCTTGTGGCACTTAGTGTTGTCATGTTTTATCATTTTTTGACATTTATTGTAACATGTATATTATAGACTAGTTTGTATGTATTATTGTTGGTTGTGTGGTGGGGTTTTTGTGATTTGGTGGTTGGTTGTTGTTGGTGGTAGTTGTGGTTGGGTGTTGGTGGTGGTATTTGTGGTTGGGTGTTGATATGGTTGTGTTTTTTGGGATTGTTGTTGTTTTGATATTGTGCATACATGGCAAAATTATTTTGGTATGACAAAGTTTTAAGGGAAACTCTACCGAAATTTTTTAAAATTCATTATGTTTAAAGTCAGTATTTACAATACATACTTTAATCCAACATGTGGTTTCTATTGTTTACAAATGTATATATTTTTTCTATATATTGTATGCATTGTCGTGTTTAGCGTTATTCTCCACTTCAATGGGTAAGATAAAATAAGACAACAAACGGTGCATTATATTTTAGTACTGCATAATGACAATACAGATAAAGATAAACTAATGACAATGCATTATGACAATACATACTGACAATACAGATAAACTAAAACAACATAGTAGTACAAACATATAAGCATGATTATAACAAATGACACACAATAATAAAACCCCTAGCGGATAAACCAACATATGCGTAAATGTTTAATGATCAATAAATCTTCATCATGAGAAACTTTCTTCGTCCGATATTTCAACGTCAGAAACACTTTCTCCTTCCATAGACAACTGTAGACACAAACGTGTTTCCTCAATCAAACCTTCTACAGCACGGTCGCCTGTAATTCGGCGGAGGTTGAAACGAGTTTGCCGTATTGTCATACGGTTGTTTTCAGCACGAATACTCCACAATGCACCTTCCAACTCTTGTGGTGTTTCAATAGGCATGTTAATGGCAATTTGTCGCAGCCTGCGTATGTTACAAATGCGTAAATCTTCACTCAGAACTTCTCTCTCATTCAAACAATATTGTCATTCCTCTCTCATCCGATTCACTGACCTTTGGGCGAAACGTAAACGAGGATTTAGAGGATAGAAAAATTCATCCTCTAACGCCTAATGATATCCCATAGTTTCAAACACTGAGCGTGGACTGTAACTCATTTTTGCAGTTGATAGGTATGGTAAGAGAAGCAACACACACAATCAATTTATAGTGATATTCTGGTTGTAATCGTAGTAACTGTTTAGCCAACTGTGCCTATAATTTTTTTAAATATGTTGATTTGACTGCTCCTGCAACACTTCTGATTTGACTCAACACTACACGCAACACATCACTATCAGTGTTAAGTCGTCAATGGTGATGTAAAACAAGACTGTTTGTACATAGTTGTCACTGTTATGTCAATACCATCTTTTTAATCACAACAGTGTATGATTGTGTAGTCGCTATCATTGTTCACTCGTCATTGTATCATTGTCTAGTCACTATCATTGTTCACTCATCACTGTATCACTGTCTAGTTACTATCATTGTTCACACGTTACTGTATCACTGTCCAGTAAGTATCATTGTTTCTGTTTAAATATAGCTACATAAACTGCAGTGAAAACCATACATACACTATAATGTCAACAACGTCACCAAATGAGTCTTCAAGTCAACCTAACGATGACTCATTCCCAACCAACCATTACCATCATGAAACATTTTCTTCATTCAGTTCACCAGAACCCGGTAATTACACAAATCCCACTAGAGTAATATGATATGGAAAATTACGTTCCTTTAAGAATGAGCCAATCAACATTCATAACCCTTTCACCGAAGTCGGCCATGTGATGATTGGACCTGCAACCTTTGTTCCGCCTCTAGAGTTTTATTATCACCTACCGAGACCAAGTTGGTTGAAATCTTATTTAAAGCGCTGTGAGCTTGAAGTATATTGTCGTTGGCATGGATTACGAGTGCCACAGGCACGTTCAGCTGAAATGTATGTGGAATGGTGCACGGATAACTACGATGATATCATTGCAACACTGGCTCTTAAGAATGATTAGATGGAACGACGGCTAAATCGATTCCACCTTATTACAAAGGCAAATATTGAACATTCTAACCCTGTACAGCCTATTACTGCAATACTGTCCGATCCATCATTGACTTCTGACAATGAACTTTCTGATTTTGAAGAATCGAGTGATGATGATTATTGTGCAAAATTTATCCCTTCTACTCTTTGCTTACATGGCACTCCCCTATGCTGTTGGAAATATGGTCTTCATTAGAAATATTATGACTACCATTACAGTATTATGTCGTTTAAAATAAAATCTTATTATTCTATTCCAGCAAAAGACTTTAAGTCTTTTCATTATAAATGTTTTTTTGTAATGTTTTTATCGCACAAGAAATAAAATATCTTTTCCCCTTGTTTAGGGTTTGTTGCTTGGGATTGGGTGGTTAGATTGCTATTCTCTTTTTGGATAATAATAGTTTGAGCGGATAGGGTTTCATAATTTTTATGATTTAAGGTTTTGTTTGGATGGGTAGTATTTATGGAAATTAAAACTGGTGAAACTTAGTTTTATTATTTATTGTTTAATAGAACTAAGTATGTTTTATTATTTATTTTATTATTATTTATTATTCATTGTTTATGAAATGGGATATCATAATTTATTTTTTTCCAATATGCTAAATAAAATGGAATTGTAAAACGTTTTGGTTGGGATACGTGGGATATCACTTAGAAAGCGGAATTGATAAAGCCGTTTAGAACTAAGTATGTTTTATTATTTATTGTTTTATTATTTATTATTTATTGTTTATGAAATGGGATATCATAATTTAATTTTTCAAAATGCTAAATAAAATGGGATTGTAAAACGTTTTGAACTAAGTATGTTATATTATTTATTATTTACTGTTTTATGAAATGGGATATCACTTATTAGAAAGTGGTGTTGATAAATCCGCTTTCATTAGAAAGTGGAATTGATAAAACCGCTTTCATTAGAAAGCGGAATCAACAAGACCGCTTTCTAATGAAAGCGGATTTATCAACACCACCTTTTAATAAAAGCGGCTTTAACACATACGTTTTCCTTCAATTTAAAAGCAGGTCTGATTTGTATAGAAAACGTATTTATTAATTCCGCTTTATCTGGTGAAGTCGTACTTGTAGAATCCGTTTTTAAACAAAATCGTATGTAGTAAATCCACTTTCATATGAAATCGGACTTGTTGATTCCGCTTTTAAAAACAGCCGTAGTTTGGTAAATAAGTTCAAAATAGCTGTAGATCGGTAATTAAGTTCTAAAAGAATCATACTTTGGTAATAGATTCATGGTACCACTCCGATATGATATTATGCATCTCGTGAATTATAATTTTTTAAATATAAGTTATATAATTTATAAAATACATGATTGATTTCAAAACATTACAATTAATAAAAACAAAAATATAACTGCTTAAGGACATTAATTCTCCAATAGTTATAATTTTACAAATTAATTACAACTATGATCCTCAAAGTATATATTTTATTTTATTTTGGTCTCTAATATTATAATTGTATCACATTAGTCGTTGATGCGTTCAATTTATTTCTAAATAGTCTCCACATATGACACCATCTAGATTTTTAATAATTTTTGTCCATGTGTTATTTGATTGATTGAAAATGCGGTGTTGTTTCCTAACCTCTAAACATCATCCCTAAATGTGTGTATGGCTTATAGGAATGGGTGAGTGTCACTCTCACTCGGAATGATGCAAAAGATTAGGCAACAATGGAATGGTGGTGGATGGAATTGTGGAATGAACAAAATAGATGGAATGAGATGCGGTGTGCACAAAAATGCTCCCCAATCGAAAGGAGTCTTTTGTGGTCGTGTGTTTTACTTGGAAAATATTCCAAGGTCGTCTCCTCAGGGAAGGAAAGGGAGTTTTGTGAAAGTGATTTTGCAAAAGTGAACAAAAGAGAAAAATGTAAAATCTTTTGTTTGAGTTTTGTGTTTGGTTTGTAAATGAAAATGCAAGAAAGCAAGTGTTGGCTAATCCAAAGGGTTCATTCCAATGGGAATACCAAATCAACTCAAAGCCTTCCTCCGATTGAGCATGCATGAACGATTGATTCGGGGGAAGCTAGGGACGAGATTGGTGAGTATCTAAGCATAAACCGTGACTAGGCCTACGGAATATCAAAGGCTCACCAACTCATCCACTCTCAACCCCGTCAAACCGAACCATTTGACTCTAAAGGGAGGAATGAAGAAGAGTTGAAAATGGTATTCCCAAGAGGAATTTTCCCTTGGATTAACCAACTTAAATCCTAGCTACTCATATTAACAATGCAAGACAAGCATAAAGGAAATGGACATGGAAGGGAAATGGAGCATGGAACTTAACTTACAACAAGAAATCTAAAGCTATGAAGGAAAAATATGCAATACCCAATATAAAAGCTTGAAATGAAGAAAACTTAAATAACAATGGTGAAATGAAGAACATGAAAGTAAACTTGCAATAAATGAAAGGAATGACATTAAAGACAATAAATGAAGCTTACAAGGTTCTTACATTAAACTACAAGTGAAAGAGTGGAAGAAAAATGCAAAAACGTCACTTTGAGCACTATTCATCATCTTCCCCCTTGGAGCTTTCTATATCTAATCCTAAGCTTAGGTAGCCAACTAGTTTTCTTGTGTGTTGAATGTTGAATGTATAATGGAGAGTGAGAGCCTTGAATTTCGTCCATGGAGGGTCCCCCTAGGTGTGTGCAGGTCTTACACCAAAGAGGGGCTGAGTTGAAACCTTGGACAGGCTAGCCTGCAACCCACATGGCAGCCCATTTCTCTCTCTTCCTCCTTGAATGCCAAGCCTCAAAAGTCTTCCCGAAATGTGTAAGAGACCTGCAAATGTGTAAGGAAATGTTGGGATAGGCGTGGGAGAAGTGTAGGTGGGACCCCCAAGCCTCAAAGTTGAGTTACAGGCTGTTTTCGCGACCAGAAGGTTCAGAGTACCGGTACTGGGTACCGGTACCGAGTACCGGTACTGTTTTTCTGCACTGGACCACCTTCGGTAGAATCGGCATAACTCTTGATCTAACCGTTGGATTGGGCTGAAATTTTGACAAAAAACAGAAGAAACCCATATCTACAACGTTCATGTTTTGAACTTTTCCAAATTCTGAGTAGATCATGGTCAAAATGGAGGAATTCAGAGGCAGTGCTTCCAATTGTTGCTGCAGCTGGTGCCCTTGTTCCCAAGCACCAATGCCTTCTTGATTTCTTCACTTTTAAGCCTCCGATTCTTCATGTATTGTGTTCATGCCTTCACCACACATCCATCAAGATTGCAATGTCCTAAAATCAATCATTTAAGCTATAAAAGGTTGCAACATCAAAATATCAACATTATAGACAATTTTGGCTAACACTAAGTATTTAAATGCAAAAGTTGAGTTATAATGCATGTAATGAGCCCTTCAAATATGCAATATTATGTGCTCATCATTATTCACGTGTTCCTAAATGAAGGACAGATTGGACAAATCACTTTCAAATTTATCAAAAAAAATTGGTGGTGGTCTCTAAAATATGCACTTTATCTCGTTTTAGTCCCCCAATGATACAATTATATTCCAATAATCTCTGATATATTCAATCTATTTTTAAGTGGTTTACATGCATAATATCGTCTAGTTGTTTGACGATTCCTATCCATGTGCTTCCTATTTGCTCCTAAATGAAGAGCATGTCAAATAAATCACTAATGGATCAAAAAAACGTGTTGTTCTTAGAGAAAAATATTTCCGTCAAGGGCCAACGACCTTGAATTTATGTTATTCCATCCTGTCATACGTAGATGGACAGTTACAAGAAAGAGTTTTTTATTCCCTCCTCTCAGTACAAGATGGATGTAACATGACCCTTTCTTGTGCTGGTATCTCCTTCATATAACTCACCATTTGCCAATTGAAATGAGTGAATAACATAATCTCAAAGCAGTAGACAATTAGCCCTAGTGCGAATGTTCCTTTCCAAGAACAACATGTTTTTTTTTTGTCAAATAAATAATCATTTGTCTACTATGCCCTTAATTTGGGGCAAATGGGTAACATATAGGCAAAAATCTTTAAAAATTTGACAATTTTATGTGTAAGGGTTACTTATAAACAAGTCGAATACATCATTGCTACTGTAATACTATTGTAAGATCGAGGGTCTAAAATGAGACAGAACACATACTTTGGGAATCATTACCATAATTTTTGTGTAAAATAAACAGTGATTTGTTCAATAGCCATTCATTTTAAAGCACATGAGTAGCTCACGAGCAAACACATTTAAAAATCTTGATGGTGTCATATAAGAGAATCACTAAAATAAATTGAATATATTAGAGGTTAATACGATATAATTATAACATAAGAGACTAAAGTGAAAGAAAGTACATACTTTAGAAATCACGATCACAATTAACCCTAATTTTACCATTGTAACATTGGGTGCGGATTCCGATATGGTAGGGTTTACGTTTACCCATTAAATCTCAGTGTGGATACCCTTGTAGAACACATACGCCTTCGCAGCACCCGATCACCAACCCCACAAAACGACAAAGCGAACACTATACCCCGCGTATCCTAGCATCAGCCGCACCACAATCGTGTGTCCCACAATTCAGTTCAAAATTAATAGTGGGGTTTAGGGTTTCTCCTCATCTCCCTGCATTTTGATTCTTCTTCAATCAACAGTTGAGAAAAAGGTCATATACGCACATTCATAGGCAAAGGTAAAAGTGTGGAGTGTAGAGAGAGAGAGAGAATGGTGAACCCAAGGTGCTACTTGGACATTAGCATTGGAGGAAAGCTAGAAGGGAGGATTGTGGTTGAGCTTTACAAAGATGTTGTCCCCAAAACCGCCGAGAACTTCAGAGCTCTCTGCACTGGAGAGAAGGGCATTGGCCCCAATACCGGTGTTCCCCTCCATTTCAAGGTCTTTTCATTCTCTTCTCTCTCCGTCTCTACACATATATAAAATGTGTGTATGTATATGTGTATGTGTTTATGCATATGTAATGTGTGGATTTATTCATGTTTTTCTCTCTTATTCCGTATTAATATAGGTCAGGTTGATGCTGAAACTCATATTCGTTATAGAATGATACGTTTGAGAAGGTTTATTCCTATTCTATTGGTGTTAACTTTTCAGATCGTGTGTATGAATTGATCAATTTTTAGCTCTGAAGCAAGTGTAATGTGAATTATGGCTAATGTAATTCGTATCTGAAAGCAGTTTCCGGCATTTCATTCGGTCATTCCACCTTCTATGATATTGCGACAATTCGTCTCATTGGAGGCCTACAACAGTACTTGCACTGCCAATAATATATTATTGAACACACGCATTTGTACTGAATGATTTTGTGTTATATTCTATGAGCTGAAGAGCTCATCTTATATCTTATGAGCCGAAGAGCTCATCGTTAGCTTTTTAGCTATTTCAAGCAGTCATTTAGGAAAAAAAATTACGGTCTTATTGAGAATAATCTTATTACAAAAGAAATTCACTGAAAAAACCTCTTAAGATGCTCTGCATTCCAAGTATGAGGTAAGATCGTCTCCTCTTCTATTTGTAACTCATAGTTCCCAGGTCTGACCACTCTTGAGACGATGTAAGGACCCTCCCAATTAGGCCCCAACTGCCCGTGAGTGGGGTTTTTCCTTGCAAGTAGAAGCTTTCTAAGCACCAGATCTCTTACTTTGAAACTTTTGTATCTGACCTTCCTGTCGTAGTATCTTGCAGCCCTTCTCTGGTAGTTCTGGATACGCTGTAGGGATTTGTTTCTTTTTTCGTCCAAGAGATCAAGGTTTAGCAAAAGCGACTCGTCATTATGTTCAGACTCGGCGAATTCGGCCCTGGGGGATAGGAGCCCAATCTCGACAGGTGCCACTGCTTCAGTCTCAAAGGCCAAGGCAAATGGCGTTTCCTGGGTTGCAGTCCTGGCAGTTGTTCTATAATCCCATAGTACTTATGGGACGTGCTCTACCCACTTCCCCTTTAGGGCCTCTAATTTAGTCTTCAAGGCTATCTTTATGGTTCGGATAGTGACCTCTGCTTGTCCGTTGGATTGCGGGTGAGCTGGAGCCGAAAAGTAATTCTTTATTCCTAGCTCAGCACAATTTTTTGAACTTCGGATTATCAAATTGCTTTCCATTGTCAGAGACGATAGCCCTAGGTATTCCAAACCTACATACTATAGATTTTCACATAAAATTATGTACCTTTTGCTCTGTGATTGTTGCCAAGGGTTCTACTTCCGCCCATTTGGTGAAGTAATCCACCCTTATGATAGCGAACTTACATTGCCCCACTCCTACGGGCAAAGGTCCAAGGATGTCGAGGCCCCATTGCTGAAATAGCCAAGGGCTCACTACCGAAGTTAAGAGCTCCAGCGGACAATGAGAGATGTTGGCATGTAGCTGGCAGGTTTTACACTTCTTGACCAGGTCTATGGCGTCTCTAAGCATGGTGGGCTAATAATATCCTTGCCTTAAGCCTTTCCCTGCCAGCGCCCGAGCTCCAATATGGTTTCCGCAGACTCCTTCGTGGATTTCTCTGAGTATATAGTTGGCATCCTCATTTTCTACATATTTAAGGAGGGGTTCCGAAAAGCCTCGTTTATACAAAATTCCCCTACAGAATAGAGAATCTGGCTAACCTGGTTCTTAGCTTTGCGGCCTCTTTGGGATCTTCTGGCAGGGTTCCATTCTGAAGATACCCTCGGATGGGATCCATCCAGCTTGAAGGGGCCAAAACAGGGAGCACTTCTTCCCCCTTAGTACTCACAGACGGTTCTGCTAGGTGCTCCACTGAGATTAGCCTATCCAAGTTTTCCTGCGAAGCTGTTGCCAGCTTTGTCAATGCATCTGCTTGTGAGTTCTCGGCTCTAGGAACATGCCTGATTTTCACCTGCACAAATTTCCTAATTAACTCCTCCACTTTCCTGAGATAAAGGACAATCTTCTCGCCCTTGGCCTCATAAGACTCCTCTATCTGTTTCACCACGAGTTGGGAATCACTACAAATCTCAAGTTGTTCTGCCTCTATTGAGAGTGCGAGGTTCAGTCCAGCAATGACAGCTTCATATTCGGCTTCATTGTTTGAAGCCTTAAACCCAAACCTGAGAGCGTACTCCACAACTATTCCATCTGGTGAGGTCAGAATGAGCCCAGCACCACTCCCTTGAGCGTTGGCAGCTCCATCTACTGAAAGCTTCCATGTAGGGAGGTCGGGTACCAACTGTGTTGCCTCCGCCTACGTTTCTTATGCGAATTCTGCGATAAAATCTGCTAGAACCTGCCATTTGATCTATGTTCTGGGCTTGTATCTGATGTCGAACTCGCTGAGCTCAATGGCCCACTTAACTAATCTCCCCGAAGATTCTGGCTTATGCAGTACTTGTTTCATCGGCTGATCTGTTGGAACCTCAATAGTATGAGCTTGGAAGTATGGTCTAAGTCTTCTAGCAGTTGTGACTAAAGTCAAGACAAGCTTCTCCATTTTCGGGTATCTCTCATCCGCCCCCCTCAGAGCTCTGCTACAGTAATAGACTAGTTGCTGAGCTCTGTCTCGCTCCCTTACTAGCGCTACGTTGGTTGAGAAATCGGAGACCGCTAAATAGAGAGTAAATATTTTCCCTTCTAATGGGCTTACCAAAACGGGAGGGGAGCTTAAGTAGTCTTTCAAGGCTTTGAATGCCTCTTCACATTGAGTATCCCACTGGAATGCCCTTTTTAAGATCCGAAAAAAGGGTTGACATTTGTCACTTGATCTGGACACGAAACGACTCAGGGCTACTATTCTCCCTGTTAGACGTTGAATCTCCCTTGTATTGGATGGTGGTTGCATATCCATTAATGCCTTTACTTTCTCCGGATTGCTTCAATTCCTCTGCTATTGACTATGAAGCCTAGGAATTTTCTCGCTGATACCCCAAAAGCACACTTGGCAGGGTTGAGCTTCATTCTATACTCTTTAAGGACCTAGAATGACTCTGATAGATGCCCTATGTGGAGCTCTGCCTTTAATGACTTTACCAACATATCATCGATGTAGACTTCTATGGTCGTCCCAATCTGTTTCTGAAACATTCGGTTCACTAGTCATTGGTAAGTAGCTCCAGCATTCTTCAACCCAAAAGGCATAACCTGATAGCAGTACGTCTCTTGTTCTGTCACAAAGGAGGTCTTCTCTTGGTCATTGGGATCCATTCTAATCTAGTTGTATCCGGAGAAGGCGTCCATGAAGCTGAGGAGCTCGTGTCCAACGGTGGCATCCATAATCAAATATATCCGGGGTAAAGGGAAGCTATCTTTAGGACAAGCGAGGTTGAGGTCAGTAAAATCGATGCAGAGGCGCAATTTGTCATTGGTCTTCTTAACAAGAACCACATTAGCTAGCCAAGTTGGGTAGTCCACTTCTCTAATTGCCTTGGCATGCAGAAGTTTGCTGACCTCCTCATTAATGGCTCTTTGGCGTTCTAGGGCGAAACTTCTCCTCTTCTGTTTAATAGGCTTGCTGGTAGGACTTACATTGAGCCTGTGAGTGATGACCGAGGGGTCGATTCCTTTCATGTCCTCTTGTTTCCATGCAAAGACTTCGACGTTTCTTCTCAGGAATTGAATCAGGAGATCTTTGATTTCTCTACTCAACTTTGATCCTACATATACTAGGTGCTCTGGCTCTTCGTCGAGCTGGATGGGCTCTAGCTCTTCTGTTGGCATGGGTCTGGTATCTAGCTCGTCCCTCATGTCGAGCTCGTCTAATTGAATATTTTCAACTTCTTTTCTCTTGATAGATGCCATGTAACACTCCCGTGCTACTCACTGGTCCCCTCGGACCACTCCAATTCCATTTTCGGTAGGAAACTTCATAACCAAGTGATAGGCAGATGGTATTGCCCTCATTACGTTGAGGGAAGGTCTTCCAAGCAACATGTTGTACGCCGAAGGCGCATCAACTACCAAGAATTTCACAGTAGTTGTGGCCTGATAGGGAGGGTCGCCCATTGTGAGCACAAGTTGTATCGATCCCAAGGGTAACACCTTCTTTCCAGAGAACCCTAACAAATGGGTGCTTACTGGCTCGAGTTTCTCTCTACCTATTCCCATCTTATCAAATGCTGGCGCGAAAATAATGTCTGCTGAGCTCCCTTTGTCGATCAGAACTCGGTGGACAGTTCTGTTGGCAACGACAGCTCTTACCACCAAGGGGTCATCGTGGGGATGTTGGCAGCCTTCTAAGTCTGAATCTGAGAAAGTGATAGTCGTGTCTAGCCGTGGTACCTTGGACACGGTTTGCACCTCTATTGCCTCGTCAGTTCTGATTCTGCGTAAATGGGTCTTCTTGGCTGTGCTAGATTCTCTGCCTCCAGCAAATCCTCCAAATATTACTCTGATCTCCCCCAAAGGTTACTGATGCTGCGCGGGGGCTTGCTGCTGAGGTGCAGGGGGTGGTTGAGCTCGGTTTTGATTGTCATTGGTTATGAAATGCCTCATCTACCCTCGTTGGATCAGGAACTCGATCTCCTTCTTCAACTGGATGCAATCGTCGGTGTGATGGCAATGATCCCTGTGGTATTCACAATACTTGGTGGGATCTCTTTTTGTAGGATCCGCCTTCATTCGCGGTGGCCATCTGAGGAACTTCTCATTTTATACCTCATACAGGATCTATGATACCGAGGCAGTAAGAGGAGTGAGCTGCCGAGGTGCACTCCTTGGTTGCAGCTCTGGCTGGGGAGGACCTAAGCGATCTCTGACATCCCCCCTCCTTTTAGGGGAGCGATCTATGTCTCTCCTTGGAGATCTTTCTCATCCTCTTTCCTTCCTGGGACTTCGGTCTCTTCTCTTCTCTTCCTTTACCTTCTCCTTCTGCGAGGAAGAGCCCCCTACCTTTGAGAGGAGGGCTTCTTCACCATTAATATACTTTTCTGCTTTGGCCAACACTTCTATCATGCTTGCTTGCGGGTTTTTTGAAATAGAGAATATCAAGTCCTTCGATTGCACTCCTAGTCCAGCAATGAAAGCAGTGATGGTGAATTTCTCATCTGGGACGTCCACCTTAAGGGATTCTGAATTGAACCTTTGGACATAAGACCGCAGGTTTTCATTAGGTCCCTGTTTCACATTTAGCAGGTGGTAACTTGGTTTTCGGTAGGTTCGAGCTCCTATGAAGTGAGACACGAACGATATGGAGAGCTCCTTAAAGGAGGAGATTGATGCGGGGGGAAGCCTGTTGAACCATGCCAAAGCTGAACCCTTCAGCGTGATGACAAAGGCTCGACATCGCACAGGGTCTTGGTATCCGTGTAATTCCATCTGGTTCTTATAGGTATTGAGGTGATCCATAGGATCTCTTATTCCATCAAAGGCCTCTACTTGGGGCATTCTGAACTTTGGGGGGAGGGGAAAGTGCAGCACCTCGGCGGTGAATGGGGATTCAGTCTGCTGCACTAAAGCGTCCATTGTTACTGGAGTCCTGCCCCTTATAGCCTCCTTCATGTGACTGAGCTCCTGTTGGATGCCTTTGAAGCGTTGTTCCCAATACTATTCCCTTCTTTCCTGTCGGAAAAGAAAGGAATCATTCTTCTCTCCCCTATTGTTTTGACTCTGCACCTCTTCATTATCAGCATTTTGGTGGGGAACCTACCCCCTGGGCTGGCTATTCTCCCCTCCTTCATTGTCTTCGTCGAGGGGATCGAGATGTTGACGCTCCTCTTGTGGGGGATCCCCTTGAGCGGGTCTTGCCCGTTGAGGGCCTTGCAAAAGCTTCAAGAGCTCTTCGTTCTGCTGGAGCAGACGTTGGTTGACTAGGCGAAGTGCCTCCATTTCGTTATTCGTTTGGGGAATCGTCCCAGGAGGATTGGTTTCAGCAGCGGGGAAGAGATCTTGAAGATTTCCGTGTTGCTTGCTGCTAGTGGCTTCCTGCTAGTTCTACACCCGTGGGGGATTCATCTGGCTTCTGCTCATGTTACGTGTGGAGACCATCAGTTTCCGGAAAAACCAGCGTATTTGTAATAAGAACAGTCGGTTCTCACAGACGGCGCCAAATTGATGGTGTAAATTCAAACATGACTGAGCTGATGATTTGATTGTTCGATTAGGGTTAGGGTCTGAGCTACTAGGCTCGTAAATACTAAAGTGTGAATTCTAATTGTGTGAATGATGATTTGCACAATGAAAGTACAGTGGTTCACCAGCTCGGGAGCTCGGCTAATCCACTCTCTAATGGATTCTCTTGCTCCTTTCTCTTTATTGATGATGAAAGAAACTTACTGGAAATTTTCGCTACCACTTAAGTTCTGCCTTCATTGGAGGCACTTGTACAATATTTATAGTTTACTCCCTATCTCTACAGGATCTGTTCCGAAATTCTAGCCTTTAGTTCGTGAGATCTCGCTGAATAGGTGGGAGAAGATCTTGGTTAGTTGAGAGTTTAGAGTCTTGATTATAGCGTTCCCTTATTTTAGGGGAGTCTGCTAGTGGCTAGCTGTCTCCTTCACGTTTCCTTAATTGTTTGCTCCCGGGGGGGGGGGGGGGGGGAAGGGGGACCTGAGGTCTGGACCTCTGAGCTCTGATCTGACCTCCTGACCTGACCTCCCTGGCAGAGCTCATACCTGGAATTAATTATTGGTATCATCACTTTCAAAGTTCGTTAAAACTATGTGTTTTCGAAACTTGTATCAAAACTCATAAAAAATAAATTTTTTTTTTTGCTGTTTCATATTTCATAAAGAAATAGTTTAATAGATAAATTTAAAATTATGATAAAATTGATAAATAAGCTAAAAAAGATTTGTAAAAAGACAAAATTGTTTGAAAATAACTGCATGCGATCAAGAGTAATGATTATGTACTGCCTGACCTGACCACCAAGCCTATCCTCCCCTATTCCTAATATGGAGCATAGCCCTCTTGTTCCCTCGCCACAAAATCACCCATCGCCATGCCCAAAAAACAAAAATATAACTGCTTAAGGAAATTAATTCTCGAATAGTTATAATTTTATGGATTAATTGCGAATATGATCTTCAAAGTATGTGTTTTATTTTATTTTGATCTCTAATATTATAATTATATCACATTAGCCGTTGATGCGTTCAAATTATTTTAGCCTTTAAAATATACATTTTATCTCGTTTTAGTCCCCAAATAATACAATTATATTCTAATAATCTCTAATATATTCAATTTATTTTTAAGTGATTTCCACGCATGATACCGTCTAGTTGTTTGACGATTCCTATCCATGTGCTTCCTACTTGCTCCTAAATGAAGAGCATGTCGAATAAATCACTAATCGATCAAAAAAAACGTGTTGTTCCTAGAGAAAAATATTTATCGTCAAGGGCCAACTACCTTGGATTTATGTTATTCCCTTCTGTCATACTGTAACTCACCATTTGCCAACTGAAATGAGTGAATAACATCATCTCAAGGCATTAGACAATTAGCCCTAGTGCAAATGTTCCGTTCCAAGAACAACATGTTTTTTTTTTTTTGTCAAATAAATAATCATTTGTCTACTATGCCCTTAATTTGGGGCAAATGGGTAACATATACGTAGAAATTATTAAAAAATTGACAATTTTATGTGTGAGGGTTACTTATAAAAAAATCGAATACATCATGGCTACTGTGATACTATTGTAACGTCGAGGGTCTAAAATGAGACAAAACACTTACTTTGGGAATCATTACCATAATTTTTGTGTGAAATAAACAGTGATTTGTTCAATAACTATTCATTTTAATGCACATGAGTAGCTCATGAGCAACTCATTTAAAAATCTTGATGGCGTCATGTAAAAGAATCATTAAAATAAATTGAATATATTAGAGGTTAATACGATATAATTATAACATTAGAGGCCAAAGTAAGAGACAGTACATACTTTAGAAATCACGATCACAAGTAACCCTAATTTTACCATTGTAACATTGGGTGCGGATTCCGAGATGGTAGGGTTTACCCATTAAATCTCAGTGTGGATACCCTTGCAGAACACATACGCCTTCGCAGCGCCCGATCACCAACCCCACAAAACGACAAAGCGAACACTATACCCCGCAGTATCCTAGCATCAGCCGCACCACAATCGTGTGTCCCACAATTCAGTTCAAAATTAATAGCGGGGTTTAGGGTTTCTCTCTCATCTCCCTGCATTTTGATTCTTCTTCAATCAGTAGTTGAGAAAAGGTCATATACGCATATTCATATGCAGAGGTAAAAGTGTGGAGTGTAGAGAGAGAGAGAGAGAATGGTGAACCCAAGGTGCTACTTGGACATTAGCATTGGAGGAGAGCTAGAAGGGAGGATTGTGGTTGAGCTTTACAAAGATGTTGTCCCCAAAACCGCCGAGAACTTCAGAGCTCTCTGCACTGGAGAGAAGGGCATTGGCCCCAATACCGGTGTTCCCCTCCATTTCAAGGTCTTTTCGTTCTCTTCTCTCTCCGTCTCTACACATATATAAAATGTGTGTATGTATATGTGTATGTGTTTATGCATATGTAATGTGTGGATTTATTCATGTTTTTCTCTCTTATTCCGTATTAATATAGGTCAGGTTGATGCTGAAACTCATATTCCTGTTCTATTGGTGTTAACTTTTCAGATCGTGTGTATGAATTGATCAATTTTTAGCTCTGAAGCAAGTGTAATGTGAATTATGGCTAATGTAATTCGTATCTGAAAGCAGTTTCCGGCATTTCATTCGGTCATTCCACCTTCTATGATATTGCGACAATTCGTCTCATTGGAGGCCTACAACAGTACTTGCACTGCCAATAATAGATTATTGAACACACACATTTGTACTGAATGATTTTGTGTTATTGAATCAGTATATTTTATATGTTAGTTCGAATGTTTTACCTGAAACAGATGAAGCCTTTGCTGCTCAAAGTGTTTCTTTTGCTTTCTCAGTTGTTTATTTAAAATTATTTTGCTTTACATAAAATGAATCTACTTTTAAAGTACATGATCAACCTTTGTATCTCAAAGTGATTAATCATACAGTGATACACTATTGTGAAGTATACAGGTATGAACCACATGTATGATGGGGATATGAGGAAAGCACTATTTGTACTGAATATTACAAAATAGACAAAGGTGAACTAGGTCTTCATAGTTTGTAACTTTGTGCACATTAAAAATTTCTGAAATTCTAGAAAAGTGACTATAATATAAAGGTGCACGTGATACTAAAAAGTCTGTGGTTATCACTAACTATCTGTAGTTCATTGCTCTGTGGAGTCGAGTACTGGTCAATGCATTAGAACTGGAACCAGACTATTTCCTTTTCTTGACAGAGTTGATGGCAATATACGTGAGATAGCCAATGGGGTACAACGAGGAAATTGAGTTGGATTTATCAGGGCTCTTTATGGAATTCATATTGTTATAATTGCGAAGGGTTTTGCTAATCATTGCTCAATAATCATATCAGGACTCATGTTTTCATCGCATTGTCAAAGGCTTTATGATTCAAGGTGGTGATATATCTGCTGGGGATGGCACTGGTGGAGAATCCATCTATGGCTTGAAATTTGAAGATGAAAATTTTGAGTTAAAACATGAAAGAAAAGGAATGTTATCAATGGCTAATGCTGGTCCCAACACCAATGGTTCTCAGTTTTTCATCACTACTACCCAAACTTCACATATTGATGGAAAGCATGTTGTATTTGGCAAGGTAATCAAAGGAATGGGGGTGGTTCGTACAATTGAGCACGTTACTACAGGAGACAATGATTTTCCAACTCTTGATGTTATAATAAAAGATTGTGGTGAAATTCCTGAGGGTGAAGATTATGGGATATCTAACTTCTTCAAAGATGGTGACACTTATCCTGATTGCCCAACTGATCTTGATGTCAAACCGGATGAAATTTCTTGGTGGATGAATGCTGTAGACTCCATCAAAGCTTTTGGAAATGAACAATACAAGGTACCTGTGTACATATATGGTTGGCTCTGTCTGATTCATGTTTAACTATTCATATCACAATAGTTCAAACTCACATACAGTGAGGCTGGTTCAGCATTTTCTTTGATGCATATAATTTTTGTTTTTCTGATGAGAAATCTCTCTTCAACTATAAGATTTGGGGTAAAATTAAAAACGCTAACTGTATCTTATCTTTTTCTATCAATTTATTTTGTTAGTTGTTGCTTGTCCTAGTGTATTAGAATTACAGAATACTAGATCTTACCAGTTTATCTGCCTTCAGTGGTTATCTTCGTATGAATATTGGATGTTGTCCTTGCTGATTTCACATGCAGAAGCAAGAGTATAAAATGGCTCTCAGAAAGTATCGAAAGGCTCTACGCTACCTGGATATATGCTGGGAGAAGGAAGACATTGATGAAGGTGAACCATTATTTCTGTCAATAAGTAACCATTCTATGCTATTACTTGAAAAGACTGGTTTTGTTGCAAATGTCTTGCGTCAGTCCCTCTTATGGCATTATCTGTGCTATTGTACAGAGAAAAGTCAATCTTTAAGGAAGACGAAGTCTCAGATATTTACCAATAGTTCTGTAAGTTTTCTTAATTTATATCCTTAGCAAGTGCTGTATATGTCAATTGGTAGAATGTTGGCAGTATATAGTTTTTGAATACTTGATTATTAATTATATTTACTTTTAACCCATTACTCGGTAGCTTGCTAAAGGCTTAATCATGTCAGTAGTTGATCTGTAAATTGAGAATTTTGAGATAATGTTGGTGCATGGTGATTATTGCTTAGAGTGTACACTGTGTGAACATTCTTTTAGTACAAATTCAATATTTTTTTTTTTTACTTTGATTTTTCCCCTCTTATAATCACTTTTCAGTTTTTTTCATTTTGATGAGGTTGAGGATGCTAAATTTGTGACTCTTACAACAACTAGATCAATAGTTACTTCGGAAACAAAAGAAGTAAAGTTGGGTTCATTTTATATGATTGCTAATGTCTTCTTGATAGATTTACGTACAGAATTTTGCCTTCCTACTGGTCATGATACTTCATCAGTCATGAATCTTAATATATGAAATCTCCTTTACTATGTAATTTAGGTGGTTCATCTGTCATATAGACTTTTAAATTTTTACAAGTCCGTATCTAAGGTTCTATACGGGTTGTAAAGTGGAAAAAGGAGAATGCGCATAACCCGACTAGCATCCCACATTTCAGACCTGAAAGGAATTGGAAATGAAAGAAGAATATGTGTGCACTTTCTATGGGTGGAATAACAACCCTTATCTCCCCCTTTTTGCCTTCGGTTATTACCAGCTGGCAACACTTGGCCCAACATTTGATTTTTTTGAAACAACCATGAGGAGTTCATTAAATCAAGTGTTCTCATCTCTGAGGATTTCATTAATTTTTCTCCTCTTCCATTTAAAACTACAACTCATTTTTTTTAACGTAGAATTTGTTGCTTATGTTGAACAATGGTGGTCAAGTTTGGTTATGGACCACAACATTGAAAGGTTTAGTCTCTACTTTTGGAGAGATCCTGTGCTAGCCTTTAATAATATAAAGCTGCAGTTGCTTCGTCTTGGACATGTCCCCTGTTATTTGTCTAGCAGCACGTGTTTTTTTTGGTTCTCCATTCTTTTCCAGTGGCTTGTAATTCAATCCTGTTCATGATTGCTCTTGCCTCTTCTGCCAACTGATGTGGGTGACTGCTTCAGGCCTGCAAATTGAAGTTGGGAGATTTAAAAGGAGCACTGTTGGACTCAGACTTTGCAATTCGTGATCTAGATGATAATGCAAAAGCTTTGTTTCGCCAGGGTCAGGTCGGTGTATTTAAATGACAGAAAGAAAATAAAAATGGCTTGGTTTTATAGACAAAAAGCATTGTGTACTGTTCATCCAATCGTCAGCTTTATCACACATCTGCCATTGCTATCCTACATAATCTAACGTTCTCAACAATGCTAATTTATGTTAATGTTTAAGATACAGAAGTCGCTTATTCCCAAGAAAAAATATATTGACATATAGAAGTAGGAATGCTCTCATGTTGACTGTGTTATGAAGTATCGAAATATGCAATAAACTTAATAAGTTATAGTGCATTAATTTTGCAGTGATCCTTTGATCTGGATATGCACATTAAGTTGGTAGTTTACTGCTGTGTCTGTAAATTACAGCTGAATTAGTTGCATAGATGGACATATGTGGCTTTTTCTTTCATTCCATCATCTCACAAGGATCTGCAGTTCAATGACGTCATAAATTAAGCAGTGCAACCCTGTTGTCAGTACCTGTAGATGGGATTCAGCTTGTAGCTTTGATTCGATCCATTGCGACAACCTTGTGAGAACAAATTGGAAAAATGCAGAGATTCCTGTCACTCAAATCAAACCTATCTTCTCTTTGGTGGTGATTGAGACTTGACAGATAAATAAATCCCCCATTGTAACCACAATATGCCAATCTTTGCATGATTTTCTAGCTACTTGTCTACATTAATTTCATTATAAAATATTGTTCTTCTCCTACTTTATCGTCAGGTGAAATATCCTGATCATCCTGTACTGCATCTCCCTTAAGGCTTATCTGATGCGAGGTGGAATATGGTGTATTTAGTTTGACAATACCATTCTTCTATCAATTTCTCCACTTCCATCTTATGTATTCTATAAGATCTGCCTTTTTACAGTGTAACTGTTTCCTCGTTACCACTTTTCATGCACGACAAAGTACCTGTTTTGTTTAGTTGCAGACAACTTAAGTTTGTTATTAGTTTTTTTTATTTTTTGTTACGGATGATATTCTATTCCTGCTAATTCTTCAGGCACATATGGCACTTAAGGATGTTGACGCTGCCGTTGAAAGTTTCAAGAAAGCATTAGCGTTGGAACCCAATGATGGTAAGTTTCATAATACTTTTTTATATAATAATTGGACTAGTGTGGTTTGATGTACTAATGGAAGGCAATATTTGTGTGCCTCTCTCTTGAGAGTAAGGGGTAAGTCCTTTGAATTGGATTACTGAAGGTATGGATCAAAATGTAAAATTAACTTGTTCCATATAGCAAACCAGTAGATTGTAGCATGTCATGATGGGAGAGTACTTCATGCAATTCTCAGAAAAGATTTATGTGGTCCTTGTTGATTGTAAGATGTAACATTGGAGGATTCTAGAGCTAAAAGTTTAGAACCAACTTACTTGCAAGTGTAGCTTGAGTGCTTGACTGGTTTGTGAAGCTGTGTTTATGCTCACATGTTTAAAACTAGTTTACTATCAAGTGTAGCTTGACTGGTCTGTGAAGCTGATATGCGAGGAGCCTTGGGTTCAAGAATTCCGATAATATTATAGGTGTAATACTCTCCCCCCCCCCCCCCCCCCCCCCCCCAACACACACAAAAAGGAGGGAGTGGTGGAACTGTGATTTGTTGAGAAGCTTTTTTTTTTTTTAATCCATATTTTAGGGGTAGGTTTTTTGATGTTAATCATTAAGATCTGAATGACTATGGTGTCGCCTTGTGCTTTTGCCATTCAGGTGGTATAAAAAAGGAGCTTGTTGCTGCAAAGAAGAAGGCCAGTGACTTTTCCTTACATGACTTTTCACTGCAAAAGTTCTAGGATTTTTGTAAACCACCTCTGAATGTGGCTTAATATTTATAATTGTGTGCAGATTGCTGATAGACGTGACCAGGAGAAAAAGGCTTACTCAAGAATGTTCCAGTAAAGTTCAGGCTGCCATGTGGTATGCTGCTACCTCTAATGTTTCTTTATTTTCATCAAAATTTGATAATTATGTTTCAATTGTAATCCTGAATGCAGGCTGCTTGCTGCATGAGCAACTCAATTCTTAAACTTCATGAGCGCATGGTAGCTTATACAGACATTGGTCAAGCTTTTTAGTTTGCAGATTTTGACTGGTTTAGGAAGCATCAGGTAGTAAACTGAATTAGTCGATCTCTATAAGAAAATTCTCTTGATGTTCTTCTCTCCATTCAATTTTCTCTCTTATCAGTATCGGGGAATTTTCTCTTATGGTTTTCTTACAGGGTTTGTTACAGAGCAGTAGGAAATTTCCAGATCCTTTGGAGAGAACATCATCGGAAGGTTTTTGAGAGAACAATGTTAGGTGGTCAATGTTTGAGCTAAATTTTGTTCAGAACATTTTTGTTGCTGTGAAGCAAAGATTGTAGCTGGAATTAAACTGGTAGTTGATGATACATCCAAGATCATGCAAATAATCTTGTTATCTTTCGTACAAGAAAACTTCTTATTTGAACAAAAATGGATGGTTTCTTTCTCTTGAGCAATATCTTTTTGTTAGTAGTTTTTGATCCTCTCAATTGTTTACTAGCCTCAGCAGTTGGAATGGCTCGAGCTTTAGGGAAAGCACACTGCCCAGTGTTGATCTGGGCTCCCTTTCTGGTCCTTGAACCTTCTTCTTCCCCTTTTGCAGTATTTCCATCTCCATTCATTAGGTCTTTCATTTTCTTTTTAGTTGATCGATTGCTGGAGTTTACTTCTTTCAATTTTCGGCTTTCTTGGGCTGAAAGCTTTTGTTCCATGGCCACTGAAACTCGCCAATCCGCAAGTGAAGTCTCTTCTTTAGCTCTTCTTGTTAGTGCAGAATAGTCTTCCTGAGTGAGTTGGACTGGGGTATTTTCCATCTGTGAAAGGCTGGTATAGCGAAGGGCCTCTGCAGTAGATGCGCCAAAGGCTTCTGATTCTAACTGCACGGCTCCAAGGGTGAGCTGCAATGTCCGAAGAGTTTGCCGTCGCAACCGCAGGAATTGCCTTAGTTTTGATCTGGCCCGGCGTTCTTCATCTGTTTTCTGCTTGATCTGTTCCATTTCTTGGCGTGTCTCATCCAAATTCTGATTCAATTGGGTAATCATGGTTCTGACCTTCAGTTCTACCTCTTTTTTTAATCTGATACTCATATTGGTCGTTTTAAGCTGAGATTCAAGCTCCGAGATGACAATGTTAGACATGGTAGATCGGTTCTGTTCACTTGCAAGGACTGATTGTAGCTTTTCAAGCTCATCAATTAGAGGCCTGGAATCTAACCATGACTGCATGGCATCGTCTTTAGCTCGCTTTAGTTCTTGATTCGTCTTGTGTAGTTCTGCCCTTTTTTCCTCCAATTGATTCCTGCAACTTTCTTCTAGTTTGCTTGCTTTGTATGAATGGTTCTCTGTTCTTGCTTCATTATAGGACTCCATTGGCTCTTGCACTGAAGGGATTTTTTCTGTAACTCTTGTCTGGTTACAGCCTTTGCTGGTTCTGTTGTCTAGCAATTTGTTGCTTTTTGTTTTGCTTGCCTATTTATAAGGTTTGGTGGATGGTCCTGCCAATCTTACAGTTGAGGGTGATGTTGATGAAGGTCTGAAATATTATTCAGGATTTTATAATATGCTTTGTTCTCATCGGTTGGCATCTGAATAGACGTCTTATCTGTAGCTCGAATGTATTTTGTCTCGATCGATGCTAGATTAGGTATCATAAATTTATGTGTGAATCACTTTATTTAAGTGGGCCTATAATCAATGTGTTCGTTGTAGTCTAGTATTGAATAAAAGAAAAATATATTGAAGATGATTGAAATCTCGTCCCTTTTCGAGGGAATGAGTGAAAGTATATTCTAACCTTAGCCTTGAAATAATCTGTGCAGTTTGTTTATCGAACCATCCTATGCAATTATATTTTATTTTAGTGCCAATTGTAGATGATTTGGGCGGCATGTTTCAATGCAATTTAAGAGGAAATTGACAAATTCAGCTCATTGTGATAGACGGGACTACTAGCTACTAAGGACTGAGCATTTGGTTTGAATCTCATCATTATTTCTTAACGATCAATTGGTATTGTATTTTTAAAATTTATTATTTTAATGAATATTTTTATAATTTTGGTGAGTTATTTTACAATTAAAAAATTTATCATTTTTATAGGTGATTTATCACTTTGTTGGTGTTTTCACCACAATTGTGGATATTTTTATCACTTTTGTGATAATTATTTTTATAATTTTCTTCGGTACAAATTTTGTTATCACTTTTATGGATTTTTTATCACTCTTGTGAGTATTTTTACCATTATATTTTTATTACTTTTTTTGGTACTACAATAATAATTTTTTATCATTATTGTGCTAACTATTTTTTTCACTTTTTCAGTACTATAATAATGATAAAAACACCCATAAATATAATAAAAATACCTATAAATGTGATAAATATTGATACAGTACTGATTTTATATTATTTTTTTTTTGTACTGAAGACAAATCCAACAATCAGTAATAGAGAATGGATCTAATAGGCTCATCCAGATCTAAACGCACTCACTAATTAATAGTCTTCAAAATTTTGCCTTAAAACTGAACTCCAAATTAATCTCTCTTTTTCTTTTTTTATTTGACGAAGTAATCCCTGAAAATTTATTTTTTGAACAGTATATATATATAGTGAGAACGATAAGATTGGAATCTGACCATTAGTTCAACAGCGGGACGATAATTATTAGATCTGCCATTCTCATATACATCATATATGTGGAATTGAGTTACCATTTTTTTTTTTTGAGGCCGGAGCTAAATCTACTTGGTTGGCCTAATAACCACTACTGGACTGGATGCCAATAAGTTAGACCTAACAAAACATGCCTTTAAATTCCAAAGCCCTTGATACGAATGTGACATGAATACACTATGCACTTGGCGCATACTAATATTCGATACAAACACGTAAATAATATAATACGATTGTTGATGATGCACAAAATTGACTTTGTACACCATCTGTTAAATAAATAGAAATAAAAGTAGCAATTAAAGTAGAGAGAGAGATGAGATTTATAGTGGTTCGGTCAATACGACCTACGTCCACTTTGGAATGGCAAGAGATTGTCGGTATTTTATTAATTCCGGTGAATAGAGAAAACAGAGAGTTACAGGTTAGAGAGGAAGAGGAGTTTAGTGCTCTATTCAATGTGATGCCCCCCAAGTGTTGGTGGGGCTTACAATTTATAGGCACCCCCTAACAAGTTGGGGCGACTTTACCGCAACTAAGCAACTATCTCGGTGGAGCTCACAACTTCTTCCCCACGTGCAAGGTGGTTGAGATGCTCTCCATGAGATTCGGTCCAAGATGAGATGAGGGTGAACTGTTTCCTCGGTAGTGCAAGCAAGGCTCCCATGCTCTCCTTCTTGATGACGTAGCTAAGCAGAGGGTTTGGATGGAATTGGACCATATTGGGCTTGGTGGGCCTTTCTAAGGATGGGCTCTTCAATTGAGATTGGGCTTTCTTCATAACTTGGGCTATTTGGGCTTGACCCATCATTTGCCCCCCAATGCCCCGTGTCCAAGGAAACTTTGGAGAAGGGTGCATTAGTTTACATCTTGAGTTTCAGGTGGTGGAGACTTCCCCTGTTAGATGCATTTTTGCTTTGGTGCATATTTCAAGTTTTTCCCACTTTTGCTAGGATTTTTAAGAGGGTCCATAACCTTCAATTTGGGCTTTTCCCTCTTTGCAAACCCTAGGCTATAAATACAACCTTCTTTTTATTCTACCTATTTCATTCTCTTTGAGTTTGAACACCCATTCTTGAAAACCTTGAGGGCCCAAGTTCCACCCATTCTATAGTAGCTTGAGAGGTGAAGTAGTGCTATTCTTGAATCTTTCCAAGAATCTATTTCCAAGAGGACAATGTCGATTGAGGAGGAAAATGGGCAGAGATCTGCAAATCTTGATGATACCATTGGAGAAGAAAGAGGGCTTTTCGGCGCGGGAGTGGAGACCTTAGGTGAGCAGGCTGCTCATGCCCAAGGGCTGGGCGCCCTTGTACTGGGGTCGGGTGGTGTTGGATGTGAGGTGGAGGAGCCGTTGGAGCCTCCTGTCCGTGCAGATGAGTCAAATGAGAGGGCCGATGTTGGGCGCACAGCTGGAGTGGACGAGTAGTCCCTTGGGCATGCAGCAGAGGTGGGCGAGCAGCCCCTTTGGTGTGCAGCAGAGGCGGACGAGCAGGCTCCAAGGGGGGCTGTTTCGGACGAGCAACAGGCGCTGATCAACGCTGAACTGGGAGCAATTTTGGGCGAACAAGGAGGTACTTTGGGTGCTGATCCAGGCGAGCAAGAAGGAGATGGGTCCCCGCTGGACGCCGCTGCCATGGGCGCGCACCAGCAGCTCACGAGGGGGGTTGTAGGCGCTGGTCTGGGCGCCCCAGGTGCTGGTTTGGGCAGTTTTGGCAAGATCTCCAACCCAAGTGGTCGTGCAGGAAATGTGGTAGGCAACATAGGCGAGATGGGCAGCGGTCTGGGCACTAATCTAGGTTGCCTGGGCGTTGATAATGCTGTCCTGGACAACATGGGCGCGCTGGACAACAGCCTTTCTTCAGTTGGAGGTGCAGGAAATCGGGCCAGGGAGTAGCGTGGAGAGCTAGGCAGTAGCCTGGGCGCCCATCTGGGCGCCGAAAATAGTGCAGAGGCAGATTTGGGTGCCACTCCAGGCGCTGTTTTGGGCGCCAGAGGCGCTATTCTGCGCAACTTTGAAGGGTCAGACACCTCTCCAGGTGTTGGGCTACCTCGTTTGAAAGAGCATAGGGGATCAAGCACCTCTCCAGCTGTTGGGCTACCCCGTTTGGGCGAACAAAGGGTGTCAGCACCTTTCCATTTGGCTCATTTGGGCGAGCAAATGGGGTATGCACATCTCCAAGGTGGTTTGGCTCATTTGGGCGAGCAAAGGGGGTCTACACCTCTCCAAGTGGTTTATTTGGGCGAGCCTAGGGCTGCCTTCGGAGCTTTGGTGAGCATGAGACCTTTTGGGGAGCTTGGGCTAGTCTGGGACCTGGTGAGCTCCCTTGGGCGAGCTCCACTGAAATAGGTGGCATTTTGGTGAGGAGGCCTACGTAGAGGGGAGTGCAAAGGTTGATCTGGGCGACCAGGGCGG
The DNA here is from genome assembly GCA_951799425.1 of Ilex aquifolium. NCBI lineage: Eukaryota > Viridiplantae > Streptophyta > Magnoliopsida > Aquifoliales > Aquifoliaceae > Ilex > Ilex aquifolium. Next base: position 7,409,520 of record OX637391.1, read on the forward strand.
CTGACTAGGGCAGCCAGGCAGCTGGGTACGCTGATCTAATGTAGTCCCTCGGGTTGCAGACGACCTAAGTTTCAAGATCCTGCCTAGAGATGACAAAAATAATGTTATTCCAAACATTAAAATATTTAACATGATTACCTGGAGAGAGAGGCAGACTGCTTGCGCGAGAACAAATGCAGAATTTGAGGACTGCTCGTGAGAGAGCTACACCTTTTGAGACCGAGCTTTTGGCGACCCATGAGAGAGCCGCTAAGCTGGAGATAGGTTGTCTGCTTAAGAGCAGTGCAGAGGCCAAGCTTTTGGCGACCCGCGAGAGAGCCGCTAAGCTGGAGGTAGGTTGCCTGCTTAAGATCAGTGCAAAGACCAAGCTTTTGGCGACCCGCGAGAGAGCCGCTAAGCTGGAGATAGGCTGCCTGTTTGAGAACAGTGCAGAGGCAAGTCAAGATTTTGGCGATCCGCGAGATGATTCACCTCGCCTAGACTTGTTGATTACCTCAGCATTCATATGTTTTTGAGCTTTTGCCAATAGTTCTGGCATGCTCTTTGGTGGTCGCTTCATTACTGAAAAAAGGAAACTCGATGAGCAGAGACCTCCCAGGAAGGCGGTCATAGTGACTTTGTCATTGGGCTCCTCGATTTGGAGGACCTCCTCGTTAAAACGAATGAGGTAACTCCTTAGACTCTCATCTTGATCTTATTTTATGCTGAGCAGATGGGTGACAGGCTTCTGCTGGCGGCGTCCACCAATGAACTGTATCACAAAGGATCTGTTCAGTTCAGCGAAGGAGCCTATGGAGGCCGGAATGAGTTTGGTGAACCATTGTCGCGCTGATCCCTTCAACATAGTTGGGAACGCTCTGCACATGATTTCGTCGGGGACGTTGTGCAGTTGCATTAAGGTCTTGTAAGTTTCCAGATGGTCCAGTGGATCTTTCGTACCATCAAAGGTCTCCACGGATGGCATTTTAAACTTTTGAGGGAGGGGGTAGTTCGCCACGTCAGGTTTGAAAGGCGTGTCAGTTCGCCTAACAAGGTAGTCCACAGTGTCAAGTCCTTGCGCCTTCATGGTGTTGAAGATGTTACCCAGTTGATTTTGCACTTCTTTGATTTTCTCGTCCCAATGATTGGGAGCTCCTCTGGAATGATCATGGAAATGACTCCCATGTTCCATGCTTTGGTTCTCACCCTCATCCTCTTGGAGATGAGGGTTTCCACCATGGGAAGCAGGAGGAGGAGGTGGAAATCCCTCATGATGGACTCTCCTGTGTGGGGCGCCCAGCCCTGCAGGGGCGCCTAGGTGTGGAGCAACAGGGTGTGGAGCTCCTTGACCTACAGGGCGTGGAGCTCCTTGAGGTCCTCTAAGCTGTGCTCCACCAAGTTGTGCTCCTCCTTGTCCAGAGAGCATGAGTTGCAGTATATGCTGGTTTTAGGCCACCAGCTGCTACATGGTCTCCAACATTTGCTGAGGAATTGACGCTGGAGCGTTCGGGACAGGGTTGGTAACTGGAGGAGCAACCTCCTCCTCTCGTGGAGGATTGTCTTCATGTTGGTTTATGGACCTGGTAGTGATTGTCATTGGTTCAGCAAATGGTATGTTTTGAAGTGAGAATTTTGTCGGTTCCCACAGACGGCGTCAAACTGATGATGCACAAAATTGACTTTGTACACCACCTGTTAAATAAATGGAAATAAAAGTAGCAATTAAAGTAGAGAGAGATATGAGATTTATAGTGGTTCGGTCAATACGACCTACGTCCACTTTGGAATGGCAAGAGGTTGCCGATATTTTATTAATTCCGGTGAATAGAGAGAATAGAGAGTTACAGGTTGGAGAGGTAGAGGAGTTTAGTGCTCTGTTCAATGTGATGCCCCCCAAGTGTTGGTGGGGCTTACAATTTATAGGCACCCCCTAACAAGTTGGGGCGACTTTACCACAACTAAGCAACTATCTCGGTGGAGCTCACAACTTCTTCACCACGTGCAAGGTAGTTGAGATGCTCTCCATGAGATTCGGTCCAAGATGAGAGGAGGGTGAACTGTTTCCTCGGTAGTGCAGGCAAGGCTCCCATGCTTTCCTTCTTGATGACGTAACTAAGCAGAGCGTTTGGATGGACTTGGACCATATTGGGCTTGGTGGGCCTTTATAAGAATGGGCTCTTCAATTAAGATTGGGCTTTCTTCCTAACTTGGGCTATTTGGGCTTCACCCATCAATTGTTATCCTTATTTTTGAATATTCACAATTCTTTCTGTCTTTTAAGAGTCTATGTCTGGATCAACATCTTCTATGCATCTATGCCCACTTTGTACTAGGCATTAAATAAATATTAGGTGGATGGCGGCCTTGCATATCCACAAATCTCGAAAAATCATCTTTAAAATTAACACAATACATAGCTTGAAGAGTTCCACAAAAATACATCACCTAGTCATATAATATATGTTCAGGATCCAAACACTTTATAAAAAAATGTAGGGAAAATTTTAATCACACTCTTTCTAGTTTATTAAATCTTCAAAGACACCTCTTCTATTATTAAAAACTTCACTGACATTTTTTTTAGTTTATATTTAAGTATCACTGACACCCCTGCCATTAAACCACTATTTTTAATAAAAAAAAAATTTATCTAAAATACAAAAAATGTCCCTACATAAATCCCAATAAAATTCGATTAAAATTCGAGCCAATTAAAATTTATTTTTCTATCTATTAAAATTCAAGCTGATTAAAGTTCATTTTTCTTCATATTAAAATTTGAGGGATTAAAATTCGATTCAAGCTGATTAAATTTTATTTTTTTTACGTATTAAAATTTGAGCCAATTTGAACTCTACCTGATCTATTAGTATCGATTAAAATTCGGTTCGAGTTGATTAAAATTTATATTTTTTTACTTATTAAAATTTGTGTCAATTAAAATTCGATTTAAGTTGATTACAATTTATTTTTTACGTATTAAAATTTGAGTCGATTAAAATGTATATGTTTTTATGTAACAAAATTCGGGTCAATTAAAATTCAATGTTAAAATCGGCTCGAATAGAATTTTAATCGGCTCAAATTTTAATATATAAAAAAATATAATTTTTAATTGACTTGAATTTTAATACATAAAAAAATTTAATTAATTTGAACAAATTTTAATTGATCCGAATTTTAATACATAAAAAAATTTAGAAAATAGGGGGAGTCTCATTTAAGATATGTCTATCTAGAGGGAGTGTGAATGAAGTTTTTCCTCAAATATATCATGGACAGTTTAGTAAAATTGCATTCTAATTAAACATTTAATCTGATATAGGGAGTTAGTGAAGATTCAAAAAATAGAGAGAATATCCTTAAGTATATGGTAAATTAAAAAGGGTGTGGATGAAAGTCTTTGGATCAAATTATATAATTAATTAAATTCATACTAAGATTTTTTAAAATTAATAATCAATAAAATATTTTAAAAAATAAAGGTAAAATGAGAAGTTAGTTATAAATTACAACTTTCTTGTATTTTTTTATATTTTTTACACAAAAAAAATTAATTAATTATGAAAAAATTCAAATATGAAAAAAAAATATTTTTTTTTCATTATTTTTCATTTGATGCTAATCAAAACAGGTGAATTTTAAAAACTCTCCTTCTTTCCTTTTCTTTTATTCTCCCGCTAAACAAACGGACTTGGAAGCAAAAGAACTATCAAGATTCAAGAGGCAATTCACTTCTCAGAAGTGCTCAAGAACTCTCAAGAGACAATTCACTTCTCAGAAGTGCTCAATCTTCAATGGCTGATTCTCGTTCTAGGTATGTCTATCTATTTGTCTGATTCTATATATCTCTACTCACGATTCATGTGTATGCAGTTCGAGTTTTTCGATTGTTGATTTTTTTAGGGTTTGATTTCAGTACAATCGATGAAGAACCTGATCATGACAGTGGCGGTGAATCTAACGTGTTTAAACCGGATTATGCGGAGATTATTGTAATATGTCACGGTGAAACTATTTGGAATGCCGAAGGTAGACTTCAGGTAAATTCCCTTCTCAAGCGTTAGATCGTGTATGGGAGGGTATGATATCTGTTCTCGTTGAGATTTGTTGATTTTTGCTAGATTAGTCTTTCTATGAGAAGAAGGAAATCAGAATCACCAACAGTATTTGGACCTAATTTGCTGATATAATTTATTGAGCAACCATTGGTAGTAGCAGGTTCCAACAAATAACAAATACTAAGTACACTGTCAATCCAATTATTATGAGTGATTACATTAATAAATTAGGTCTAAGTACATTGTACTTTATGTGAATTTAATATCAATATGCACAAAGGCCCTCGGGAAGGGGGAGGGGGTGTATGTGCATGAAGTATATTGTTGTTCCTTTTGTTTGACATATATTAGGGTCACGATGGTAGTGAAAAATGATTTTTTGTTACCATTCCTCTTTTTTTCAATCAATATGATTGGAACCCGTGTATTATTTGACTATAAAGATTTTTCGCTAGCATTCCTCTTTTTTTCAATCAATATGATTGGAACCCACGTATTATTTGACTTTGCTTTATAGTTTTCATGATCACTGTGCTATAAATGAATCAACCTAAAATCTATGGTTACAGAGTCATTTTTTGGTACCATAGCTTTATCCTATAGAGCAAGGCTATAAGTTTTGCCTCTAGTTTTACTCACTGTTATTGCCTTATTGGCTTTTCAGGGTCACCTAGATGTTGATTTAAATACGGTTGGGAGACAGCAAGCAAATGCAGTACGTTATGACTTCTATTAATCAGTATTTTCTCTGTGGCCTTTGTACATGCCTGAGAAATTGTCATATTTTGTTCAAGGTGGCTGTCCGACTTTCCACGGGGCCCAAAATCTCTGCTGTGTATTCATCTGACTTGAAGCGAGCTTATGAGACAGCAGAGCTAATAGCAATCAACTGTGGTGAGCTTGAGGTATGAATCCTAAAGCAATTTTTAAAATTAACATCTCTTCACAGTTGAGGGTATAAATTTAAGAAGGCAGCCATATCAATTTACATATCAAAGTAATGTGTATATTATGACAATGTAGCATATGAGTGATAGCATTTAGGTGTTCAAACTCATAATTGGGACCAAAAAAAAATTTGAAGCATATTCTTAAGTCAATTTAGGAGTGGCAAAGTTGCTTGTAAGCAATAAACATCAGTAATATTGCTTTTAACATGGAACTGCAATAATTATGAGTAATCCAACTGAAATAAAGGAAATGTCACAGTGAAGGGTGCAGGGAGATAGCAAACATTACGGGGACAAACTTGAAGGACAACTTTGACTTGGCTCTACCATATTTTGAAGAAAAAATTTGTGGTGCATGTTGGAATATGTATTTTTGAGGTGAGGCTTTTGGAATCTTTTTAGGTTAGACGTGAATGGCAGGGTCCACAGGGACACAACTAGTGAAGGGTATGCTATCTGATTACACCAAGAGAAGTAGATTATGTGTACAAGGTTGATGTGTCACTAATATCGGTATTTGGGATGTAGAATCATCCTTGCAGGCTTATGATTTGATAATTCTCTTAATTGCTGTACTGCTGAATGCCATTCTTCATTGAAGGAAATGCATGGAGTTCCAGTAATGGATACTTCTCTTTGTAAGGAAGTAGCTGATTTCCGACTTTCTTGCTGTGTAGTATTTTTATGAAGCCAAACGTGTCAAGGTGATGAGGGAAACTGGAATAGATTTAGATCTGGTATCATTGCATGATGTTGCAACCAGGGTTCTCAAACTAAAAACGAAAAGGTTTAATGTAGGTCTTGTTCTGTAACACAAAACGGGTGTATTACTATATTGTTTTTCTATTTCAGGTTATTAAAGATCCAGAGCTGCGGGAAAGACATTTGGGAGATCTTCAAGGTCTTTCACTCCGTGAAGCAGCCAAAAAAAGTCGCAAGGCTCATCAAGCTTTTGTATCTCACAGCACAGATCAAGAAATCCCTGTAAGGATTGTACTTATACGTGTGAAGTTGCAATCAACATGAAGTTTGTTTTGATTTAAATGTTTTTATTAGCATAATTTACAGGTGTTTATATAACAATAGTATAACTGGGGAAAACCTTTAGGATTAGGTTGCAAAATATCCAAAATGTGTGAGGCTAAGTGGCTAACCCCGATTGGGAGCTTTGCATGAGCTTCTGTTTGTAGCACCGTGTCGCCCGTTCAGATGGAAACAATATATTTTGGTCATTATTATCTTTGTTGCAATAGGTTGCTGAGATTCAGCCTGCCCAACCTTTACAGAGTTTCATCTGGTGAATTTAGCTTACTCAGTCTAAATATACAAGGTCAAGGTTCGGCTTGCTGGATGCTTGGCCCAGTCCAGCTCACACTTACTTATGGGGGAAATTATAATTTGATGTGCTAGATCAGTTGAGACTGTGATGCCTGTTCAGAGGCATTGATCTTTTTGCTTTGAAAATAGTAGTTTGTCCAACTTGTAGTAAATGGCTCTAATTTTATATGGCTATTTGCTAGATAGATGCTTTGTATCAAAGTTGTGTGTATTCAGGTACTTGTGTGATAAACATTTAATGGGTGATTTTGGCATTTTTAAGTGATCCCTTAGTTTAATCCATATGCAGGGTGGTGGAGAAAGTCTTGATCAACTATATCAACGCTGCACATCTTCATTGAAGAGAATTGGAAAGAAGCACAGAGGTATTTGTAGATTCATTGTTCACGATAATAAGAAAGTTTGCACAATATTTGATGATTATATTTGCATTTTCAGGAGAGCGAGTAGCTGTGGTCACTCATAGTGGTGTCATCAGAGCACTTTATAAATGGGCTTCTCTAGATGGGCAGTCTGCAGGGAAGATCTTGAGCACCTCCATCAGTAAATTTCACTTCTCTGATGGTAAGTGGACCATACAATCCTGGGGAGACGTTAACCATCTCCGGACACTGTAGCCACCTCAGCCAACCAGGATTTTGGAACTCAGATTTCGGCCACTAATTTCACATCCCGTGGGATTTTGACATCATCCTAGGTAAAGATAGTATTGCAATGGCATCTGTTCATCCTAAAGTTTTTGTGGGGGTATCAATAGAACTAGTCAATCCTAACTTGTTAATATCATTTCAGGTTTGTGTTGCGTCGAAAATTATCACGCCAACCTTTTTTTAGTCTTTGTTCTGTTCTCAGACTATAGTTTTCGGTAGTAATGGTTGTGTTTCTATTGTAGCATGTGTAGTGACAATGGCTTGACCAGGGATATATAGTGGCCCAATGTTGCATTAAATTGATGGATGTTGTGTGAGACTGCCTGAGTAACCGCTGGCACCACATGGGTTGGATTTGTGAATGAGAACAATCCAATCCAATCCAAGCATAAGATGTGAAACTTAAAAATTAAGCATTGTACTTACTACAAACAATAGTGTGAACAATCCACACAACCGGAATCCTGAGCCGCATTTGCTTACTTTTCAGTCCAACTCTTTATCACGCCATCGATTGCTTAGTTTCATTGGCATCTGAAGTTGGAGGAAGTGTTCGGTATCGTATCGAAATTTATAATTTTTTTATATTAAAGTTATAACTGAAAAATACATTATTGATCTTAAAATATCATAAATAATCATGTAAGTTATAACTTCTTTTAAAAGTTAAGTTATACATTTATTTATTGTGAATATTTCTAATTAGTTATAATTTCACATGAGTTCAAATCTTTAAAACCTCCACAAGAGGGTAATAAGTAGGAGATCTTATTTGACCACATCGGCGGTAGTTATTATTGATACGTGGTAACATCAATTAATTAGAATCTAACAATTATTTTTATAATTATCATATTCATTAACTATTACATTGGAATAGCGGATTTTTGCTAGTCTTATTTTGTTGTTTTCAAAATAATTGATAATTGCAGGTATCAGTTCCATAGAATATTTACTGCAAACTCAATGGCCACCTGTTGATTATTTGTGAAGAGATCCCATCATTTTAAATCTCTTTTCCCACTCCATTTAATAATCTTCAAACTACTAAGATACCCACTTTATTAGTTATTAAATTCATCTCATTTATACCCATTTAATTAAATTATTAAATATATGTCAAAGAAACTGAAACAAAAATAGTAATTGAAGCGAAATTTTAATATTTCATTGTAATCTATATTATTTCAAGGTGTTGAGAGATATTTTGATATATTTTCACCAATATCTTTGAAATATTTTGAGTTATTTTAAGATATTTTGATATATTTTGACTAATATTTTAAAAATAATTATTATTTTTTTATTAATTTTTATTCTACTTTCTGAAATATTTTTGTACCAAAATAATACATCGAAATAAAATTTTGATCATTGTCTATATAGTAGGTTAAAATAAAATTGAATTAATTTAATTAGTGAATATAGACGGGTGAGTTTAGTAATTAATGGGGTGGGTATAGATGAGATAAATTTAATAGTTTGAAATAAGATGATTAAATGGGGTGGGAATAACCCCAACTTTATTTGTTAGTGGCTGTCTGCCTAAGTACTCTTTTTTTTTTCTTTTTTTTTTTTAAGCTGTTTAAAAAGGAGAAGGACAATCAAGAGGTAGTAATTTCTCTTGAGCGTGGCCATCAGCATCCTCTCATTGTGAAATGTTTAATTTGACTCATAGCTACTAATTCATAAAGGTAATTTGTCACCATAATACCACTAAATTTAAATAACAAACTGTGTTACTTCGGTACTTAATAACCACATGAAAATAAAGTACGATCCCAAAATATTACGATTTTCCAACTAGACCACACCAACTCGGGTGGTTCTCCCTGAGTACTCACAAACACATTTGATGCTCCCGTTTCATATGGCTTCTTCAAATTCAAAGCTCCCCGGCCGGTTCACAGTGATCTGATCATTTAGATCAAGTGTATATCCTTCCTTTTGGTTCATGTTGAAGACCATGATTATCGGTGCTCCTGGATCACCGGATACTCTCTCAAGGTAAGTAAAGGTGACCATGGCGCATCATGCGTGGGTCCACCAATCTTCAATTCTTCATATAACTCAAGTGTGTTGTCCTTTGTGTGATCGTCTTTAGTAAAAAAAAAAAAAAGTTGGTTTTCAATTTAATCTCGAGTACAGAACCAACCTTCATATTATAATACCACAAAATGAGCATGTGAAAAATAATTTTCTAACGTCTGTTTTAATTAGAGAGTAAATTAATCAAGATGCGTATAAGTTGATTCGAACACCTCTAACTAATTATTGAACAAAAAAAAAAAAAAAATTAAAACCAGAAGTCTTGACTTATTATATTTATAGTAATTGATTATAAAAATTATTTAATACACCAATAAAATGTTAGGCATAACAATAGAGAGACAGAGAACAATTCAAAGTCACATAGAAGCTAAAATGTGTCATGTATGATTCAGAGTTGTTTTCAGAGATTAGCGAATGTCTCGATTCACCCGCCTGCCGATTGATCCACGGGCCAGGCAACTGGACCATTGATTAATCCATGGGTCAGAGCACGTGAGCCTACCAAAGAGCTATAATCCATAATCTATCGGGTGAGTTAAGATGGTATATTTTTTACATATTCGACATTAAAAAATCAAAATTATCCGACTATGAGTTGGGTAATAATAATGATGGATTTAATTTTAGGGTTTTTTAGGTGGGGGTATAATTTTTTAGACTTATTTAGGCAAAAGTGTATGGATAAGTTGTTTATTCCATTAAGTACAATTTTTATAAAATTTTTTGTGTTTAGGTATAAAATTCAAATGAATTAAAATCATTTTTACCTAAACACCTTTCCTTAATTTATGCATTCTTAATTGGCAGTTATATATCTAATCAAATATGTAAAGATTTCATTAGATTCTTTCACTATCTCTCCCCTATTTTCTCTCCTTCTCTCTCTCTTTCCCCTTTACTTTCCCTATCTCTCCCCTATTTTCTCTCTATATCTATCATTGATAATTTATTTTATTTTCAAATATGCAAATATTTGATTTATTTTTTCATCTCTCTCCCATATTTTCTCTCTCTCCCCTTATTTTCTGTAACCATTTCGCTCTCTCCCTATTTTCTCTCTTTATTTATATCAACATTACAACAACATAATTACACTAATCAGTTATATCAATCAGTTACAATTGTGTTATAATACACCAAACAGTTATTCATGCATTCTAATAAACCAAACAGTTACACCAAACAATTACACAAATTTATAATATCAACCCAATTTGTCATTCAATTGTTTACATAAACTTAATAGTTGCACTATTTAGTATCGCGACATCGTTACACCAATCATATACATCAAATTTAGTATAATGATAAAGTCTTTTGTGTAATGATAAACTCAATTTGGTGTATATAATTGATGTAACCATGTCGTGATACTAAATGATGTAACTCTTTGATTTATGTAAATAACAAAATGACAAATTGAGTTGGTGTTGTAATTTCGTATAATTGTTTAGTATAACTGTTTAGTTTATTAGAACACATGAGTAACTGTTTAGTGTATTATATGGTAATTGTAACTAATTGGTGTAATTTATTAGTATAATTGTGTTGTGTAACATTGATATAAGGAGAGAGAAAAAGGGAGAGAATAAGGAAATAAGGGGAGAAGGAGTGAGAGAGAGAGAAAAAATAAGGGGAGAGAGAGATGAAAAAATTAAATCAAATCTTTACATATTTAAAAAAAATTTATCAATATGAGAGAAAGAGAGAGAGAGAGAGAGAAATAGATAGAAAGAAAATAGGAAAGAGAGAGTGAAAGAGTAATGAAGAGAGAGGAGAGAGAGTAATGGAGTAATAAATACCCTTTTAGTCTTTTTTCAAAAAAATGCACTTAGGGCAAAATAAGTTTTTTTAATATAGTTTAGCTCAAATAAGTCTAAATTTTTGTACCGACTTCTAAATTACCCTTAATTTTATGTCCCTTTTAGAGCTCAAAATTTTCTGGGCTCAAAAAAGACAGCCCAAGCCTTTCATCCAGACAATATTCATTGGACTCGAATTAGACCACGACCCAATTTCGGAGAGACTCGATGCTCGCGAGCTCAGCATAGCTATCAGCTTGATGCTGACGAGCCCTGTATAAGTATCAGCTCGAGAAATGAGAGCACTGCACCAGGTCAGTCTGCAAAAGCTGCAACATGACGCATGGACAAGGGATAAGGGGACATTACTTGACGATTCTGATTAACGAAAACCCATCGGTAGTGGAGGTGAATTACATACTACAACCGACGAGTAATTGATGCAAAAAGGTGTTAGGGGCCACAGCTCCAGGAACAGACAAATACATAGGGGACCACAGAATCTACAGACAGGGCCGGCCATAGTAGACTGCTAGACTTCTGAAACAAGGAAGGTAGACGACTAGATGTCTCTCTCTCTCTCATCTGTGAAGGAATTAAGCAAATCTCCCTACATCACTCTGCCTCTCTCGCACAAATTTATCAACTGCTATTATTACGGGATTCACTCACAAACCATAGTGTACGTTTAACATCACTCCCTCATGCCCTCTTTTTCTCTCTCTCTCTCTCTCTCTCTCTCTCTCTCTCTCTCTCTCTCTCTCTCTCTCTCTCATTTGTGAAGGAATTAAGCAAATCTCCCTACATCACTCTACCTCTCTAGCACAAATTTATCAACTGCTATTATTACGGGATTCACTCAGAAACCACAGTATATGTTTAACGCCACTCCCTCATGCCCTCTTTTTCTCTCTCTCTGTCTGTCTGTCTCTGTCTCTGTCTCTGTGTGTGTGAAGTCTGAATCTGAACAAAAAAAGAACACCAAAGCTCTCTATTCTCTAATCTCTTGTAGTTCAAAAACCCATCAATTAATTGATAGTGATCAAGATTCAAGGTTCATAATTTTTTAGGCTCAATCTACTATAATAAACTGGTTTGTTCAATTGTTATCTCATTTTTTATTAGAAATTTTATAGAAATTTTTAGAAGTTTGGTGTGCTTAGAATGTTTAATATGTTGATTTCATATTTTTGATATTATTGTTGATTTATAATGTCTCATTTTTTTGCCTGAAACTTAAATGCTTGAATCTTGATAGTTGATTGCTAAAACCTTAACTTATATAAAACGATTAGATTCTTTTCGAAATGCATGTATAGCTTTTAGAATTTTGTTAACAATATCGGTAACAATTGCTTCAGCAGAGAAAAGTTTTTCAAAACTTAAATTAATAAAATCTTATCTCCGATCAACTATGTCACAAGAAAGATTAAATGGATTAACTATATTATCTATTGAAAAAGATATATTAACAAAAACTTGAATATAAAAATTTAATCAATATTTTTGCATCTCAAAAAGCTAGAAAAATAGCTTTTAAATAAATATATTTTAATAATTGTTGCCTATTAATAAGATCCCGCCTCATATTCTCACCTAGGGCCTCCGGATTTGTTGGGTCGTCCATGCAGTAGAAAGGGATCACCACGAAACTCGAACCTCCATATGTTTAAATAGCTAACGATGCCACAGTACAGAGGCCAATAGAGAAAAACTACCCAACAGTAACCTATTCAATATTCTGTAAAAGGCTTCCAACTAAATACTTGGTAACGGTAATCTTCTTTCCCAAACAATACATTTCTCAAGGAGTAAGAGCTTCTCTTACTGTAGACATAACATTAGTCTTTCGGTTAAGGTGAACCATTCATATTATTGTCTTCATCTTGCATCTAACACTTAACATACATTCTCTCATATACACACGTACACACATTCTTTGGGTCATATCTCATTTTGTTCTGTCAGTCCAATCAATTTCAAGTACCATCAGATAATAATGAATCATCTTTCGGTCCTCATAGATTAAAAACGCAGTCCATGACCTTACCGGATAAATTACAAGATTACAAATAATCACCATGTGGCCCACAGATTGGCCTATAATCCAATGAATGGCCGGAGTGACTAGCCAACCCGGGGACAACGGGCCATTTGGCCCGAGCTTACATCACTAGTGAGTGCACACGATAGAAAGGTGGTAGTGTGCGTGTGTGTGAGAGAGAGCGAAGGCGAGAGATGGTAGTTGAAAGCAAGGATAGTGAAAAAAGTGGTGGTGGTGGTGGGGCCAGACTTTGAAAATTACAGTGCACGTACAGTTTCTAAATCCTCAACAATTTTAGTGGGAAGTCTGTTATGTTATGATTGAGTGGGCTGCAAGGCTGCTATGAAATACAATATGACCCCAGATTTTACTGTTTAATTAACTTTTCTGATGGTTTATTGTGCAGCAAGAAATTTTGTTTTTCAGCGTGGACCAGTCCAGCATTGAGTTTCCAACTTTGCCACCTCCTTTTTATTTATTTATTTATTTAATCTCAAAATTTGCAAAATGGTGACGAAAAACATTTCATCATCACTAGGGTTTGTCAACTGTCAAAATCCATTAATCGAATCCCAGTCGAAATGAGAATACAATTAGATTGAATCACTTACATTATATGTCACCAATTTTAAATATACTAATATATATTTAATTCTCTTGTGATTTGATCAGAGTTATATTCCTATATTTTTTAGAATATATGATAAAACTAAACATTTATTTAATAAAATTTCAAATATAATTTAATCTAAAAATTCATCGAATATTGTTATCAAAATACAGATGGATCAAAATTCAATCTAAGACGTACATGCTCCCAAAATATTATCCATGCCCAACTTGTCCAGAATTGGTCTCAATATAATCTTAAGGAGTAGTTCAAAGAATAACAAGGATGAACGGTAAATACAGACGTCTTGAGTTTGAAATTTTGTAATCTCTTGGGACAAGATTACAAGAAATTTATCCCATTTTTTTAGTCCTGACGTGAATGGTCTATTTTTGACCAAATTAAAAAAAAATTAATCAAAATAAATATAAATTGACTTATATAATCCTTAAGAGTTGGCCTGAATATAGAGTTGGCTTAATATTCATAGACATTGGATTGGATAAAATAAAGTCAAACAGCATTTTTTTGCGAATAATATATAACGTCATCTCTTACATGGACAATCTTAGATTTTGTTGTATACGGTTTCGGCATCCATTCAAGCAGTTAGTCTTTGACAAAATCTTTTTAGTTGACAATCTTATTTTGACGACGCATGTCGCATGCTTCATGATTATCTTGACAAAACAAAACGAATTCAATTCACATGATGTTTTTGCACAGGTTTGTCTGACACCACTTGCATTAAAAAAAAAAATGGCTTATTGGGTGTGTTTGAATAATCGGCAAGGATAGGAATGGATTGAATTTTTTGTATCCTAACCCATCCTACCCAAATTCATTCAGGCACTTAATTAGATGGGTTATGTATACCATCTAACTCAAACCATTGTTTGGCAAGAAACAATTGAATGGGATGGACTCCACTTGACTTTTGTAGATATTTACTATTGTACTCATTGATACCCATTGATGAACCAGACCTCTATAGTGATCGCCACCACTGCCGCTACAACAGAAACGTCACCACCGCCACAACAGAACCACCACTGTCACAATAGAACACCCAACGCCACCACTGTTACAACAGAAACGCCACCACCACAACAGAACACCCACCACCACAACCATATTTCTCTCTCGTGGTCAAACTGTTTACAGTGGATCTCCAGCGAATCTACCGTTGTTCTTCTCCGATTTCAGCCATCCGATACTGGCGAACGAGAATCGAACCAAGTTCGCTCTTGATCTCATTCGAGAATTAGAAGGCTCACCTAGTGGAACCAAAAGCTTAGTCGAATTCAACAAATCATGGCAGGATTTGAAGCGAAGTAGAACTCGAGATAATGATCCAAATCAATCCCCAAGTTCAACTCATAATTTATCGTTGAAAGAAGCAATCAGTGCGAGCATTTCACGAGGAAAATTAGTCTCTGTAACAGCAAACGATTCGAGTCCTTCTTCAATGGTGCCCACATTTGCAAACCCTCTCTGGATCGAAATGATGGTTCTATCAGAGTGATCGTTCAAAAATTCTCGGCGAATGCCATAGATTTTTGGGATTCGATTAGGTGCAGTTTTGGTTACTGGGTTCATCTTAGCTACAATCTTCTGGCAACTCGATAATTCACTCAAAGGCATTCAAGAACGATTCCACCACCACCACACAATAGAAACATCCACCACCACCACCACAATAGAAACATCCACCACTATCAGATCTGAGAGATAGAGAAATTAGGGTTTCAAAATCATCCACCATCGTGGTGGATAATTTTGACTGTGAACGATCGAGGTTAGGGGTGATGCTGGTGAAGATCTCTTCTTCATTCGGTCCACTCCGGCACCCAAACCCATCCCAGCAGAAACCCTAGGCTTGGGCTTCGTCGCCTTCTCAAAGAGAGAGAGAAAGAGAGAGGAGACAGACAGAGAGTGAGAGCCAGAGATCTGGAAGCGAGAAAGAGAGCTCAAGAGAGAAAGGTGGGGTAAATATGTCATTGCCCTTCATAACCCGTCGGCTGGGATTGAAACCCAGGGTGGAGGTGGGTTAATTTTAACCCATGTAGCAAGGTTAAAAAGCACTGTAGCATCCGAGTCAAGGATAGACCCGAGATTTATATCCTACCTCAATTTTGACTTCCCAAACAAAGGTTTGTGGGACCCATTGCTTTATTATCCTATTCTTATGGTGTTAATCCACCTTAACCCGGAGACAGACAGAGAGTGAGAGCCAGAGATCTGGAAGCGAGAGAGAGAGCTCAAGAGAGAAAGGTGGGGTAAATATGTCATTGCCCTTCATAACCCGTCGGCTGGGATTGAAACCCAGGGTGGAGGTGGGTTAATTTTAACCCATGTAGCAAGGTTAAAAAGCACTGTAGCATCCGAGTTAAGGATAGACCCGAGATTTATATCCTACCTCAATTTTGACTTCCCAAACAAAGGTTTGTGGGACCCATTGCTTTATTATCCTATTCTTATGGTGTTAATCCACCTTAACCCACTACTCAAACACACCCATTATGATAAATTAGGATTGATACAACAAAAGTTTAAAAAATAAAACAAAAATTTTAAAAATAAGACAAAAGTTTGGATTTATTTTTCAACAATCCAAATATGGTATTGAAAAATGATTTTTGAACACCATACCCTAGATCACACAGAGAAATTTGAGAATGTCAACCTGTTGAAAGCGTCATATTGATTATATAAATTTAATCACATTCATACACAAATACGAGACATCCACACAACCATTCACACATCCACCAATAAAAAATTAATATTAATAAAATATAAAAAATTAATTTTTATACACAACTATAAGAAAAATTATTTAATTTTTAAATATATATTGGTTACAAAGCCTTAAAATGATAATTATAGTTTATAAATATTATTCTAGTTTGATATCTATTTTTAAGCCTGAGTCAGTACTTTCAAAATAAAAATGAGAGCGCGAATTTATGGAAAATTTACTCTCAGAATATTAGCAGTTTAAAATGATTATGTTGACTAACACCATACCTCTAATTTTTATTTAATAAATATATATATATATATATATTTTGTTTTTGTTTTAAAATTATTAATCAAAAAAAATAATAACAAACATTGAATTAATTTTATACCATTACATCTAGCCTTGTCCAATTCCTAGAAGTTCCAGTTGTGTTTTTTGTTTGAAGTTTAAACAAATGAAACAGTCTGAGTTTGAATTTCCAGATTCCTTTGCGGCTCAAAGGCCAAGACAAGAAGGAATTGTCTCTTAATCCCCAGTATTTGTTTTTGTCCAAATAATGCGACAAAAATCAGTCAAACTCAAGGGCATATTCGTCTTCTCACCCCCCACCGCCCCCTATAAAATTAGTCCTATGACCCTACCTTACATTAATCCCCAAATTGAGCTTCAGACAATAAAACCCACGAAAAATAATCGAACACACCGAACCAGAAGACCGACACGTGGACACAATTGTACAGCCTGGGGCCACACTCATGATCTTTAACCTTTTTCTTTAAGACGAATTATCCTTTGTATCCCAAAATTACTTAAAATTGTAATCTTAAATAGTATAATTTTTTATATTATATCTTTAATATATTAAAATATTGTAATATTACTCTTGCATTACTTTTTGTTGCTTATTCCGTTTAGAGTTGATAATTGAGTTGAGTTTTGCGAGTTTGAGTCGAGTCTGTCAAACTCGAATTTGAGTTAAGTGAACCCGAATCGAGCCCAAACACCTCGACTATTTTATATATAAATGAGCTGAATTTTGTGAATTTGATCCGAGTATGTCGAGCTCTTTTTTTTTCTAAGCAATCCTCAAAAATTGTTTAAGTATTGTTCGAACTCGACTCAATTATCCGCTCTAATTCTATTTATGTCAAGAAGTGATATTTGACCAAATGAGTCATGAAAGCTATGGAAGGATGAGTTGTAACACTTTTAATATCCTGTGTAATGTAAGAAAAATTAATTTATAAGGGTTAAAAGTAAAAATTATTAAATATTTTAGGGTACAAAGTGTGAATCCTTCTTTTCTTTATTAATTGATTGTAATTTTCCACTTCAATTGGGTAAAGGTGAATTCAGTCCACAGTCATCGACAAAAGCGAACTCATCGTCGTTTACCCTTAATCACCATCTTCAGATCCCTCTTTCTCTCTCCTCATCGCCCAAGATAAAGTTTCAAAGTAAATCAGTGGATTACCCAGAAAACAAATTTCATTTTTTTCTGATTAAATCTTCATGTAGTGCTTGTAAACTACGATTTTAAATATATTGTGTTTGGGGAGGAAGAGGAAACAAGTACCAAAATGGGAATTTGCACTTCCAAGCCCTCCCCAGAACCCAATCTCTCCGACAATCATCAATCCACAAAGAAAATCCCTGCTCCGGTAGAGGGTAATTTTGTTCCGGTTGTGGATAACGCTAAACCACCTGAAAATGCTGAAAACCAAGGCAATCAAACTGTCAAGAAGGAAGAAGTGACCGAGGTAGGTAAGAAAACGCCGTTTTTCCCGTTTTATAGTCCAAGTCCGGCCCATTATTCGTGGTTGAAGAAGTCTCCGGCGAGATCTCCCGCGAATGGGAGCTCGAAATCGACGCCGAAACGGTTTTTCAAGCGGCCGTTTCCGCCGCCGTCGCCGGCGAAGCACATTCGAGCGGTGTTGGCGAGGAGGCACGGGTCGGTGAAGCCCAACGAGGCGGCGATACCGGAGGGGAATGAATCGGAGAATGGAGTTGCGGGTTTGGATAAGAGTTTCGGGTTTTCGAAGCATTTTGGGGACAAGTATGAGCTTGGGGATGAGGTTGGAAGAGGGCATTTTGGGTATACTTGTAAGGCCAAGTTCAAGAAAGGTGAGCTTAAGGGACAAGATGTTGCTGTTAAGGTCATACCCAAGGCGAAGGTTCGAAATTTTTACTCTTAATTTTTCTGTTTGGATTCGAATTAATGATAATTTGCATGAATCGTGAGTGATCTGTTTGATTTTGTGTTTGTGGAACTGAGTTTGATGAATGTTCTTGAGGTTATAGTGATCAGATCTGCAGGCAATTTTTTGGGATGAAAATAAGATTTTATACTTTTTGTTGTATAGTCTAGTTGGTCGTTTATGCATTTTTTTAATTGCAAGAATAGCCACCTCATGATACATAGTTGTGTAATTTTATAGGACTGAGTTGCAAAATGTGAAATTTCTCAAGTACCATTGAAATAGTTTAGTGTTCGTTTATAGTCTATCATTAATGTTTGTTTGTATTGGTGTGATTTTTTAGATGATCCGTAATGTGTATATAGTGTTCGCTTATTTTGGCATTAGACAAGGGGATTCATTTGAGATTGAATGCAAAATTCAAATATTGTGGTAGTCTTTCGTTTAAGTTGGTGAAGTTTTGTTGATGGAACTGCGAAACGAATCTTTGGAGACTGTTGTTTTTGCTTTGTGATTCACTGATCATATGAATCAAATCATTTTCATTTGAGTGGATCTTTATCGTTGATTACTAACCTATTTGATGTAATTTGATATATTTTCAGTTGCTTCTTGTTTTATTATTGCATATAATCGTTAGTTTATTTGTTAAGTTTTCTGATGTTGAGTCCTATGTTTAAAATCAACACTATGTATTACCATTGGAACTTGCCTTTAATTCTATTGGTGGAAGTACAAGTTTATGGACAGGGCATGATTTGCTTCAATAAGCAGTATTGTTAGTTCTTAATTTTTGGTTCTAACTCCTTGCTCATTTTTGTATCCAGATGACCACTGCCATAGCCATTGAGGATGTGAGAAGGGAGGTCAAAATATTGAGAGCTTTGACTGGACATAACAATCTAGTACAATTTTATGACGCATTTGAAGACCATGATAATGTCTACATAGTGATGGAGTAAGCTTTGATCTTTACACCTACTCTGAATTTTATCTTATTCCGTGAATTGCTGTATCTCTACGGGATCCGATTGCCTGACTAGTGATGATATGTGTACTGCTTAAGACTAAGCTTCTTTGCTACTTATATCTGATTTAATTAATATTTTTTTTAGTCTTCATTTCCCCTTAAAATATTTCTATTCATGTTTCGTTTGTGTGCTGAAAGCGCATATTTTTGCAGATTGTTTCTGGTATCAAAATCATAAAGTGTGTCAATAATTTACTAATTGTAATACATTCTCAGGTTATGTGAAGGAGGAGAGCTCCTGGATAGAATACTTTCAAGGTAATAATATTAGTTTTAGTTCATCGAATTTTGTACTTTTTGGCTTCTACCATAAAAGGTGAAATTGTAATTTGTCAAAGAACAGGTTCTTTAAAGATCAATAGCATATGATATGTTTTGTTGCTTGGCCGGCAGGGGTGGGAAATATACTGAACATGATGCAAAAGCTGTGATGATGCAAATATTGAGTGTTGTTTCATTTTGCCATCTCCAGGGTGTGGTGCACCGGGATCTTAAGCCAGAGGTGAGGGATATTCTCAAGTTTGAACTGCCTATGTATAAGATTTATATTTTATACCTGTATATTGGTGTGTAGAGGTTGAGTGGACTAAATTTGCATACTTCCAAATTAGAAAGGTTAAAAGTAGGCTTCTTATCATTAATTAATGTATGCAAAATCATTATAAACCCTAGTGTCTTTCATAAACCACAAGCTTGGTTATTACTTTCTAATGACTCTTGATTTGTAAAATGCTGTTCAAATTTGTTCAAATCACTATGGTCATTATTTTTTGGGTTAAGAACGAAATAATATGGTGATATTTTTGGGTGCAATCAGATTTGAAATGAGTAGTAGAGATATGGCTATTCAAACCACCCCACCCATAAAAAAAAAAAAAAAAATTATTTCACTACGATTTTAAATTTAAATGATCCATGAAAAAATTTCAACTTGAGGATAGTATTTTGATTCGCCAAAATTTGGCACAATCTTTAGTTATCGTTGCAGTTGTTTTACAATATGTGTTATTTGCAATGGTCTTTGGTGTTATATTTGTATTCTTTATCTAACTGTAGCTAATTGGTGGATCAGAATTTTTTGTTTACATCTAAGGATGAAAACTCACAACTGAAGACCATAGATTTTGGGTTGTCAGATTTTGTGAAGCCAGGTATCCTTAATTCTTGATGAACTGTTCTGATATATATATATATATATATATATATATATATATATATATATATATATAATGACAAATTGATCCGCAAATCAGTTGAATAGTTCTAATATTTCAAATGTTTTTGTAGATGAAAGGCTTAATGATATTGTTGGAAGTGCATACTATGTAGCACCTGAAGTTCTACATAGATCTTACAGTACAGAGGCCGATGTGTGGAGTATTGGTGTTATAGCATATATTCTATTGTGTGGCAGCCGCCCATTTTGGGCTCGTACTGAGTCGGGGATCTTTCGGTCCGTTTTAAAAGCTGATCCAAGTTTTGAGGAACCACCTTGGCCTTCTCTGTCTTTTGAGGCTAAAGATTTTGTCAAACGTTTATTGAACAAGGACCCACGGAAAAGAATGACTGCTGCTCAAGCCTTGTGTTAGTGTCTCAACTCACGTCATGAGCATTGAGCTTTTTGTTGTTTACATTCTGGATGTGCTACTAATAAATTTCCCGCTGCAGGTCATCCCTGGATAAAAGATAGTAATGACATAAAAGTGCTGCTGGATATATCAATATTCAAACTCATGAGGTCTTATATGCGTTCATCTGCTCTCCGGAAAGCTGCTTTACGGGTGAGCACATGATGCTACTAGAAACTGATCTTTTTTTTTCTCTCTGTTTTCCTTAAATTTTTATTTGATGTGTCTGCATGGACTTTTACTAGAGTTTCATTACCCACTATCTGCCTTCTCTCTTTATTAGCTAATATTTTTCCTTCTTTCCTTCTATATCAATAACCAGACTGCAACAATCTGGAACTGATTTTAAAACTGTTTGGTGTAGCCTTTGACTATTATGTTTTTTGTGTTATAAATGAAACTTATCCATAGCAAAGCTGGTACCTGTTTTGCTTGTTTATGCAGGATATGCTTGATATTTTGTGCCAGGGTAGCCATTCATAGTTTTTAAAACTAAAATATAATCTGCACTTAAGCTTAAGTGATTTTTCATTACTCTAAAGAACAATGATAGATGTAAATTAACAAAAGTTCTTCTAATGCTTACAATCCATTGTTTCTTTGCACCTTTTTATTAATGGGCAACTACTTTCTCACATTGAGCCAAGGCAAAGTAGACAATACATATTGATTATTGCTTCGGTATATGCAATGAATGGCAGGAACAAATCTCAACTAGATTCTACTTGCTTCAAATATACCTGTGATAGTTACAATTTTGTCCCTTTTGAAGGTTTGTTGAAAGAACCGTTTGCTCATTTGTTTTACCTTACTAAGGCACAGCAGCCTTTGTCTTCCTTCTATGATGCCGCTTCTTAGGTGTAGCTTGGGAGAGAAGTAAATAAAGAACTACTTAGATTGTACTCGGTACCAATTCCTGGAAAGAGTAGTTCTCAATTCTTGTGATAGTTTTCATGGAAACCATTTGTTGGCTGTACATTTGGAGTGGAAACCATTGTAGCCATCGGGCTTTCGGAGGATGATGCTGTAACTGTAAGCAGGCCTTGGAAATTAATGACTTTCTTTTTCACACACTGGTATTGACCATATGGTCCTGAAATATTATCTCTGGACAAGTGCTTATTGTAAGGGGTTTTTAAGGTGATCGCAATCATACATGCCATAGTTAGGCTATGAGATACATTCCTAGTGCAATTATCCTTCAGTGAGATACGGTTAATCATATACTTAATTGTAATTCTTACTGTCTGTTTTTTGTATTTGTTTCAGTTTTCATGTGCTATGCTTTTCATGTACATCTCCTACTAGTTTGTTTCCTGATTTTATTTTTTACGGAATGTGGCAGGCTTTATCTAAAACGTTGACTGTGGATGAGCTATTTTATTTGAAGGAGCAATTTTCGCTGTTGGAACCAACCAAAAACGGCACCATATGTTTGGATAACATTAAAAAGGTTAGTTTATTGATAAATGTTTAAATTGCATTGCTGTTTTTGACTTAAATGAGTCTCTCAACTTCTATGATTTGGTCAGGCCTTGATGAAAAATGCAACAGATGCCATGAAGGAGTCCCGAGTCCATGATTTCCTAGCATCAGTATGTTCTTTCACTACCATGATAGGCATCATAATCAATTACGTCTTGCATGATGTTCTAACTTTTGAGTGGTGAACTCTCTTGTCTTCTTTGTTGGCAGCTTAATGCACTTCAATACAGAAGGATGGATTTTGAGGAATTCTGTGCAGCTACATTAAGTGTTTATCAACTTGAGGCTCTTGATCGATGGGAGCAACATGCTCGTTGTGCCTATGAGCTTTTTGAGAAGGATGGGAACAGGGCCATTGTCATTGAAGAATTGGCATCGGTGAGTTGAACTCTTGTTTCCATCTAAAAAAAGGAATTTTACCTTTCGATTTCATTGAATACAAATGCAAATGTTATCCATTTACGCAAGCCTCTATCCATTTCCTGACACAAGGGCTGAGAAAGTACTTGTATCCCTATAATCTTGTGTACTATGCTGGTTAGTACATCAGTGGCAAAAATTAAAAAACTGATCTACGGCATTCTGTAAATATTGTTCCAGGAACTTGGGCTCAGCCCTTCTGTCCCCGTTCATGCCGTTCTCCACGACTGGATCAGACACACAGATGGAAAGCTTAGTTTTCTTGGGTTTGTCAAATTGTTGCATGGTGTGTCTAGCAGGTCCCCTGCAAAAGCTCAATAACATTGTGAGCCAAATTGCTGCTTGCCCATTGCCTGGTTGGCCACTAAATATGCAGATAAGAGCGATTACGATCATTTTTTACTATCTTCATTCTTCTGGGATTTCCACGGCTGCAAATATGGTGCCAGCACAGTTCATTTGGGTTTTTCCATCATGTCCATGGCAGAAGCTTGTGTCCATGCGTACTTTTTAGAGAACATTAGAGTTGTTGCCGGTCGCAGCTACGTCAACCTGTATTTCCTACTGTAAAGTCTGTAGCTGAGACCGTTTCAGAATTTGTTATTAGAGAGTCGTAGTCATGCCTGATGTTGTTGTTCTAACACATTGGACCCACCTGATGATATGTCGTCAATTGCCTTGTAGCTTATTGTAATGTATACAGCTGTAACGACGACAACCACAATGGCTGCAAGTGAGAAAATTGCAAACCTATCTGTTGTGTTGTGAAAATATCTTTCGTTTTTTTTTTTGTGGTATTTATTTTTTGTAATAGGGCAACTTTAAATTTTGGATTCATACAGATACTGTGTGGTAACCCATAAAGTCCAGACACGTGTACTCTCACTAGTGACACGTGGCATAATGAGATATTATAGTACAGTAGCACGAGAGAATATTCAATACAAAGGTGAGTGAATTTCACTTGAGTAGTTGTTGATTTACATGGAAGAAGAGTGGGTAGTTATCTGTTTATATGGACGGGTAGTTATTGACTTGTGTGGGGTCACTTCCTTATTTGTCTGTATATTATTGGTCGTTAATACTTAATATCATATGACAATATTGACGTGATATTGCCATTGTAATGAATATTTTTTTCAATAGAACACATTCATTTAGGTCGACAGGATCCTTGTCTACAAAAATAAAAATAAAAGCACGAGGTTTTGAATATTCGCTTAGTACTTTCACCTTCGAACTCGACGCAACATAGTTTGCCTCTCATTGCAGCGGAAACGCTGGGCAAAGCATTGTATAAAAAACCAAGATTGGCATGGCGAAGATTTGGAGGCAATGTGGACGCGAATTTGATTCGCCTTTTCTACTGCGGAAGTAAATGCCTTTAGCTGGTATCGTGAGCATAACGTAAGAGTAGATCACTAGCAAGACCTCGATGGCTACCTTTAGAATGGACCCCTCGGAGAACATCAGAAACCCATTAGATACTCACAAAGGGAAAGTCCACTAATAGTATACTGTTGTTCGATTGGTCCAAGAAATCAAAAAGAGAAGTCCCCACCATAAGATAAGAAAGTAGGACTCTCCTTCAGGGAGAAGTGAGTAGCGCAAAAGGATAAACATGATTGTCTTGGCCTTGGGTTAGGCTTCGAAGGTTTAATCTATTCGAGTAAGTCTTTTATGTTCCGTTTGGTACGATGAAAAAATAGAATGATGGAAAATTTAAAGGATAGAAAGTTGGAGGGATAGATAAAACATCATGTTTGGTAAGAAAGGAAAGTATGAAAGATGGAAAAGTAGATGGATTAACTTTCCTTCCAACTCACCAAAATCAATCCCTCCAAAATCGAAAGGAAAGTGGATGAAAAGTTAATTATTTGTGTTGAGATGTATTTTATTTATATACTAGTCATAACCCGTGTCTGAAGGCACGATAGAATAAAAAATTCGAGTCCTAAAAAATCGATATCACTATATTAAACAATAATTTTTCTTTCCTTCATTTATTTGATTAAATCATTCAAAATTTATTTTTACCCATTGTTTTCTTAAAGATATTGACAAAATTTTCTCCAAATATGTAATTCGATAATTTTTTTTAACAGGATCTATACTATCGTGTATGGATAATATCTGAAATAAAAATTATGTTAAATTAAAAATTAATCAAATATTAAATGGTTGAGGATGTGATAGAAATGAGTGATGTGATGGTTTTGGAGGGGGGAAATGTATAGGGAATAAAATTCAACTTTCTATATGTTTTATTGTACAAATTTGTATAGACATAGGGGAAAATTTCATCCAGATTCCCTGTAATTAAGTCTAAATTCAAAGACACCTCTTTCCGATTTTGAAATTTCACTGTCACTTCCTGTTAGTGATTGTCGGATTACACCGTTAATGGCGATGGTTGATTTATAGAAATATCTCCGAGTATTTTATAGGGTAAATTTTATTCACACCCCTTATAAATAAACTTAACTTTAACAATACCTCCTGTAAATAGACTTAATTTTAACAACACCCTCTCTTGATTCTGAAATTTCAATGCACTCCCTTATAGTTCTATTATATTAACCTTTATTTTGATCAATTTAATATTCAATTTTATCAAATTAATTTTCTTTATTTAATTTAAACTAAATTAACATTTCATCTCATCAAATCAACACAAAATTGATATTTAATTTTATCAAATTAGCATTTAGTTATATTAATTTAATATTTCATTTCATCAAATTAATATTATTTCTTTAATTTAATATTAAGTTATTTTTTATTTTTATCAAATCAACATCAAATTGACATTCAATTTTATTAAATTAAACTATTTAATTTATTAAATAGAATATTAAATTCCATTAATTTAAAATTTAACATTATCAAATTAATGTCATTTCTTTAATTTAACACCAAATGAACATTCAATTTTATTAAAACAACACTCAAATTTATTCAATTAACATTAAATTCAATCAAATTAATACGAAATTAATATTTAATTTTATCAAATTAAAACTAAATTAATTTTTAAATTTATCAAAATTAAGATCAAATTTATTCAATTAATATTAAATTTTATCAAAATAATTTTAAATTTTATATATGAAGTACGATGTGTGAGGAGCGGTCGGACGACGTTGTGAATGACATATGATAGCAGATGAATTAGAAATGGATGAGATTTTGACATTGATTTTATTAATTGTAATTTTTATTATAGAAAAATTATTTTTAACTATAAAAATTATTATGATAAAAAAATATAAAAATTATAAAAACTTGATTATGTAACCAAATGAATGATAATATGATGACTAATATTATAACAAAGTTATAATACAACGTTTTAAAATAAAAAATTCATTGGAATAATATAATGATTGAAATTACGCTTGTTGGCTGGCTAGCACATATATAATGGGGAAATAATTGATGACATTTTAGTCTATTTACATAATAAAGGGTAATTTTAGTATTTTCACAAAATATTTAGTTAAATAATTATTTTATCTACTGATAGAGAAAAATTATTGTTATAGGGGTTGTCATTGAATTTAGACTCAACTACATGACGTTTAGATGAAACTTTCCATAGATATAACATGTAGATATAGTATATCTGCGATCTTTGTACTATATATATGTACAGTAAATATGTGTGTGTGGTATGAACAGTAAAGATGGAGAGCAGCTATATTATGATAGAATTTTGGGGAGACATGTGTCTCAGTTTGGAAAGAGAATCATGAAAGATGAGAGTGTGAGAGACAATCAATGTCTCAGTATAGAAAGTGATCCCTTAATATAGAAAATAAAATCAAGGAAATAATGATAAGAGTTGTAATCTGTATTTTAGGGAGAGAGAGACAGAATTGAGAAATGAGAGATCGCTTAATTGCCAGATTTGATTGGGTTGGAGAATTAAATATAGGAATGTTAGTTTTGGAAACTAAAAGTTTTGAGCGGCAAAAAAATTTGAAGAGTTAATGTGGTATGTCGGATCAAAACGATCTGAGACGTCAATAGCTTGAGACAGTTTGTGATAACGCCGTCCGTTGGATGATAACTTTTTTGGTTTCGAAACAATCTGAACCGCTTTTTGTCTCCAAAATTCAAAATCGTTCTACTTTATTATATAGATATATATATATACATTAATTTCATATAAAATAATTTCATATAAAAATACAATGATAAAATATGTATTTTTATATATATATTTTAAAAAATTTAAAAATAATAAATAATAAAAAAAATGGAAAATGGAAAATAATAAATAAATAAAAAATAAATAAACAGGTCAACACGTAACTCGACACGACACAATTGGTTAAATGAGTTGAGTTAAGTTTGACTAATGTTCAACATAAATCCGTAATGACTCAACACGAATCTGACACGACACGACTCGATTGTCACACATAATCTTAGCAAGCACAAAAAAAAAAAAAAAAAAAAAAATTTAGTCATTTTTATTTTCCATTCATCTAACCAAACACAAATGAAGGAAAGTGTATCATTCCTACTTTCCTTCCTTGAAAGATAGAAAATGTATCCCTCCTACTTTCCATCCTTCGTATCAAACGGAGCATTAGTGTAAGATTCATTTCCCATTGGGTTATTCTTTGCTAGGATCTTGGGAGTCTTTTGATGGTGTGAAAAACCGAAAAGATTAAAGGTGGAATGAGTTGGGTGAATTGGAAGTTAAATGTATTGAGTGTTTGAGGTGAAATGAATAAGAATGCATAAGAATAGTGTGATTTACTCAACTGAAGATCTGGGTTAGTCTACTATAATTAAGACTCTAATGCTCCGTTTAGTAGGAATGATGGAAAGTAGGAAGGATGGAAAGTATGAGGGATACACTTTCTATCCTTCAAGGAAGGAAAGTAGGATGTATACACTTTATTTCCTTCGTGTTTGGTTGGATGGATGAAAAATAAAAATGACTAATTTTTTTTTTTTTGTACTGGATAAGATTAGAGGTGACAATCGAGTCGTATCGTGGCAGATTCGTGTTGAGTCATTACAGATTTACGCGAACATTAGTAAAATCTAACTCAACTCATTTAATTAATTGTGTCGTGTTGAGTTACGAGTTGACCTGTTTATTATTATTATTTTTTATTTTTTATTTTAAATTTTATTTTAAATTTTTTTAAAAATATATATATATATATAAATACATATTTTATCATTGTATTTTTATATGAAATTAATGTATATATTAAAAGATATATAGACAAATAAGATATATTTCAACACAAATAATTAACTTTTCATCCACTTTCTTTCTGATTTTGGAGGGATTGATTTTGGTGAGTTGGAAGGAAAGTTAATCCATCAACTTTTTCATCATTCCTACTTTCATTCTTTACCAAACATGATGTTTTATTTATCCATCCCACTTTCCATCCTTCCAACTTTCCATCCTTCCATTTTTTCATCGTATCAAACGGAGCATTACTATTTGGAGTGTATTGCTTTGAGGAAGAAGGTGAGTACAATAGATATCCCCTAGGGCAGCTTATGTGCTCACCCTTTATACATCGTTAATCATTACTTTTTATAATCGATTTGTTAGAGAATATTTGACTGTTAGAGAAATTTTTTCTTAGGCGTGGCATGACTTTCTAAAAGCGATGACGCAACATTTTAAAAGTGGTGACTTCTTGTCCAAGATAGGGTTTGCTGGTGAAAGTCATCTTCTACCCCTTTTGGTAATTTTTGAGCTGTTGGTTGTCTTCGGGGTATTCACAGCTGACCAACACCATTCCAGGTCAGCTCGGCATATGGTGATCTAGAACGCTGTCCTGATCTATCTCTAGTCCGAGCTAGACATTTTATTCTGGTACCATCAATTTCAATTAGAGGGATCAATGGTCTGGGTCAACATATGACATTTTGAAAAATATGGATTGATGTCTGAAGGACCGAGATTGTGAAATGTTCTTTGAGTAAACAACTTGATGTGTACCTCATAGGAGCATCACGAGTGATGGGATTTGACAAAATGAACAGGTTGCAGTTATAACATTCCACGAGAACCCAGTCAGTGACAATCTTTTATCTGAAAGTTCAACCTCACCTTGAAGGCCAAGTCACCTCCTCGAGTATTGAGTCTAGGTTGTATCCGGGTGAACGTCACATTTATTTAACTAATGCTTAGGACACCTGTGGCATAATGTGCAAACCCCGTACGAACATGGTTGTAGATATGCACATCTGGAGCAAATTAATAGGTAATTCGAGTTCTTTCATTTCAACCATTTTTTTTCACTCATCCCTTTGTGATAGAGTGAAAATTGAAAATTTAGCCCTCCACTTGTACTCTTTTAACAATTTGGATTTCACTCCACTTATACGCTTTGAGGCTAAATTTGAGGCTAAACAATTGTTAAAAGAGTATAATTGAAAATTGAAAATTTGGATTTCACTCATCACGAACATGATTTAATTGAAAATTTGCTCCAGATATGCACATCTGGAGCAAATTAATAGGTAAATCGGGGTATTGAGTGGCTAGAATGGAAAAGGAAGATACCATGGTTTGCAATGAAGGAACATCATGCTCCACACAACCAGAGCTATAGAACCATATATGGAAACTCAAAACCATTCCAAGGATCCTATATTTCTTGTGGAGAATCAACACAAATTCTCTAGCGACACAAAGAAAATCTGTTCAAGAAAAAATGTGCTACAACCCCAATATGCCTGCTTTGCAAGAATCAAGTGGAAACAATTGAAAATCTATTGTTCTTATGCAACTAGGCCGGTCAACGGATTGGGTATGGACAGGATTATCATATATCCGAATCCGATTCCGATTAAATTTTTTACTGATCTGATTATTTGACGAATTTGAAAATTTCAATCCATGTCCGAATTCATTAATTTTCGGATACCCGATCCGAAAATTCGGTCCGATTCGATTATCACAAAAAAACACATGTGCACCAAAAAATTAACAATAAGAATCCGCATAATGATATAAAAAAAAGGAGGGAAAATGAAAAATTGAAGTGAAAGAAAGAAGAAAAACCAGATAAGGGAAACAAAATGAAAATAGAAAAAAATGAGTCTTACATTGTGATATTCACTCTATTTTTACTTATTTTTCAGTATAAATATAATGTATGTGTGATATTTATTTACATAATATATTTTTTTATTCGAATCAGATTAATAACGGATCAGATTACTATAAATCCATATCCAAATTCGTTTAGACAACTCTAATCGAATTCAGGTCGGATTGGATTAATAGTTTGAAAATCTGATCCATATCTACTTAAACATATTTGCCTACATGCAACTGGACACACAGAAGGGGGTTTGAGTTAGAACTAGGGTATAGAGTTGGAGATAAACCAATTATCTCTATAGAGAACTAGACAAAGTGGCGATGACAATATGAATAATCTGGAAGTCAAGGAATGACGGAATCTTTAACTGTCGAGAACCCAACTCAATTGCTACCGTAATGAATGTTCTACAGATATGGAGAGAAGCATATTTTACATAGAATCCAACAAGAACCTCATTCAGCTAATTCAGATAGAACCTCAAACTCCATAGTATAGTATGGTCACCTCCAAATCCCTTGCAGCTGCAGAAGTGACCAAGAATGCAGTAGTGGAAAGTGAAAACCAAGAGGTAATTCTTCTAAGCACCAGAGCTTTTAATCAAGCAGTACATTGGGTAGCCAAAGTCAAACTAACCCATTCTCCACCAAGGAATTGGGTAAGCTGCATACCACATGAGTTAAGGGATATTTTACTTTCATTGATTGGGTAATGAAAGTTTCGAAGGAGTACCAGAGAGAGAGATTAGACTTACAAGGTTATATGAAATGAAGGGTCCACCAACCCAAAAAAGGAGGGCCCACCACCGGCCCAAATGACTGCTCTCCAATGAAATACAAGTACCCCAGCTGGACACTTTTAGGAGCTTTTTGACAAAGAGACCCCCGGCCCCACTCTCTATTTTGTCTGTCCTCTAATTCCCTATGTAATATACTTTCTATATGCGTCCTCAATTCGGACACGAATCAACCTATTCATCCATGCAACTCAGTCCCCAGCTACACCCTGCTGGGCCCTTTCCAAATTGGATCCTCCTCTGCCAAAAGAAGATCTCGTTTTTTTTTTTTAAATTAATAATTTAAATCAAATTTCACAATAGAGTGTTTCGCGGCATGCTATAGTTTTTTTTTTTTTGAACAAGGTGGCATGTTCTAGTTCAATTAGGGCAAAATAACAGTGTTTCCTTAATTTTCACAAAATAAGGTTTAAGAAGTGGTTCATGTAAGACGTTGAAAAAAATGTTCATCCTCCTATTCCCTTTAAAGCTGAAAAGTTGTAATTCTTAGTTGGCTAGAGTCTCTGACTTCTTAGTGGGAGGTTAAGAGTTCGAAGTCTCCTGGGCGCAAAACGTGTCTGTTTGGTAGAACAAGACCTCAGTTGCTTGGACGAACCGTATCCAAGTCTCTGGTGTGGGTCTTGAATTTCCGATGACACGCAAGTCCTGATTGAAATGGTGTATGAGTTAAGAGACCGGTTCATACACCCGGACTTTGCCCTTGGTTCTACTCAGAGTCACGAGCCTGAACGACATAAGCAGACCTCTACTCGCTGAGGACAGGCCAAAGAATCTCCCTGTATACCGAAAAAAATTGTAATTCAGAGCGAACAATAACACCCTGTATTATGTTATACACATATCAAATCAAATTAAATCAAGCACCACCCACATATAAAACGGCACTGAACATCACATACTAGTTGTCATGTGCGTTGTCTGGAGATTTAAACATGTAATAGACAATTTTAAGTAAACGTTAAATGTGATTTAATTTAATTAAAGTAGCAGTATTAGAAGAATCTTGGATCTGATGGACGAAGGTCGATCTCTTGGGTCCAAACAGTCCGGTCCTGATTGTGCAAGTGCCAGTAGGTGTGAGCCAGCGCAT
The DNA here is from genome assembly GCA_951799425.1 of Ilex aquifolium. NCBI lineage: Eukaryota > Viridiplantae > Streptophyta > Magnoliopsida > Aquifoliales > Aquifoliaceae > Ilex > Ilex aquifolium. The sequence continues at coordinate 7,441,493 of OX637391.1, forward strand.
CCGGGTCCATCGACCCGTCCCCTCCTCCTCCTCCTCCACTCTGCTTTTGCTTCCCAACTGATGATTTCTGCTGCAAACTCGACGTCGTTGCTGGTCCCCTGCAACAATTTTTTGCCACCCCTACATTATCAAATCCTCAATCTACCATGTACTAATACAAATATACAATCAAGTAGATGTGTTAGTCAATGAACACGGCAACGAGTCAACTTTGGACACACTATACATTCACGTTTTAGATTCGATTCTTTCTAGTATCTCCTACTTTAGAAAGAGCCTTTCCTTGGAAATATACTTCGTCACTAGAAAAATTGAAAAGAGTGACATGCTAAAATGTCTTATAACACATGTAATGGAATTGAACTACTCGAAATATTCGATATAATTATTTTTCTAAAGAACTAAACACCTCAATTTTTATGGTACTAAAACCCGTAAAATACAATTTGATGATGTTTAAATTTATTTTTCTTAATTATACTATTTTAATATCGATCATAACACGTTATTATAATAACTTGATTTTATTGAGTATAACGTCCCAATAAATTGTGACTAATATTCCGCATTCGTATCTCTTAGACACCACATTTACATATCTATATCCCTCCTTCTGGTAGGCATGATATAAAGTGTGAACGTAAATTTCCTTTGTGATCAGAAATCGAAGAAAGGAACAAAAAGTTGTATAAAAGGTGTCAGATTCTGAATCTTGGGAATCTTAAAAGGACAAACCTTGGTGCTCCGACGACGCCGTCGATGATGACATGCGCCACGTGTACTCCCTGAGGTTGAAACTCTCTTGCCAAGCATTGCGATAAGGCTCTCAAAGCAAACTTCCCACAACCTAAATATCTCATGGATAAAACTTCTTAAATAGTTTTTTGAACTCCAAAAAAAATTACTATTTCTGCTCAATAACATTATAATTTTCAGACCTAATTTATTATCACTATTGAATGAACAATGAGCCTCAATGAATACTGAAACTTATTATCTAATGAAATGATGGTGAGTGATTAAGTGAATAAATTAAGATGATGTTCGTTTTTGTTCTGCTAATCACAATTATGAAGAAATAAAGCAAGTTTACATACATAATTCAGTGAAGCCAGCAATGCCGTTGAGGGACATAGAGCACCCAGTAAAGAGAATCGTCCCTTTTCTTCTCTCCACCATGCCCGGAAGCACCTATCAAGTTCAATCAGCAAAAAACCATGCAGATTCAATTACAAACTTTAGTTCAAAAAAAGTACACCCAGAGAGAGAAGATCAAATTCTTAATTAATGGAAGAGAGATTGAAATTTGAGAAGGAATTTGGAGAACCAGTTGGGCGCAGTGAAAGGCACCGACGGAAGAGACGGCCATGGATTTCTCGAATGATTCGACGCGAATGTCTGAGAAATTGGTAGGGTGAAAAGGGACGGGTTTGTATGCATTGTAGACTAAAACCTCTACAAACCCTAGAGAGAGAACGCCCTCGAATGCCTCTCTGATGCTTCGAGAGTCCGAGCAATCGATGCGTATCGCGAACACCTGTGCCTTCTCTTCCCTCGCTATCTCATCAGCAAATCTCGACAATCTCCCTGTAAGGATATATACATCATATACGTATTAATTAGTTAGTTAGAGAGAGAAAGAGAGAGGGAGAGAAATGGGATGGGACTCACCGAGGTCGCGGGCGAGGATGGCGACGGTGTAGCCTTCGTGGGCGAACTTACGGGCGATGGAGCGGCCGAGATTGGGACCGACGCCGACAATGGCGGCGATGCCTCTTGAAGAGACTGAGCTCGCCATGCTTCGCATCTTATATATCTAAGCCCAAACTGAGAGAGAGAGAATGAGAACCGTAATGTTTTCAACCCTCCTTTTCTCTGGGCCTTCCTCCTCTTCAGAACCGAAACGGTGACAGCGGCAGTGGCGGTGACTGATCTGAGGATGGAACTATACTCGCCGTCGACACTGCTTTTGAGTCTCTCTCTTTCTTCTCCTCTCTCTCTTACATGAGATGCAGAAGAAGGCGGGTAAGGGTTGGGCTTTGAGTTTTGCGTCTCTTTATAGGTATTACCAGGAGCCCATGGTCTCAGATTCACATTCTGTGTGTTTGGGTAATTAATGTAGGATTGGGTAACGTAAATACTATGGTAGCATCATACATCTTATAATTAGTTGTAATTTTAATTTTTAATGATTATGAATCGGGAATATAACACACACGACCAAATGTATAGTCCCGAGGAGCTGGCAGACTGGATCGAGCACAGATTTCAAAATCAAAAATGGAATTTTGTTCGTTTTAATGCACCAACCACGTGCTACAATGGTAAGACCATCTTATTGAGTGTCTTTTATTTTAATATAAAATTGAAAAAATAAATAAATTTTTTTTATTTAAATAAAAATTATTTTTCTTTAAAAAAAAAGTGAAGACTCGGCATGCCCCATGTCGTCAGGTGTAACCAAGTCTCCCTCAGAGCATATCTAACCTTGACTTAAATATAGACTCAAATTTAAATTTGAGTCAAAATGGTCTAAAAAACTTTTTCAACATTGGACTCAAATCTATATCAAATCAAGACAAAACTTATTCTGGATCCAAATTGAAACAGATTCAAATTCTATACCAAATTTCTAACAATAACTTTTTAACCTATCCAAAACTAAAAAACTTCTTTAACTACTTGTTATCTACCTCTTCTTTACTACACTGCTTCCATTGCCAACCACCACTGAAGTTTTTACAAATCATTTGAAGGCCTGTAGGTAAGTTTTTTGCTTTTCATCTTCCATCTTCTTAATTTTTTGTATTTTTCAAAACTTTAATCTCACACATCTTTCATACTATATAAACCCTAAACCTACCCATTAAATTTTTCTTTAATTTTTTTGAGTTAAACACTATCGGTAGTACAATTTCAGACCACCAATTCTTCTTGAAATTGTAAGTCTTCAGTACCTACAAATTTAAAAAATTTGTCATTTTATTTCTTCAATCTTCCATTTTTGTTAAAAACGTATGTTTTTGTGTTCTTCAGACCATGCACATGTTAACTATTTTTTTTTCTTTATCTGGATTTATAAAAAATGATAAGGAATTAGAATAATCTTAGAATTCTGGGGTGATTTCTTTATTTTCATGAAGTATTATATACATATTCAATTTTTTTTTTTTGAATTATCCATTTATGGATAGATGAAAGTTTCATTTATTTTATCAAATATTATGATTTGAATGTCACAAAAAAATGAGTTTTGAGATAATAAGATAATTTTTTAAAATATTTGAGTTTGCCTATTGAAATATTTTATACCAAATTAAATTTTTTACTCAAATTTAAATTTAAATAAATTTGAGTCATAGTTAAAGATCGTCATGAAAATTTATTTTTGGTAAATGAAAGATGATACGGAAGCGTGAGCTTGTTGCAAGTTGGTTAGTGGCAACTAAAGGGCACATGTATGCCACGTCGACAGTTAAAAGTGCAACTTTTTCCTTGTCCTTTCCATCCAACGATTATCGTTCCACGTATCCCATGTCAAACCTATTTAATATATATCTAATATTATAATGAAAAAGTCATACTAGAGGGGCTCAGTAGGTTTATCTAATATCTATATTTATTATTTTACATGGATAAGATAATTTTTAAATTAAGTGAAATCTTCTTATTTGCATGTTAATTTGGTATTAGATGGTGACAACACTTGTCAATAGTGACATGATGTCATCCTTACTTTTAATATTTTTTGTATTTTATACATTGCTGAAAAATCTCAAATTCTAACAAATCCTCTTCGTCGATACTTTCTTCAGGTAAACTTTTCCTCTCTTCTCCTCTCTTTACTGCTCACTCAGTGTTCGGTGGAAATGGGATAGAAACAGATTTCTACACAAACTTATTTAAACAAAATCTGGATTTGTATAATTGATTTGTATCTTTATATAGATTTCACATATTTATACAAAATCGTCTTCTACCCAAGTTTATTTCTACACACACAGAGATTTGTATTCTGTGGAATGGGAAAAATCTAGATTTGTATTCGGTGGAATAAGAAAAATCTGGATATGTATTTGGTGGAATGAGAAAAATTTAGAATGGGAAAAATCTATTGTTTTTATATGGGTTTCATTGATTTGCTTTGTTTATTGTGGAATGGAAAAAAAATATGTTTTGAAAATTGTCGTATGAGAAAAAAAAGAGTAAAAAAGAAAGTTTTGGAGGCAAAAAAAAAAAAAAAAACTCTTGTTATAAGCTGAGAATTTTTGAAAAAGATTTGGGTTTTAAAAAAAGTTTATCCGTTGGAGAAGTTTATACCAAATTAAGCTTTTTATTTATTTATTTATTTTTACTCAAATTTGGATAAGGGTATGATCTCCATTAGATATGGTTTAACTCGTGTTTGGTTTTTAAACAAGAGGATTAAATAATTGGGTTATTCCCATCTCAATCTAAATAATGTGATGAGTCCAAAACCAACTGGGCAAACCCAATAAATCAATCAAACCCAAGTCAGCTAAAAGGCAGCTCAAGTCCATTTTATCGATTTGACCCAGTTCAAGATCCAAGGAGCCCGAGAAGATAAGAACATGTGGGAGAAAGAATATCGGAATAGACACTCATGGAGATCAAATCCTACCTTGATTGTACTTACCAAAAAAGTAGTGTACCTCTCTTTCACGTCATCGCCTCACTCACCTCCTCACCATACCTATATATTGTAAACTCTCTCCACATGGAGAGGTGAAGACATTCAGAGTTTCAGAGAAATAAAGAAGAAGAAGACAGAGAATTTTCATTCTTGATATATTTCCTTGCTTGCTTAATCTGTACATGATGTTGTATTTATAGACAATTCTTAGGCTAAGTAACTGTCAATCTTGTTACAGATCTTGCTGAGCTGGACAGAGCAGTGGAGTTAGTTACAACAGCTTCACGTGTGTTGATCAGTTGGATTTGACTGAGCTGCTGCAGTGTGATGAGGTTCACTGTAACTAACTGTGAGTAGGAGGAGTAGGCTCAGTTGGTTAATACACCCCCTCAAACTTATGGGGGTGGAACAACCATAAGTTTGTCTCTGAGCATCAAAAACCGAGCTGTGGGAAGACTTTTTGTGAAAATATCAGCTAGTTGATCCTTGGTAGAGATATAATGGACTGCAAGAGATTTCTGAGCTACCCTCTCACGAATAAAGTGAAAGTCAATCTCTATCAGATTACAAATGTTTGACAGAAGGTAGATAGGAGACTGAGATGAGACTGTGTTGATAGTAGTTGAAGATGAAGAAGAAAAAGATGAAGGAGAAGTACCTACTGAATTTGCTGCCATTGATACAGACGTTTGTCTGATTTACAGCTCTGATACCATGAAGACATTCAGAGTTTCAGAGAAATAAAGAAGAAGAAGACAGAGAATTTTCATTCTTGATATATTTCCTTGCTTGCTTAATCTGTACATGATGTTGTATTTATAGACAATTCTTAGGCTAAGTAACTGTCAATCTTGTTACAGATCTTGCTGAGCTGGACAGAGCAGTGGAGTTAGTTACAACAGCTTCACGTGTGTTGATCAGTTGGATTTGACTGAGCTGCTGCAGTGTGATGAGGTTCACTGTAACTAACTGTGAGTAGGAGGAGTAGGCTTAGTTGGTTAATAAGAGGTACCTCACAATATCTAGACATCACCTTTTTGAGACCTCTACAGACTACACCTTGAGATCCCTACACACACTACACTTAGAGTTTTGTCTCTCTACACCATAGCTTCTCTCTCCTTGCTACTGTAATTCTCCCGGTTACTTTATTCATTAATAAAGACCTCCGGCCACAGCTGCCGTTTTCCGAGAGTGGAGTAAGTCACCTGAACCGAACCAGTATATATCTTTGTGTTGACTTCATATTTACTGTTTTGCCATTGATCTGCCATTATTGTTTATTAATTGCACCCGATTATATACTTGACTGTTGATCTTATACAAAGACCAATTTGTGTATCATCATACTGAATTTTACCTTATGTATGTAGGCTTAAATAAACTAACCAGGGGTGGGTTTCAAAAAGGTTAATTGAGAATAGGATTTAAATTACTAAAATGTCATTGCATTGAATAAAGATTGAGTTGAACGAAGGGCATTATAGTCAAAATACAATCAATATTGTGGGGCCCACATATTTTTCCTATTTCAATCCTATCTAAACCGATCCCCAAAACTTAGTTGGATGGGTTTGGATTGATCTAACTAACTCAATCCAATTCAAAATGACAAAACCTACCAAAAGACCCCTATGGGCTATGTGTCTCTTTTTTCCCTGTCTCTCTTACATCCTCCACAGTTATATCCAAAACAAGAATGACAACTTATCGCTACGGAAGAACACAAACAAGTGGTGAAAGATATGTATCATTTCTTTAAACACAAATTATTCTTATAGAGAGTGCTACAATATCTTGGATTGCTTTGTGTAATTGTTTAAAACAATTTAATCACAGATTGTTCAAAATAAAAGAACAATTTCTTGATTTGTGCGTGTCATTCTTGCGCAACAGCGGTGCTAATCTTCTTTATATCATTTTAATTTTATCGGATATTTATAAAAGGACAATGTTAGCAAGTCGCTTTCATTATCTATTCCTGTGTGGTGATTGGTGATGCACATACAAGAGAAGAAAATTGGGCGATGATTGAGTAGTAGTAGTAGTAGTAGTATGCAGTCGTTTTTGAGAAATTCCACTACTCATCTGTTGCTTTAAAAGATGTCACATTCCCTTGGCATCACGCCGATAGCGAAAAGTAAATGCAGACAAGCAGAGTTTTAATGACGGTTTTTTAAGTTGCACAATATCCTCTGTAGGAGAATTTTGTGGATGAGGTGGACCAAAGTTAGCTGAGAGGGGTTGTGATCGACAAAAGTTGGAGATGGCGGTGGAGTTGGTGGTGCCGCCATAGTGGGTGGTGGTGAATGTGGTCACGGTAGCAATTGACAACAACCGGAGTAAATGAGTGGGGGACTAGTATAGCAGATGATTAGCCATCAGAGTCTTTTGAGCAAATGATTGGGGGGAGCATAACTACTGCACATTTCTTTCATCGCTATTAATTGTTGATGTAAAGGGGACCAGATTTTCCAATATCAACTCTCACTCTTTCATGAATCCCTCTGGCCACCAGCTAAGGTTCCCCACATTCTTGAATTTGGATCCTATCATTTTCAAATTATATATGTCCATTGAGATAAATTTAATTAGGCGTGTCAATTCGTGTTGTGTAATCCGTGTGTCAGTATTTTCGTGTCGTGTTCGTGTCAAGGCTCACGAAAAAAAAAATCTATTTAATGTCTTCTAAATATCAAACATTAATCTAAACCATTTATTATTTTTATTTAATAATCATGTCAATTTTAAAATCATGTTGGGTCGGATTCATATTGTCAGAGTTGACAACCTTAAATTTAATAGCTATCATTGTAATGTGTCGGAGTGATGAAAAAATGGGATCTAGATATCATCCAATACTTTTTTCTCTTTAATTCTCTTGTTGACGTATCGAGGGTAAAATACATTTTTAGCCTCTAAAATGTGTGTAGTGTATATTTGATCTTCAATCTTTCAATTATGTTTATTTGATCCCTAAAATTCTTTATTTTTATCTACATGGTTCAATCTCAAACGTCCGTCATAAAATCGTTAACGTCGCTGGTTACGCGTCAATCATGTGGTTCATAATATTGTGTCTATATGATCCTTAAAGTTCTTAATTTGTATCTATTTGGCCTCACGTGATTGGTGCATGACTAGAGGTGTTAACGATTTTCTGACAGACGTTTGAGATTGAATCACGTAGCTACAAATTAGGAATCTTAGAGACCAAATAGACACTACACACATACTTTAGGGACTGAAAATGTATTTTACACCCTTAAATCAATTGTATACTTTAAGGGCCAAATAAACTCGATTTTTCTTTTTTCCTTTTTTCCTTTTTTTGCTAGGTGATCGTCACAGACTTGGTAAGTGGAGGAACTACGATCAACGATCAGATTCAAGTGAGTCATTTTTGTTATGAAATTTGACCAGGAACGTTCATTTTGAGTGAGATTTGAAAAGTTAAAAGGTTCGATTGAAATAAAATTTTTGTTTACGAGGGCTAAATTTTGCTAAATTAAAACTAGTGTATAATTTAAGGGCCAACTAGATTGTTTATTTGGTTCTTTTGGTTGACGGACTTTATATTGGGTACTACCAATTTTATTTAAATTTAATTTAATGGCCTAATTTGTGAATCTAGTTCATTAAAGTTATTAAATATCATCAATAAATTCTAAGACAAATCGTAGTTTGCATACTGAAATTTTTTTCGATTCTCAATGTGCAGTCTCAAAAATTAAAATATTCAATTTACATCCTCAATATCATAAATTTATAGCATTGTGACTTAAATCCAAACTGTCATTCAATTTTCTATCAATTCGTCGAGTCCAATACAAGATGCACCATGCTTTTTTTAGGTAGATAGAGATCTTTTTAAAAAAAAAAAAGATTCACAATTGGAAATTCAAAAATAGAAAGAATCTAAATAAAGATTAGGGGTGTTCAAATTTTTGATTAGCCGCAATTTCCTATCATATCCGACCCTACCCGACCTTATTGAACGGTTGACCGAAAAAATCGGGTAGGAATGCGGAATAGCCATTAATTTTCGTATTCATATCCTACCCTACCCGCATTAATTAATTTCCGTGTTCCTACCCTACCCTAACCATATGGTTTAAACTTAAAATAATTATTATTATATTTGTGCAACAATTATGATGGATTGATGTTTATGCTTTCTTGTGTTTTATTGTAATTGTTGTTGTAATTGTTTTAGATTTTAGTGTTATTGGTTTATTGTGTTGTTAAATTGGTGCATGTTATTTAATTGAATTATTAAAATGATCCAGAAACTAATAACTACAAAAGTGTTCATCCGATTTCCTACTCGACTTCCTACCCGATTAATTTGACCGGAAGTCGGGTAGGAATACTACACTTGATCGGTTAGGGTAGGCCAAGAAAAAATTCTTCTACAAAGTATGGAGTAGGAAGACAGAATATCATATTTACTAATCAATTGGTTGAGAACGGGGTCCCACTATACAACTAGAAATATTTTCCTTCCCCTTTGTTCTCCCCTTCCTGAACATTTGGAAGGAAGAGGAAATTGACCCCCAAAAATTTGTCATCATTCTAGGTCGCCTAGTGCTTTTCCCTCCTTTTCACAAGCTCGGTTAGCAAAGTACAATTCTCATTGGCCACCAGTTCAACCTCGATTTACGAGCATTCATCTCCCTTTTTTCTTTAGCAATACAGGGCGGCTGACTGAGGTCGAGTTCCTCCCCTTGACAAGGGCTTTTAACTATAAAACCATTGTCACATGTAAGTCACGTGTTTTGTTTTTGGACAGAAAATTGAACAATAGTTTGGCTTTGGGTCGCATGGCTATAATTTTAAGATATTGAAGGTGCAAGTTGAGATTTTTGATATTTGAAGTGGATTTGAACCTTTATCACAAGGGTTTTCAGTCCTTTACTCTAATTATCTGAGCTACCTAAACAACTTTCCTAAAGCCTTTTTTCTTCATTGAATAATGTCCTACCTTACTAGCAGCGAGTGAACAAGTGGATCGTGACAAGTGGGTTGGGATTTTTGTAGGTTGCGAGCTGTATCAAAAAAAAAAAGAAAAATGTATTGCGAGACAGCAAATGAGACAACATCTGAGTCTTGCTTAGTCATGAACGCTTACCAGGTGGACCGAGTTGGTAAAAACACCCTTGTTTATTTCAATAAAATACCCTGAATACGAGAACACCCCATTTTGATGAACCCATTCTTCCCACACAAATCATGATGATTGCTTATTCTTATTTTTTTCTTACGATGATTCAGCTCCCGAACTTGCAAGTTTCTACAATGAAAAGACATGTCAACACTAATTCACGAGTGAGTTACCTTAGGGACATAGCTTGACTTCCTTTCCTTGCCAACAACATCAAGAAATGAAGTGCTTTCTAGAGATAGAAAATAATTTTCACAAATTCAAAGTCATTTCACGTATCCTCTTAGTTTTTTAGTTAAAATCTAGTAAGATGCTCTAAAGGGCGAACTCCACCTATATTTGAGTTATTGAATTAGGTGATACAAAAATGCATTATTCCAACAAAAATTCCCTTTGCCTTGTACCGTACTCAAACTTGGTAGTTTTCATCGTTGTTCAGGGTTGAAAATCTTCCGGGAACACATTTTATGATTTTAATGATATTGATGATGCAAATTAAATATTTTGATATTTAAAAGTACAAGTCGAGAATAGAAGAATCTTTTAGAAGTGCAAAATGTGATTCACCCTAAGTTGTAATATTAAATGAGACTTATTTTCAGATCTAAAACTAGAATATATTTAGTTTCATATAACATGACAATTGTGTTGGGTTAAGCGGGTTCATGTTGGTTTAAACCGGTTCGTATAAAAAATTACTCAATCTATATACGGGCCATTTAATAAACAAGTGAAAATCTCAAAAAACAAACACGACTTATTTATTTAGCAAGTTATTCGACACGAGCCGTGGAACCTGCCAAATAAATTGATCGATTTGAATCAATTTTAGGTTCACACAATATTCCTTTGACCGGCCACAATTACAAATCCATTTAATCTATTTATCATACAAAAATTGTACACACCAAATTCAAACATTTAATATATCCGACGTAAAAAACTAAATTTCAACACTAACACATTACAAAACAAAAAACACAAAACAAACAGAAAAATATATTCCAAATTCAACATTCAATTCTTATGTATACCTATTTAAAATTTAAATGGGTCCGACAGACCCACCAATTTCGTGCCAATTGATATCGAATAATATGATAGTGTTGCATTTTACGTCCCATACGAGCATTTTCCATTCATCAATGGTAAACTGTCCACGTGGTATAGTGCAAGAGCTACGACCTCGTTTTATTCTTACTAAAGATACCTTTTTTGGGAGAATTACATTTAAATTCCTGAGATTTGTCACGTAATCACTTAGATCCTAAGACATTTGAAATATAATAAATTATACTTAGACCCCATAAAATTTATAAGTATATAATACTTAGATCCTTTAAGTTTAAAATATTATACTTAGACTAAAAATACTCCAATCAAAGATAGAATATCAAATTTTTTAAATTTTATAACCAAAATTTCTGTTATATTGTATCATTTATTGAAATAAAAATAAAAATAAAAATTTAATTTTAAAAAAAAAATCGTAATTAGTATACAATTATATTATCTATTGAAATAAAACAAAAAAAAATCAAACAAGGGGTATAAGTCATACATAATAGAACATAAATTTTACATCTAAGATTCATGTTATATTGTGTCATTTATTAAAATAAAATTAAAAATAAAAATCTAGTCATTTTAAAAAAAAATCTTAGTTAGTATATAATTATATTATCTATTAGAATAAAATTAAAAAAATTAAACAAGGGGTCAAACTATAATGGACACAATATCTTTTAGCTTTAATTGGGGTAGTTTGGTATATTAATTTAGTCGTTTAAACGACCAAATTAAATTCCAATAGACAATATAATTGTATACTAATTACAAATTTTTAAGAAAAAATTGAATTTTTATTTTTGATTTTATTTTAATAAATGATACAATAAAACATGAATTTTAATTGTAAAATTTTAATATTTGATATTTTATCTTTAATTAAAATATTTTTGGTCTAAATATGATATTTTAAACTTAAGAGGTCTAAGTAATATAAGTTTATAAATTTTAGGGGGTCTAGGTGTAATTTATTAACGGATATATTTACAGCAAGGTCTAAGTGTTACGTGCGCACAAATTTTATGGAGTTTGGGTGTAATATTTCAAATGTCAAGAGCTATGAGTGATTAAGTGTCAAACCTCGTGAGTCTAAATGTAATTCTCCTTTTTTTTATTTTTTTATTTGCGTTTTTTGTTTTTGGGAAATGGTCTTCTCGGTTCTGAAAAATTTCTCTCTCTCCAAAGTTCGATCTTCCTGCATTCTCTCTCTGTTCTTCTTATGAGCTTTCCACCAGAGTAATTCTTGCGAAGGTAATTTCACAATCTTCACCACCAATCAATGAAGTCCTCGCCTCACCTCGCCGATCCGTATCAGTCGCCCAATTTTCTCTTTTTTCATCATCTTTTTGTTGATTCGATGTATGATCTGAATTAGTTTCAACTTAAGTCATTCTCTCTCTCTGGTTTCTCTCCAGCTGATTCGAACAAGATATTAGTAGGTGTAATTGGGGAGGATCAGATGGAGTGGGCGACACTACAGCATCTAGATCTCCGGCATGTCGGTCGCAGTTCCAAACCCTTGCAACCTCACGCCGCCGCATTTCACCCTACTCAGGCACTCATTGCCGCCGCCGTAGGAAGCCACATTATCGGTATACTTAGTTCTTTACCCCCTTGTTCTCGATCACATCAGCTAATTACATAGTTGATCTGATAATTAGAAGCCATTTTGCTTCAATGAACATTATCATTCCTTGTTAGTGATCAACTTTCAACTTTGTAATCATATTTATGAATTAAAACTGCCGCGTGATGTTGTTGAATTTTTGTTTGAGTGCAGAATTTGATACATATACCGGAAGCAAAATCACTTCGATTGACATTGGTTCCCCTGTTGTCCGTATGTCTTATAGTCCGATTAGTGGGCACACGGTGATTGCTATACTTGAGGTTGGTTCACTTGCTAGCCTTGTCTATTCGATTTGTTTAGATTTTCTTACGTTTTCTAATGCCCGAGAGTAACTATTTTGTTTAGGACCAAGTAGGACTTCTAATCTGTAGCCTGATGTCTTATGCGTTAGATTTTCGAAATTAACAGCTTTATTGTAGAGTAGTTATGTACTTTGTGTTTCAACCATGTGTGCTATATTGTATATTGATGAATTATTATTTAACATAAGTTATGTACTTGTCTTGCACATTATATGTGATATAATACTAGCTTACTAACGTTGCACTGAATTTATCTTTGTTCTAAATTTGTCAAAGAATGTGCTTTGGACCTTTGGTAGCAGTAAAAGAAGTGAGAATGAAACTCAACAAGAAAGTATTGATAGACATTTTGTCTCTGAGTTTGTAATTGGAATGCCTCCGATTATGGGGCATTGTATATTAGCATTATGATCATCTAGATTGCTGGAACATGGTATATGGAATTGGAAGATGCATTCTATCTTCCGGATTTTATATTCTGTATGAATCATTCTGTGTTTCTAGTTGTTCTTTTGTTCTTGATTTGTGCAGTAGGAATTAGATATCACTTGGTGTTGTGTTTCCGGTCTTCTCATGTGGGTGACATTAATTTATATGTGTTTCCCGTCTTGCAGGATTGTACGATTCGATCATGTGATTTTGATGCTGAGCAGACTTGTGTATTGCATTCACCTGAAAAGAGGATGGAACAAATTTCTACTGACACAGAAGTCCATCTTGCTTTGACCCCCCTTCAGCCTGTAGTCTTCTTTGGTTTCCACCGTAGGATGAGCGTTACAGGTTTGTTGTTTTATGCAAGCGGTCTCTCAGTGTTGCTGGCTTTTTATCCCCTTTCCCTACCTGGAATCTGGATTATAAGAAGTGGTTGCTACTAAATCACCAGTTACTAGTGTTTTTTCTTTTTAAATTATCCTGATCAATATTATCTGCAATCTATGACTATGTTGCTGGCATGAAGTTGTTGGAACTGTCGAAGGGGGGAAGGCGCCAACAAAAATAAAGACAGACCTGAAGAAACCTATTGTGAATCTTGCTTGCCATCCTCGCCTTCCTGTCTTGGTAACATGTTTAGCTTGTTTGAGATAGTTTCCAATTTTATTTGGTCTTCACTGGCGCTGTGTGACTGCTAATATACTGTCCAAATCTTATTTCTTTTGTGTTTCGTAGTATACTTTAACAGTTTTTTTCCTTCCTTTTCTTAATTTTTTTTTCCTCACAGTATGTAGCTTATCAAGATGGCTTAATTCGAGCTTACAACATCAATACATATGCTGTTTACTACACATTACAACGTAAGCTTTGATAAACACACTTCAATTATCTCCAGGATTGGATAGTTTGGTATTTTTTACGCAGAATAATTTCATTTTGACCTGCACTTTTTAACTTTTGTTAATCATTGTAGTTGACAACACAATTAAGCTCATGGGTGCCGGTGCATTTGCATTTCATCCAATGTTAGAATGGGTTTTTGTTGGAGATAGACGGGGTACACTTCTTGCATGGGATGTATCGACCGAGAGGCCTCTTATGATTGGAATGTGAGTTAGGCTGATTTGAGCTGCCATATATTGTGAAATTTTGTATTGCCTTGATGGTTTTGCATGTTTTCGAGTATAGTTGCCCTACTGGAATTTTTTTGGGTTTATAACTTAGACATAAACATGTTGGTGTTATGGAGGCACAATCTACTCTTTATTCATAATCATGATCTTCTTGTAAGAACCAAAGTTTCCCATTATAGTTAGTTGGTTAGTGTTCGTTAAACCAGAATATCCAACCTCTTGAGTAGTGCTTCCTGAGGATGAACCTTAATGAATGGATAACTGGTCTTTTGCCCAGACACATTTGACTAGAATATACTAACTATGCATTCTATGAAAGTTTTTCCAAGTCACAGGAAAGACATACTATCTTCATGTTTATTGTGACTTGTGTCTGTGATTGGACCTTTTTGTTAGTTTTTATACCATCTGCTTATTTCTATGCATGCAAATAAATTCTTTTATTCTTTTTCAAAAATTGTAAGTAATACTTTTCTTTTTTGGTAAAAAATTTAATGAATAAGTTGCACCAACCATTTTCTTGGTGTTTGGGGCATTTGCTATCATTGTTAAGTTAGCTATGGTGCCACGGCACTTTTGTGAAATCAATTAACTTATCTAATGAAGTTGTTTCCTAGGAATGAATGTGATTTGGGGTAATTCCCCGCATTTTGAGTGCATATGGTTGGCGGAATAATGTGTCTTTACTTCTTGGAAGTGTTATAAAATTTCTAGGACTTTGACAATTTTATGAATGATTTGTTTGCACGGGGAGTAATATATGGATCTTGTATTTTTTTTTCCTGGTGTTATCTCTGATCAATTAATGGGTCTTTATTCCATTTGTGGTTCTTTCTTTGAATTCCAATGTTTAGATTTTTCTTTGCAATTCCAGTACACAAGTGGGATCTCAACCAATCACATCAGTGGCTTGGCTGCCAATGTCACACTTACTTGTTACTTTATCCAAGGATGGAACTCTTCAAGTGTGGAAAACACGAGTGATACTGAATCCTAATAGACCTCCAATGCAAGCAAATTTTTTTGAGCCTGCAGGTTAGTTAAAGTATTCTGATCTTTACCTTTTGAAATGATGGTTCTGATATGGTGAAGTTGTGTAATCGAGTTATATATCTTTTATGCTATACTTTCCACTGTACAAGTCATTTGCCACAATTCTGCTGCTACTTTTCCTCCATGTTGGAGGCTTTTTTAGTTTTTTCATTTCATTAATTACGTTGGTGGCTTGATTCTAATTGACATATATGTTTGAGATACTGAATTTCCCTTGGGTGTTAAGGTTTTTCAATTTCTACCATATGGTATTGTTGTATTGAGTAATGACGTTAGTTGTGAAAGGAAATAAATCTTCCATCTTGTCATCCGGCCTACAAACCTAGTAATTGGTGCCTTTGAGGCCCTAGACAGATCCAGAATCTATCTCATAATAAGCCGTGGACAAATAAACCACATGTGGCATATTCCACGGCTATCTATGAGTTGCCTCAATCAAGCACAGTGGAGGGGGAAAAGTTCAAGATTTTCCGAGGCCTCCCAACTCCCAAGGGAGCTTGAATCATACCGCAACAAACAATCTGAACTTATTGGTCTGTAATGTCTGGCAAATACTCTCACGGCATTTTCTGCAAGGATACCTAACAGGATGGCCCAAAGAATATCAAGAATAATTCAGATTTTACATACATATGTTCTTGTGGAATTATGTGCAAAAAATTGATTGTGGCTAGAGTCATGTCTAGAAAATTATTTTAGTTGTTTTATACATATGCTAGGTCCTATAATATATGGAATGTAATTATAAAAAATGTGGAATTCAAATTGGGGAGCAATAAAGATTAAATATCAAAGAAAATAGTAGAGATTGAAGATCAAGAGATATTGAAGAGCGAATACTTTTGATATTTGGGATCAATTGTTCACAGGAAGTGTAAGTTCTTGATGATGTTACTCGAAGAATTACAGTAGGATGGACTAAATAGAGGATTGTATCTAATGCATTGTGTGATAAATGCATACCTCTTAAGCCAAAAGGAAAGTTCTATAAAACCGTCATAAGTCCAGCTCTACTTTATAGTGCAAAGTGGTGCGCAACTAAGAAATAGCATGTTTGGAAATGAGAAGGCTTTGATAAGTTTTTTTAAAACTAGAAAATATATAATTAGTAATGAGAAAATTCATAAA
Organism: Ilex aquifolium; assembly: GCA_951799425.1. NCBI lineage: Eukaryota > Viridiplantae > Streptophyta > Magnoliopsida > Aquifoliales > Aquifoliaceae > Ilex > Ilex aquifolium. Next base: position 7,458,057 of record OX637391.1, read on the forward strand.
AAGTAGAGCTAGCACATATAGAAGATAATTTAAAAGAGAATCGACTTAAGTGTTTTCAACATATTCACAGAAGACCTGTTAATGCACCGGTGATAAGAATCAATGCGATAATATTGATAGCAATCGAAGGGGTAGAGGAAGACTAAAAATAACTTTAAAGTTGATAGTGAAAAAAACTATGATATTTAACATAAAATATGACTCTTAATAGAGCACAATGACAAAATATGATTCATGTAGCTGAGCCCAAAGATGTTGCGACAAAGTTGGTTTGAGTTGAGTATACATATTCTAGGTTCTAATGTACTAGATCTTGTTAGGGATATTGGGGTTTATTAGGCTTAGGAAATAAGTGAAGGAAAGGCTAAAATAAAAGGAGGAAAAAGGAAGCAATGAGAAAGGGTGGTGTTGAAAGAAATTGAGCTGATAAAATTTGCGAGATCTTTGGCCTTTTATTATTCTCTTCTCTTCTTTTTGTCGACTTGTTCTTTTCTCTAGTGATCAATGCTATTGCCTATTAGAACATAGAAGTTGCATCTTTTTTCCCTCTCTTTGGGATTTTTGTGTTGGATCTACTTTTCATCGTTTTTGTTTTTCTTATCGTAAAAACTATAACATGGGTTGCATCAACTATGATATCGGCACAAATTTTTATCTTCATGGAGGATCTTGTATTGTCATCGTAGTTTTGTGGTTAACGATTATCAAATTATATTGAAGATGCTCACAATTTTGAAGTTGGAAATTTGTTTTTTGGATCATATCACCCATGTTTGAGAATATTTTTCCAACGATTATTTGATCGAATTTCGTAGTGTTGATAGCCTAGATTTGATTGACGTGAATTTCTTAGTGTTGATACCCTAGTTATGCCGAAAACATTATCAACAATTTTCCTTAGACTTAAAAATTATATTTTTGTAAGATATGGTTTTCGCTGATGGTTGGTATCAGACCTTGCTATCAGTAGCCATAGTTGTCAGCGTTATGTGATATGTGCCCTATGATAAGTTTCGGTACAGTGACAGAACAATACATCTTAGCGAGTTCTATTGTTTTTTCTCCGAAATCTTACAATATGTATCTTATGATACATTCAGATAGCGTTTGGTAACCAAGTGTTTTTGTTTTTTTCTTTTTTATTTTCAATTTTTAACAAAATAAAAAAAAAAAAAATGTTTAGAATGTGTTTTCATTTTTTTTTAGGGTACTGTGTTTTGAAAATAAGGTCCAAAAATGCAAACATGAAAAAAGGTGTTTTTATAAACACTCAAAAACGAAAACACGCGCACAAAGAAGGCCCCTTTAATGAGATTCATCTTTCGATTCCCCTTAACAACAAAATGTGGATTTTTTGTGCTAACTATAAAAATCCCATTTATTCTTCTTTTTTCATCACTTTTCCTCCTCATCTCTCTCTCTCTCTCTTCTTTCTCTCTCTGAAACCGGAGCTCCTCATCTCTCTGTCTCTCTGAAATCGAAGTGTCTCACGAAGACAAAGGCAGAATCGAAGCTTTCGCACAAAGACGGAATCAAAGCTTCTCATCTTAGATCTCTTTCTCTCAAGCTGGGTTGGGTAGTGGGTTTCCTCATCTCAGATCTCTTTCTCTCAACTTCAATTGGTGGTTGTGTGGTGGGTTTCCTCATCTCAGATCTCTCTCTCAAGCTCAGTCGGTAGTTGGGTGGTAGGTTTCCTCGAAGAAAGTGCTCTTGTCTGCCCTGAGATAGGCTGAAAATTTTCCGTCAATAAGGGGATTCCCAATATGCTTCTTCATGAAGACGAGGTCTGATTGAAAAAGTTTCAATCATTTGCATTAAAAGTTTGTTGTTTTGATGGTGCAGATTATGGTTTTGAAAGAAAGAAAAATCAGGAATTTAGCGGGTTTATTGGGGTGCTTTATATCAGGTGTAATCCATATGGGAGTTTTGAATGATTGAGAAAGTGCTTATTAGAGTTTGGTTTTTTTGAATAATATTGTTTATTTGTGTTCTTATTCTGTTTAATTATGGTAGTGCAAGTTTTATTTTTGCTTTAAAAAAAAAAAAAAAAGGTGGTTGTGGGGTTTTCAGGGGTGTTGGTGGTGGGTAAATAAGTGGGTTGGGTGGTGGCTAAACAGATGGGTTTGGTGGTGGATTTTGGAATGGTGGAGATGATGGTGGTTGGGTTGGGTTGGGTGGGGTGGGGTGGGGTGGGTTTTGAGTAATTTGAGTGAAGATGTATCTGGGATTAAGAAATGAATCAAAATAACCACAATGAATTATGGAAACACTACTACAATACCAAACATATTTTTTATTTTTATTTTCATAATTTTTTAAATATAAATGACTATCAAACATGTTTTATATTTTTAGTTTTTATCACAAAAAAAACAAAAATTTGTTCTGTTTTAAAAAAAAAAAAAAAACATTAAAACAAAAACGTTACCAAACGCACCCTTATGTTTCTCTTTTTGGTTTGATTTCAAATAGATGAAGTTCGTGATCATCTTCTTTTTCTCGTTTTCCTTCTCCTCCTTCTTTCTTCTTCTCCTCCTCCTCCTCCTCCTCCTCCTCCTCCTCCTTCTTCAAACAAACAAAACTCGAGCTATATTTTAATTCTGGTGTAAGGATGGATGAGTGTCTTTTTTTAACTCGGTCTCTAACACACGTCACACGAAATGATAAGTTGAAATTGTATTTATATCTAGTAATATATCATTTTAAATTTGAGCGTATCTTATGATACATGATATGTCATTTTAAAAAATGTTATGCACCGCTTTACTCGTTTGACAACCTTGCTTGTAACGCATGCACAATTCCTCGAGGGTTGATGGAGGCAAGTTCAACAGCGAGAATTAAAGAATCGAATAATGATGTTGAAGGCTTTTAGATCATTGAAATTCTATTCTATTATTGTACCCCCTCATTTCTTGCACACATGAGATGATGAGAGTGAAGAAAATATAGTTGATGTGATGACCCCATGTGCAGCATAAGTTCTCTTTTAGGTTGTAAGGATAAAAATGTCTGCTGCGCTTATTAAACAGTGTAATTCATTTTTATGCTTGTAAACATTGTTGAAGGGGATGGGAGTATGTTATATTTATATGTGTTGGGTATCTGGGTCATCATGGTTGGCGAGTAATACAGTGTCTGTATCCACAAGTATTACTTCAAATAAGAGTTTAAGATGATCAGTCCAAGAGTGCTAGAAAGGAAAGAAAGCAATGAAAACTTCTCTGATATGGTCGTGTTTTTAGAGGATCTTGACTAGGACAATCCCATCCTTTGGGAATACATTTTTGGACAATTTCACTTCTCAAGGTAATTAAACAAAATGATTTAGTTGTCTCTTCTTTTAAAATCACACTTTTCCAAAGTTTTTTGGGACGTTATATTTGAAGTATTGCCCGAATTGAAAGATCAATTCAATTTGTTGAGAATAATTCACAAGATAAGTTGGCATGGCTATATGTGGAAAGATCATTACAAGGCATCCTGATATAAATGAAAGTCAAAAGCTCTATCAGAATGTATCAATAAAATCCAAAAGGAATTTCAACTTTTCAATAATGTTGATCTTTGATTCATGTTTCAATATGATCCTTGATCTTGCCTTCATTTAATGTTGCTTGTTAACCTTTGTATCTTGTCCCAAATAGTTGAGATAAGGCTTTGTTGGTTTCATATAGCTATTTAATTTATGCACTAATGGATAAGGCTTTATTGGTTTCATATATCTATTTAATTTATGCACTAATGGATAGTTTTTACACATTGTTTTGCAGCAATTGAATCAATTGACATCCCGCGCATTCTATCTCAGCAAGGGGGAGAGGCAGTGTATCCCCTATCACAAATTAAAGCTTTAGAAGTTCACCCCAAGTTAAATTTAGCAGCTTTGCTATTTGCAGTTAAGTTTGTCCATTGACATTATAAATTTCCTTTTGGTTAGTTGATGCCTAAGTAGGAACTGTCTGCTTTGTAACAGAGTATGACCGGTGGAGACAATCGGAAAAATAGAGCTGCATACACAAGGGAAGGAAGGAAGCAGCTGTTTGCAGTTCTGCAAAGTGCACGGGGATCTTCAGGTGATTGTTTATTCACTATGGATATCCATTGGTGCATCACGCTTTGGAGAATACTTTGGCAACTTGCATCTAGTCTGTTTGTATTATTTGTGATTGGATTTACATTTCTACGTTGCTGCATCATATAGTTGATGTACCCTTTCTCACTATGCAACTGGCTTTTTGAGTTTTTCCCATCAATATTGTACTTTGATAGTAAATTTTGTACAACTAAATTGGATTATATGGTGAGGATATATAATTTTGATGAGGCATTTAGCTTCTGAGAGTCATAATGGATTAGACAGATATCTGTCATAGGTAACTGTCACCTTGTTTATAGAATTTTACTTGGTGGGTCTGATGGGTCACCCTATTAACACCTAAACCCATCAAGGGTAAACTCAAACTTGCTAGTTTCGTGTTGATTTCATATTGGGTTCATCAGTTGTGCTAATAATTGCCATGGCTCCAATACGTTAGAATATGCTTCGCCTTGAATCTGAGGGGATTAGGGTTTGTTTAATTATTGTATTGTTGTTCTCTTTTGAATATGCTTCGAGTTGCTTGAGGATAACAAATTTATGACTGTACCATTCTATGGGCATCTTGTTATGTTTTGGCTTGCTCCTTGAACGAATATCACACAATCATCGAGTTATTAGCTTGTGCTGTAGGTGATATCATCGAAACTGCTGTTTTACTATTGTATTTCCAAGTATATTCCGTGCATAACTGCATGTGGGCTAACTCAGTTGAAAGAAGAAAAATAAATATTCCTACTGATTTTATGTGGCAATTCTTTCTCATAAATAAGTGCTTCGAAGCATGAAACCATCAATTGTCAATAATATAATGGAAAATGATGTAAGTGCACATTTAGTCCTAAATTAGGGTTTCTGAAGTTATATTTTGCATGTGGGAGTGGGGGACAGAAGCTGATAAGCAATCAAACTTACAATGAACGGTCCTAGGCCTAACAGAAGCATACTAGGAATAGCGGTTGATGATGATTTTAATGATTATATTTTTTTTATCCTGCTCACTACATTGTGCTTCTCAGCGTCTGTTTTGAAGGAGAAGCTTGCATCTCTTGGTTCATCTGGAATTCTAGCTGACCATCAACTTCAAGCACAACTGCAAGAGCACCATTTGAAAGGGTGAGTTGGTGTTTGGTTTTTGTTTGGGAATTGATGTCAGGAGGGCAGACGAATGCTGGATCTTGATATTTGGCGTGGTCATAAATATAGTTTTTGAATTTAACATTTGGTATGCCATGTCTCTTTGTTGAAATTCTCTCTCTCTGTCTCTCTCTCTCTCACACACACACACACACACATTTATTGAATAAGTGTACTTGCTAAATTTTTTGTTTTGTGGAATCTTTGGAGGAGAATATGATGGTGCAGCTTTATCGCAATTGAAATTGTGTATCAAATATTACTTTACTGTAAGGATGGTATGTTAGGCTATGTCAACAAGATCATTGTTCTCTATGAAGGACTTTGCAACACCAATTGCTCAGCACATTCTTTCAGAAGATTCACTTGTGAGGCATCATACAATCAATCCTACCTTTTTTTTATTTTTTTTGGTGAAAATCCTACCTTTGTTCAGTACTCTTAAAAGTTCCGGAAATATCAATTAATAGGATGAGTATAAGGTTTCTCTGCAATTTTTTTTTTTTTTTTAATGTTTCACTAACAGATAAGCTCAGAAGTATATCATTTCCACCACTGTAAGATATAGGCTTGATGTTCTAAAACTATACCACTAAATGTATGGACATACAATTTTATGTTCATTCTAACAAGTAGCCATGTGAAAGGATTTTTTGACTAATGCTGCTTTCTAATTGAAACAATCTTTAGTTATGAAATAGAATTAATCTATTCAATGACTGGATAAATATATTTGTTAAACAACCATTTATTCCAAAAGTTTAAGCTGTTAGAGAAGATGTAACTTTAATATTTATACTTCAACATGCCCTCTTAGGCTAGATTTTGGACATAGCATGTGAAAATCTTTTAATAATTAGGATGGCAACGAGATTCGAACACAGGATCTCCTGTTTTAATACCATGTTAAACAACTATCTACTCCAAAAGCTTAAGCTCAGTGAAGCTGTTAGAGAGGATGTAATTTTAGGATTTATAGTTCAACAATATTATGTGATAAATATGAAGCTGTAAAATGGTAATTAGTAGTTGATTAGCTTTACAAAGGAATGCTTCCCCAAACTCTTATCTTATGATGAAAACTGACTCTGACAAGCAAACTCAACACACTCCTTCATACTGTTTTGGTGTGCGTTGGGGAAATAGTTGCTGCTTTTCAATGTTGTGTGGTATTTGGTAGGATAGGGTGAAGATATCATCACAACTTTCGGAGATGTATTATTTGGCTTCATTTTTTGTCTGTGTCTGTGTATATTTAGTTTAGTTTATCATTTTACCGCATTGTGCTTTTCAACTTACCATGTTTCATTTTCTATAACTTCATAATTTCATCTTACAATACAAAGAGAGATTGGATTGCTTGTCAACTATCTTTTCACAGGCCGATAAAAGCAAAGCTGCTATTCATTTATGGAGTGCCAAATATGCAGAAGACAGCCCCTATTCATAGGGTACTGCTGTGAGACGCGTAGGTTTTTTTTGGGGATGATGGTTACCATAATACGTCCATCCATAATTTATAGATTAATTGATACACTAGTGCATTAGGATATTGAACAATTTCATTTGTTGTTCTTTTTAATGACTTACCTTTCTAACTTCAAGTTTGACATTTGGAGCTTATCATAACCTTGGAAGGGGCATCGTTTCACATAGTTTCTTTCCCATGCAGTGTTCAGTTACATAGTTGGAGTTGAAATGGGGTTGAGTTTTGGCACCACTTTTGAAGTTTCTTTTACGATTTTCCATAGCTAATTGTGAGAGTATACGGTTCCTTAGAGCCGATTATGATATGTCTGGTCTCATGGATGACCTTTATCTTGTTCTTTCTTTCCGTGTAATGTAGTATTGTTTTTTTATCTGTCAAGTTAATCTGAAGTTGTCTTTATTTTATTATATTTTTTTGGCATGTGTATGCACTATGATATTTCATTGTTAACAATTTGTTGTCCTTTATATGCAGGCAAAGTCAGCTAACCATATCAGACATAGCACGAAAGGCTTTTCTTTATAGTGTACGCAAATTCCTTATTTAATCTACTAGGATTTTGTTTCATTTATTTTTGTTTGAGAACTATAGGAAGCTAAGAAGCACGGATATGGACACAAACACGGGACACGGATATGACACAACACGACACGGACAAAAATTCACGATATTTCTCAAAAAAAGGACACGGACACTTTGGAGATACTCTACAGATAATTGTGTTTTATATATAAAATTATATAATTTATCACAAATATAGTGAAAATGATATATTATTCATAATAAATGCAGTAATTTATGATAATTAAATGTTATGTCTAGTCATCTAGTATGATTTTTTAGACTAACAGATATAATTTATATGATTGTTCTCATTTTCTCAATTGTTTTTTTATAAATATTTTATGTTTCCTTTGCTTTTGTTTTTATATTTTGGGTACAACTTTAACATGTTTAGTTTTGGTGATTATATGTTCTCTCATAGTATAAGGTACTTATTAGTCAAATTTTTAAGTTTTGTTAATCACATGTCAACAAATGCTTATTGTTTAGTAGTAAACACGCTCCAAAGAATTGTCAGACACGTCACCAAAGATGTGAAATTAAAATTTTATCATTGGACATAAATAAAAGAGTATCAGACACGTGTTTGAGAGTGTCTGACACGGCTTTGAAACGGATATGTCACCTTACTGAGAGTGTTTGTGCTTCATAGATAGGAAGAGTGACGTGACCAAGTTAATATGTGATATTTTGTGTCTTAGTAGCAAAATTCATGTAGTCGGGACAAGGCTTTTTGGAGTTGAGTTAAATCTAGAGGATAATATTGGTACCCAAAGCCTGAGCCTTCTCATCTGGTAGTAGATGTGATGGTTTTGGAGTAGGTCTTAAGTGGAATCTTGCCTATCCAAAGATACGATAACCACAAATAGATTATGAAGAAAATTTCAAGGTTCTGAATGGAACTTAAGTTGACCCAAACCGGATATTTGACACACTCTGCTTGCTTCTTCCTTCTAGGCGTATAGGATGACATACTTGGAATTAGCTTGAGGATTTTTTGGTTTGAGTTTCTTGGCCTTCATGTTATGATCTCTTGCACAAATGCTGGGGAGAATTATGAGGCTTCATTGTCTCTATTTGTATCCATATACTGGGTCCAACGTAAGAAGACAGTATAGTTACTGATCTGCTTCTAGGTACATAGGATGACATGTTGAGAATTAGATTGATAGTTCTTTGGTTGGTTTGGTTTGGGGGAGAACTCTGAGGCTTCTGTGTCTCTATTTTAGCTTGATACAAGATCCAACTTAGGCAGATCCATTTTATCTTGATACTTGATCCAACTTAGGCACACGCATGACGTGATAACTTTTCTCATTATTGGACAAAATTACATATTTTTAAGTATATCAGCTTTTTGAAGATGTTGAAACCAACAGTTTTGTCTCTCACCTGGTCAAATTACTGAGCTGGCACGTGTGATGAAAAGTGGAACCTATTTATTTATTATTTATCCACTTGGCCAAGTGTTGGATTAATATAGTCCATTGGATGCAAAGAGTTTCCATTGTAGTGCGTTAAATGTATAAATTTTGGACTGAGTTGGCTAATTATGATTGTCAGAAATGTTGGCTCTCATTTGAGGGATTATGATTTTGATTATTTGATGGCTGCTTAAGCAGCATCGAGGACCAGCTGGTGACACTGGGTGCTTCAGTTTGATGATATCCAATGGCTGCAAGGTCAAATATAACACTAAGATCAGCTAATATTGGGCCATATCAAAAGGGGTAACATGGGTTCTTCCAGTGCCACAGCAAAAGGTCTCTGATGTAGTTTCAATTGAATTTGATGTAAAGGTGGTGTCAAGCTTGATTGCTTTCGATCAAATGGACTGCCACCCCCATATTACCTGGTTCCTGATGGTGAACCCCTATCTTTAAGGGAATGCATGTGCTGGTTGGATGACAAAACTCATCCTGGTGGTCTGAGGGACCGACTGTGTTGGAGGTTCCATCGACATGACAAAGGCCTCTTTTTTCTTTTCTGATATGTCGGGCCTACTTCCTCTAAATTTATTTTTGTTTCTTAAGGCTTCAGCGTGTCCCTGTACCTCGAGGAAAAAAAAATTAAACAGGGGATGTTTGTAATCTTGATGTTGAAGATAAAAGCTAAAGAACCAACTAATATAATGAATTCTCTTAATGAATTCAATTATCAGAATTTTTTATTATACAATGCAGTCACAGCCTGGTGCATTACAGAAAGAAACATATGGTAATGAATGATATCAATAAATGTATCCATGTGTCAATAGATGTCTATGATACATCTTTTGGCTCTGTTGCACTTACCTTTCGACTTTGGCGATATAACTCGAATGTTATGTGGCGGTAATATTATTGGATGCAGATGCAAAAACTAGGTGTTAGTTTTATCTTAACAGGTCATTTATCTTAGTATACTGCCATTCCCTTTTATTGCTCTACTTGCTTGGACAGTTGCTAATTTTTTGTTATTATTGTATTTCCCCATTCTTTCTTTCTTTTTTTCTTCTCAAAAGTTTCTTTTTAAGTGTATAAAGTGCCCTGTGGTGTGTATGTGTATATTACTTCCAATTTTGGGAGGACAATGCAGCTTGACATGCAATGGAAGTTTAAAACCTTGTGATAATAAATCTGATGTTTATAAACATTTGGAATTCATATATGATTATGATCTAATCCCACTGCCATAGACCGAAGCTTAATTGGCAATTGATGTTTATCAAGTGCATTCCATGTATGAGATGTTGCGTGAGTCACAAGAATGGTTTTTTTATTTAATTTTGTTGCATAATGCCTAGACCCATCTCAAACTGCATGTTGCCCACTGCCTCAATTCTGATCCATCCTCAGGTGAAGCGCATTCGAATTTTTTGTATAAAAATGTCTTTCCTGCTGTTTTGGTTGGCTTCAAATTGGGTTGCATACTTGCACTTCAACTAGTGGTATAGTTATCTTCGTGTTGTTGAGAAAATACGAGTTTAAATCAATAGTGGAGGCACTGAATGTGTCAGAATGCATCTGTGCATTCATACATGCCACACTTATATTGATGTCAATCACGTGTAGGATGTGGCCACGATAGTACCATTTGTTGTGTGTATCTGATAAATATGGTAGCAGTGTGCTTGGCCCTGTTGGTGTGTAGAAAATTCGGCTTGGCTAAATTTTGGCCATTCCACAAAGGTCATGTTGTTTGTCAACCATAGAACAAAACAAAAGGGGCCAAACATAATAACCTTCATTCTTTCAGAGGCAACTAAAACCTTTATTATTTCTCCAGTTTCCATGTTGACTCGTCACTTTTACCTGCTTGTTACAGCATTTTATGGAAGGACATGCTAAAAATGCTCCAATATCTCGGTTGCCTCTCATCGCTATCTTAGACAGTAAACATCATCTTAAAGACACTCCTGTTTGCGAGGTAACCCTGGAGAATTCTGTTATTTCTCTCTCCTATTTGTGTTGCTTTGGCTTGAATATATGGATGTGTGTGCGCTTCCATCTATGTATTTTTGATGCACTTTGTTTCATTGGCAGCCATTTCATCTGGAGCTAAATTTCTTCAATAAAGAGAACCGAGTTCTTCATTATCCTGTTAGGGCTTTCTACGTAGATGGTGTAAACCTTATTGCCTATAGCCTCTCATCTGGCGTGGAAAATACTTACAAGAAGCTTTACACCTCGGTAAAATTGAACTGGATGTCCCTTTACAAAGATTGGGGCAGTTTACTTTAGCAGTAACTTGTGTGGAAATTCACATCCATCAACAAGTAAGCTGATCTATGTTCTTTTTTCAGATTCCTGGAAATGTAGAATTCCATCCGAAGCATATGGTTTACAGTAAAAAGCAGCACCTATTTCTAGTTGTATTTGAGTTCAGCGGTATGACCAACGAAGTGGTTTTTTACTGGGAAAATACTGATTCTCAGTTGTCTAATAGTAAAGCAAGCACGGTCAAAGGTTTTCCCTGGTTAATCCATTGATTTTCCCATTGATATGTACCTTTATCTGAACAAAGTAGTGACTCCAATTTATGTGCATGATTTGTCTAGGTAGGGATGCTGCATTTATTGGCCCTAATGATAACCATTTTGCAATTCTTGATGAGGATAAGACTGGGTTTTCGTTATATACGCTGCCGGGAGCAGCTGCACAAGGGGCCGACATGAAGAATGGAACACTTGATCAAAATCAATCTGAGGATATGGAAGTTGGCTCTATTAAGAAACCACTGCAGTTTATGTTTGACAGTGAAGTGGATCGCATCTTTTCTACCCCGCTAGGTGCTCCAAGAGGAAGTTTCTTGATGTTAGATATTTTTGTCAAATATTTATAGAATGCTAACCCGACTCGTTTGTATTATAGACTCAACAATGATGTTTGCTTCTCACGGGGATGAGATTGGCTTGGCAAAGCTTGTTCAAGGGTACCGCGTCTCAGCCAGTGATGGCCATTACATATCGACAAAAGCTGAAGGGAAAAAGTCAATCAAGTTGAAAGTGAATGAGATTGTACTCCGGGTAATTAGTCGATCCAAAGACCATGTTACAACCTTTGTCACTGCAACCAGGACAAATTGAATAGTATGACATTTCTTTCTACAAAATAAATAATCAGAAAATAAGTTATGCTCTGTGTTTTCTCAAACCTATCTTTTGGGATTTGCAATTCCAAATCAAGTCCTCATAGCAGTATAGGACTTTGGCACATGGAAATGCACAAGTTAACTTCATATTAACAGTAATTTTAGCATGACCATTAAACTAGAATTATTCTTTTGATAGGTCAATTATTGTAGTGATGGCTGGTCATGATGCGTTCCACATATCAACATTTTGTGCACCACATACCATCTTCTCTATGGATCTTGTTTGAATATAATTATTCTTGCTCTTGAAACTCATTGGTATCTAAACTGTCTTTCAGGTTCATTGGCAAGAAACCTTGAGGGGCTATGTTGCAGGAATTATAACTACACAAAGGGTGCTTATTGTTTCCGCAGATTTGGATATATTGGCTAGCAGTTCTGCAAAATTTGATAGAGGACTTCCTTCAATATCCTCAGATGCAAAACTTAACTTTTTTTTATGAATGCATCTTTCAATGTTTAAGATGATATAATTACTGTTGTTATGCTTGTTTGATCTCTTAACTCATGATCACTTCAGATCCCTTCTCTGGATTGGCCCTGCACTTTTGTTCTCTACAGCCACTTCTATCTGTATGCTTGGCTGGGATGGAAGAGTGAGGACCATCCTTTCTATTAGTACGCCTAATGCAGGTCAATGTTTTAAGTTTTTTAAACGCTGGAGGTTCTTCACTTTCATGTTTAATGCTCATGAGCAGCCTGTTCTTATTTGTACTCCTGTTAGAAGTGCATGTCATTAAATGTGACTCCGTGGTACCGCTATTCTTTCGAGTAACCAAATTCTCTTCCGTGCAGTGTTGATTGGAGCTTTGAATGATCGATTGTTGCTTGCAAACCCAACAGAGATAAATCCCAGACAAAAGAAGAGGGTTGAGATCAAGAGTTGTCTTGTTGGGCTTCTTGAACCACTTCTTATTGGCTTTGCCACTATGCAACAACACTTTGAACAGAAGCTTGACCTGTCAGAAATACTATACCAAATAACCTCGAGGTTTTCCCTTTCATGCAAACACGCATGCTCTCTTTGTGGCGTATATAAGTTTACTCCTAGATAAAGCATAAGGAATGACAACCTTTTTGCTATATAATATTGAAACCATTTGTGGAAGCTTGTGACATTATATTTTTTCACGGCAAGACAGGGCATCAATAACTTATTTGCTTTACTATAGTGGACCCATTTCTGGAAGCTTGTGACATCTGACATCTCAATTTTATTGTCTGGGTGAAGGTTTGACAGCTTGCGGATTACTCCAAGATCTCTTGATATTCTTTCCAGAGGTTCTCCAGTGTGTGGAGATCTTGCTGTGTCATTATCCCAATCAGGACCACAGTTTACTCAGGTGATCTAATTTTATTGTCTTACGTCAAATATTTGATTTATTTTTGAGTCTGGTTATTATAGCTTGTTGCCTTAGGTGTTGCGGGGAACATATGCAATCAAAGCACTCCGGTTTTCCACTGCTTTATCTGTTCTGAAGGATGAGTTTTTGCGTTCGAGAGATTATCCAAAGTGCCCTCCGATCTCTCATTTGTTCCACCGGTTTCGCCAGTTGGGATATGCCTGTATCAAGTAAGCCTTAAGACAAATTTTATCTAGTTTACTGCCTATTGAAAATGCTATAGATAGTTGGACAATCATCCAGTTGCAGTTTGTATTTTAGAAGCTTCTGGTCAATCTCTTCTATTTGCTAGTTATTGTGCCCTGATGTCTGTTTTTACTTTTTCTTTAGGTTTTCTCCTATATTTTGGCCGAATATTGTGTTATTCCAAGTTTAGTAGCATTTGCATTTGAACATTTGAAAGTTTTATGTCGCAACACATGGCAGCGATAATGATGGGTGGCTTCAGTTTCTGCTTGTTTTATCATGTCTTAGCATGTTCTTGTTCCCCACATAGATTGGATCTGTAGCAAGCTACATAAAGGGTTTTAGTCTATGCATATGGTTGCCCAATGATCTGATCATATAGGTGAAATCCAATCCTGGCGCGAAACGCGAAGGGATTGGAAACCAACCATAAGTCAGGCCCCCTTTGCCTCTTGCAAGCATGGTTGACAATTTCAGTGTTACGGCCATTGCTAAGTGAACTTGATGTGTATGTAGTGAGACTGCTATCAAATGCCCTTCTTCTAATCTGCTGAAACAACTAGTATTTGCATATTTAAAAATTGAGATCCTTATGATTTGCGGGTCGATTGTTATCTTGGTTTTCATTTCCTCTATGTATCAGTTACTGGTCCGGTTAACACCATGTAACATGAAATAGGATATGAAATTGCAGGTATGGGCAGTTTGACAGCGCAAAGGAAACTTTTGAAGTTATTGCAGATTATGAAAGCATGCTTGACCTATTTATATGCCACCTTAACCCTAGTGCAATGCGACGTCTTGCTCAGAAATTGGAAGAAGAGGGCACTGATTCAGAGTTGAGGCGATATTGTGAGAGGATTCTAAGAGTCCGCTCCACTGGATGGACACAAGGCATTTTTGCCAACTTTGCTGCTGAAAGTATGGTTCCCAAAGGGCCTGAATGGGGTGGTGGGAATTGGGAAATAAAGACCCCTACAAACTTGAAGAGTATACCTCAGTGGGAGCTGGCGGCTGAGGTGATGCCATACATGAAAACTGATGAGGGTACCATCCCGTCGATCGTTACAGATCACATTGGCGTTTATCTGGGTTTAATTAAAGGCCGGGGTAATATTGTGGAAGTGAAGGAAAATAGTTTGGTCAAAGCATTTAAACCTGACGGTGGGGACATTAAGGTAAATGGTCTTCAGACATCTCTAGTCACATCCACATCTGACAAGTCCAAGGATGTTGGTTTCAAGGGTGATTCCTTGATGGGTCTAGACACCCGTGCTAGGCAATTTGTGGGTCCTAATGCTGTAGATGAACAGGCAAAGGCTGAGGAAGAATTCAAGAAGTCACTATATGGTGCTGCTGCTCCTGATGGTAGCAGCAGTGATGAGGAAGAAACTGCAAAAGCTAAAAAGTTACACATAAGAATCCGAGACAAACCAATTGCATCTTCTGTGGATGTAGACAGGATCAAAGAAGCCACAAAACAGCTTAAACTTGGTGATGGACTGGGCCCACCAATTGCTAGGACGAAGTCATTAACGGCTGCACCCCAAGATTTTGGCCTGATTATCCCTCAACCTATCCCTGCAACAACTAGAGTGGTGACAGCTCCCACAGTTTCTGCCCCTGCTGATCCTTTTGGAACTGACTCATTCACACAACCTGCAGCTGTATCACAAGCTACTCCTGTGGTTGTTGGCGCTGGAGTTACTGCTCGGCCAATCCCAGAGGACTTTTTCCAGAATACAATACCATCGCTCCAGGTTGCAGCATCATTGCCTCCTCCGGGGACTTACCTCTCACAGTTGGATCAAAATGCTCAAGGAGTTAAAAGCAATGAGGTGGTTGCAGCTAGCCAAGTTAGTGCGTCCGTGGCTGATATTGGTCTACCTGATGGTGGGATCCCCCCTCAAGGTGCTCAACAACCTGTTTTCCCTGAGTCCATCGGGCTTCCAGATGGTGGCGTCCCACCACAATCAAGGGCTCAGATTTCTTTCCAGCCACAGTCTCAGGTTCAGGTGGCCCAGGCCCCAATCTCCACCCCGCCCCTTGATCTTAGCGGTCTTGAAGCTCCGGGTTCTGTAAACTCAGGAAAACCTCGTCCGGCGTCTCCCACATCTGTGCGTCCAGGGCAGGTGACTACTTTTTTCCTTTTTTCTTTGTTTCAAATTTTATTTTATTTGAGTTGTTGGTGTTGTGCTTGCTTTTGTATGCAATCAAATTTTATTTTATTTTATTTTACCTGTTAACTTGCAATCTTATTTTAATGAATTTCCAATTTTATTTCTATCCTTCTCTGATGTTGCACTAGTCAAATTCAGGTGCTGGGAAATCTGGGTTTGAGAACTAAGGTTTCCTGATATTCAAATTTGGCTGTTATACAATATTGTTGGATGGGAGAAAACCTTTATGTTCATCCTTTTATAGAGTTATACAATATTGTTCGATGGGAGAGAACCTGTGTGAGTAATGGTCAACCTTAAGGCAGACTAAAAAATTAAGGTATTGTGGAAGGGAAAGTAATTTTCTGCTGCATGAAGCCCCTGCTTTTGTTCTCGCTGGCAGATAGACAGTGTTGCTATAGGCCCACCTAGGCATCAGTCCAGGCAAGGCGGCCCTTTTGCGCCTCACTGCGAGGCAACTTCACTTATTTATGATGTAATCGAACCATTTGATCTAATCACTTCAACTGAATTGGTTATGTGCTTGCTTACCGTAACAAAGTTCCAAAACAAGAGAATTCTAAGAACCAAAGGAAAAGCTTAACTGCCCAAGCCAATGGAAAAATGAGACAACTGGTGAGCCTTATCTATCCACCCCCGCTGGGAGGCCAGGAGTGGGAGGGATAAATAAACAGATGAAAGGCGCGTCTGCTTTTTTTGTAGGGTGACTTGGAACATGCAAGGAACCATCTATTTTGTTTTGTTTTGTTTGTGGGGTTGGAATTGGACAAGTGTAATCTTTATTTGGGGTTTCTGAGAATAGTCGGAAGTTCTTTCATCATATACCAAGAACCTTTTACCTGCTATTCACTATAATTCTTGGTCTCATTCTTCATGATGAGACAAAAGATTAAGCTCCTCCAGAAAAGAGAAAATTCCTATCCTTTTCTATTAAGCATCATCAATTTATGGGAGTTGGAGGGATAGATAGCTGCACAAGGTTGCACTGCTCAGAGAACAGAAGCTGTAGTTGAATCTATATATTCAGTCTCTCTCTCAAAGTGTGTGTTGAAGCATTCCATTTAGCCTAGTAGTGCTCTTTGTTTTAGGTAGCTTGAGTCAAAGTTTTCCCAGCTCTCCCTTATCTTCCAATTTTTTCTCATTACAGGTTCCTCGTGGGGCTGCAGCCTCAGTTTGTTTCAAGATTGGTCTTGCGCATCTTGAGCAGAATCAACTTCCGGATGCATTGTCCTGCTTCGATGAGGCTTTCTTGGCACTAGCCAAAGATCAATCTCGTGGAGCTGACATCAAGGCTCAAGCCACAATATGTGCCCAGTACAAAGTTGCTGTTACCCTTCTTCAGGTACTTTTTTCTTTGTGCTCCACTTAAACTAAGATTAATATCCTCTATTTCTCAAGGACATGGTCTGCAAATACTTTTTTGCTGACCTTCTGAGTGTTTCAGTTGGTCCTGGAAGAATACGGATGTTCAAACTTTTTGAGTCCTCTCCATGTGTTTCAAGTGCCAGTTTGACTATAGCCAGGATGTCTTCAGAATATAATTCTTGCTCCTATATTTTTTTCTTTTATGTAATTATTCCTTTATAATGTTAATAAATAATAACAGATACTTTGAGACCGTTTGAGGGAAGGCATTAAATTTTCCTCAATAACATATAAAGTTGCAACAGTAACACTATAACCTGAAGTGCATTTCACCTGATGAATGGCAAGTGGGTCAAGTAGTTTTGACCCAGCTAAAGGTTGATGTTGGTCTTTGCAGTTTTCTGGCCCTTCCAGCCAACGTGATCTGGGTGAAACTGATTATTAGTTGCACCATGTCACCTTGGGTTGAAACAGTTCAGATATGAAACTTGAAGTAGCCAAACATTTAAGTATTCTTGTGGCATTTGAATCCTTACATTGGTTAATGACAGGAATAACTACCGTAGGTTGAGTAGGATATATATTTAAAACAAAAGCTTACATCCGTTAGTAAGAGTGTCGGAGTGTGGTACAAACAGCACCTCTTTCGAGTAACTTACTACTCAACTCTGTTGGAGCTTGTGCTCAAATGACTTCTCTTCTTGGTAACTTAATACACTTATTATAATGTTTCGTGACTGCATATCCTTTGGATTTGACTACAGGAAATTGGGCGACTGCAGAAAGTCCAGGGTCCTAGTGCCATTAGTGCAAAAGATGAGATGGGAAGATTGGCACGCCATCTGGGCTCATTACCTCTTCAAGCAAAGCACCGGATAAATTGCATTCGAACTGCAATCAAACGGAACATGGATGTGCAGAATTATGCTTATGCCAAGCAGATGCTTGAACTGCTCCTATCTAAAGCACCTCCAAGCAAGCAAGATGAGTTGAGAAGCCTGATTGACATGTGTGTTCAGAGGAACCTGTCCAATAAGTCTATAGATCCATTGGAAGATCCCTCTCAGTTTTGTGCTGCTACACTCAGCCGTCTGTCTACCATTGGATACGATGTTTGTGATCTCTGTGGGTCCAAATTTTCGGCTCTTGCAGCACCTGGCTGCATTATATGTGGTATGGGAAGCATTAAAAGATCAGATGCACATGCACTGGCAGGACCTGTTCCGTCCCCATTTGGCTGAGGCCCCGAACAGATCAACAATGTCTTCAAACTAATTAGCCTGACAAGTTTGTTCCTTGTTGTAGAGTTCCCCAACTCCTCTCCGTAACAAAGCCACTACCAGCGACGGTTAATCTAAAATGGAGAAGTTATGGTCGTTTTGAGGCGTGGAACTGGCCTGTAGGTACATAGTGTACGCTTAGCTGTTTGTATTTGATGAAAATAAATTTTGCTCCTCTTGAGGGTGCTCGGCAGGTAGGTGTTCTTCCAAAGGTTACTCTCATCCCGTTTGGTTATTGTTCTACCCCTCGCTGTTTTGGGTTCTCATTTTATAGCATTATTGCTTGCATATACTTATTCATAGCTTCTGTATCTATGTAAATCAAGGATTTTTCATTGTATGCCATTTTTTAATGATGGTGTGTGCCTGAGAATTAAATAGAAAATGCCATTTTCTATTTCAAGAGATACCCTTGTTTTTTTTTTATATATTACACTACAATCCATTCTGGTTGCCTTTTTTATTTCAAATGGTACCACTCTTGTTAGCGCAATGGTAAGGCTTGAGTTGTTAAGCACCAACACATGGTAATTGGACCTAAAAAAGCTTGGAAACAAGGGTAATCGGCCTTTAGGGCTTGGGTTGTTTAGCCGATGATTACACTGGTTAATGAATAATGCCTTAGGCTCATGTTTTATCAATAATTATTTCCAGCCAATAATGCAATTCAACTAAAGTGGCATAACAGTAAGAACCAAATTTCCTCAAAATGCAATCAAGAAATTCAATGAAATAACTATTGTGTGCACTTTTTTGTGGGAGAAAGTAGCATCTATGTCTCAATAAACCAATGACCAAGCTACTAATGTATCAACTTTTTACCATGTTTATGCATGTGAGCAGTACACAGATCTGCTGCTCCAAAGTTCGTAGAACTTGTAGATCGAAGGTTAAGATAAGAAACTGGTTGAGTTGTAACCACCACCTTATTAAGGTCGACAAAATGAGTAACGAAAGTTATAGAAGCCTGAAGTAGAAAATAGGAAATAGTTGTTGCAACTATATATCTATATATATATATAAAATGAAGTATTTGTTTTGTGCTTTAATCAATAAATTTCCCTCATTTTTTAGTTTGTCCTACATGTATTATACTATATGTAATGCGTATAAAGTGTTTTTGATACATCTAAAAAAAAAATGAAACTAAGACTAGGAATCTTTGACAAGCAGGATCAAGAATTATTATTATTATTATTATTTTGACACAAAAAAAAGGTATTTTTCACCCTTTTTTTCTTGTGTTGAAGACTAGGTATATTAATAATCGCTTCTAGAATTATTTGTTTCTTGCATTTATCCGTTTATTTCTTGCTCACTTATTCTACTATCTAGTCTAATTGAATTATATTAGAATAAAAAATTATTGATGCTTTTTATGACATTTAAATCTGGCAATGTGACTAGTCACACTAGCTTCTATGGCACCAAAAATGCTTATACGGATCAATATCTCTATTTTTTAACGAAGGCAAAGGCACTTGAAGAAGCAGCAATGCTATATAATAGTGATGCCCAGTATTCCATAGTCCTGTAAGCAAAATTCCGTTTCTTGATTAGAGGAAATAGGCTTTGATTCAAATGTTTTTCCCTTTACAAGCACTAAAAGATATCCTCATAGACTTTCACATATACCTTGTCTAAAATTCACAACCTGCTCTTCCAGCCAAACAACCTCCTCTTCCAAGATAGTTTTTTTTTTCAATGGTCAGGGATATTTGAGTCAGTTTATGCGCGCCTCGACTAATCTTTTCCTTAGTCTGGTCAAAGACAAACCATTCACGCTGAGATTATGGTATTCATGAAAGATAAAATCTCTCATGGCTTGACCTTAAAGGATTGTCAAAATTTGAACTCAGGACGTCTGAGTTTATAACTCGTCCTTGTTACCACTTGAACTACCCCTTGAAGTTCAAGACAACAACTTCAGCAAGAAGCTCTAGTGTCTGCAACATTGTACATCAAATTAATACAAACATGGCACTAGTCCTTTAGACTTAAAAAGAAAAGAATTCCAATTACATATATATAAGAAACGTCAGAGATCTAATAAAGTGGAAGTTGAATTATATTAATACTGATGTACTAACGTATGGAGGGAGATAGGGAGGTAGAGATCCTAAAGGTCTGTTGAAAGCCCTTTCCAATGCTCTGTGAACATTCTCTTCATGTCTTAGCTTCTTCTTTAGCTTATCAACCTGCCAATTCAGGAATGTTCTCAATATATCATAGGAAAAA
The DNA here is from genome assembly GCA_951799425.1 of Ilex aquifolium. Classification (NCBI taxonomy): domain Eukaryota; kingdom Viridiplantae; phylum Streptophyta; class Magnoliopsida; order Aquifoliales; family Aquifoliaceae; genus Ilex; species Ilex aquifolium. Next base: position 7,478,633 of record OX637391.1, read on the forward strand.
AATTGGATGGACTTATGGAGAGTAAATGAGTACATCTTGTAGCGAGACCAACTTTCTTTCTCTTCTTGATCGATGCCGATTTGCTGTGGATTTTTCGGCAGCCTGTAATTTTTTTTCCTTTCACTTCCATTTTCTTCTCCTTATGTAAAAAATCCAACTTTAATTAAAATCAGGGTCTGAAGGAATAAACTAAAAAAAAGAGACTGAGACTTATTCCTTTCTTTTGAGAGAGAGAGAGAATTAGACACCCCTATGCCACTTAGGGGTGGCAATCGTATCGTGCTGAGTTCGTGTCGTGTCATTGTGAATTCGTGTCAAGCACCACTCAACCCTAATCTAACCTATTTAACTAATCGTGTTATGTCGACTGATCTGTTTATTTTCGTGTCGGGTTCGTGTTCGTATTCGTATTGACTTATATAAACTTCAAATAAAGAACTTAGAGCTAAAATTTAATTCTAACATTCTATTATCAATTAATTGCATTTATGCTCATATTTTTTTCATAAATAAAAAATTAACTTCATGACAATAAAAATAATAATGAGTAAAAATGTCTTTTTGTACAATAATTATGTCAATCTTAATAAACAATAACAAATAATTAGAATTTTATTTATATAATATTAGTTAAACGTATTAATCGTGTCAATTTCGTGTTGTTCGTGTTTGACACTAACCCAACCCATTTATTATTCGTATTAATGGGTCGTGTCATTTACGGGTTCGTATTGAGAAATGATAAACTCTAACCAACTAATTTTGTGTCGAGTTCGAGTCGTGTTTTCGTATTGTGTAAAATATTGTCACCCCTAATGTCATTTAAGGGTGGCAATTTTTTTTTGACACAATATAAAAACACGATTCGAAATCGGCAAAAAATATAATGTTTTCCTTCCTAATCCATCTATTTTTCTATCATTCTTAGTTTCCTTTATTTCCAAATATAATATTTTATCGATCCTTCCATTTTCTATCATACTAAACGAAACATAAGTCACAATCATGCAACACCGTTGTCGCAAAGGTAATGCTATTGAGAATTAATTTAAAGGCCTAATGTATTATAATCATTAAATTAGCAATATGTCACATCATTAAATTTATTCAACTAGTAACCCAGTGGTCACAGGGCCGGCTCCCTGGTAAGACGAAGGGTGAAGGAGAGATTAGTACTGGATGGTGAAGCTGAAGGAAGGACTGAAACAAAATAAAAACCGAGTAAAGAAAAACGAGCAATCCGCGGGTGAGACCCTAGACCCAAAGACCAGTCACTCTTCTCATTACTGTTAATGTAGTCCAGTCCAAGCAAAAGCAAAGACTTGGACCACCCTTTTTGGGTCCATCTCCTCCCAAAAGTTACAACCCATGTATGAATTTTAAATGTACGCAATCATAATCAAACATCGGCATTGGGTCGGCAAAGGCATTGGAATCTCAAAGTATTAATTATCGAAGTTTTTTCATGCAAATTATATTAACGGTTTAACCTCTCATCATATATATTATTAACTCTAATTTTAAGTATTCTTTTCTTAAAGCACAAACGAATGATTTTGCCGTACATAAGTGCATGCTTCAACTTGCAAATTTTATAGTTGAACTAGAATCCCACAAGTTGCTGTCTGCATGTACGACGAAACCCTAAAATAGAAAAAAACTTAGTACTTATTGGAGAAACCTAGAAAAAACACTTTCAACAGCTTTTGGCTATTAAATTAATTAATAATATTTTGTCGTTAATTAAAAGTACATTACAAAAATCAAAGTGGGGACCAACTGTGATTATGTCTTGGGGCTTAAACTAACTTAACTATCTCTTTCCCAAAAAAAAAAAAACTAACTTAACTACCACTATGTCTAAAGCATGTGGGCCCAAATGACCTTTTAGCCTTACAAATTCCTAGTTTTATTGTTAATGTTGACTACTATATACCTATAACCTCTTTTTGTAACCTAAAAAAAAAAAAACCTATAACCTAATGGAGAACCTAAACCTTTTCCCCACACACCCACTAAAATTCCTGCCTTATTGTCAAGTTTTGTATCTTTGTTATTTTACATATATTCTTAATATTCTCGAAATTCATACCATATAATGTTGTTTAATATTCTCGAAGATTGATAACGATCATATTGTGTGTCATTTTAGTTTGGTATATCTAGTATTTGTCAAATATAATTCAATTTGTTTAAATAATAATGTCAAATGACTTACCACTAAACCGATTTATTAGGTAATTGTGTCACGTTCAAGATAATAAGAACTCTCGAAGACCCCCACTCTTTCTCAAACAAAATCATCACTTAAACGCCCGATAAAATATAAATGTACTCCACATAGATGCCATCAATTCAAGTAATGTTAGGGAAAAAAATTCAATATTCTCTTCACCTTTTACCCTAGGTTTGTCGAGTTAAAATCTATTTATTCGATTTTAATACTATCTCAACCTATCTATTTGTCTTATTAGCAAGCTGTGTTATCTTTATGCTAGTATAAACAAAATAATCATCCTTAACCTGTTAACTTTGCATGGGGTTCATATATCTTTTCCTGTCAACCTAGAGAGAGTCCAAGAAAGTTAGAAATTTTTTTAACCATTAATAATGTCAAATTCTTTTTGAAATATTATCTTATATTTTCTTAGTTTACCTAAGATTAGCATTCATTGCGTTCCATACAACGAAAACACTGCTCCTCAAGCTTTGGAATTAATCAAATTACAAAGAGGCTGTAGCTATTTTTTTTCTTTAATTTTAAATAGTTACTTTTCTTTTCTCTATTTTTCTTTATTCTTCTTTTTGTACGGAGGGCCCAGGGCAGAAAAGGCTAGTTTTTAATGCTCTGCCATTTTTAAATTCAAAAGGCCCAGGAAAATTTTGTAGGGAGAAAGCAAAAAATGATCAGTCCCTTGTTTGACTGATCAGCCTTCTTTTTTTTTTCCCGGGTTAGGAATAAGATCTCCTACCATATATAGTAGGAGGAGCAGAAATGTTGTCTTTACCGCCCAATAAGAAGCGCAATGCATAAATACTATTCGCTTATTTGCCAAAATTTTTTCATGCAGCCTGTAGAAACCAAGTAATACAGAATACTGCCATCATCACAGCGTAGCATAATTGATCTGTTCTTTGTTTATGTAGAAATCTAGGACACTTAGAGAGATGGAGAGAGATAGAGAGAGAGGGTTATAATAATGTACAACTTATATACAATTAAGGAACATAGATAGAGAGGGAGAGAGGCTTACAATGTACAACTTATATAAAATTAATCCACAAAGCTTATATGGCTCTTTACCTACAACAAATGCAAGTTACAGGAGCCTAAGGACCAAATATCAATTGTTGAGAGAATGACCTACGCCAGGACTGTGCCCTGGTGCCGTGGGTCGAAAATCCTCCACATGTTCCATCTTACTAGTTTGCTCTTGGTCTTGGGATGAACCAATGGAGGACATGACACCCTTTGTGGCTTTGAAACTGTTCTTATGCTCTCTTGAGCATTTTTTGCACTGCACATGCTTCAAGTGCCTCCCCTCAACAAATACAATTTCATGACATAACATTAAAACAAGAAAAAATGCACAAAAAACACCCATGGACATAGTTTTTTCCATAAGAGAGAGAGAGAGAGAGAGAGAGAGAGAGAGAGAGAGAGAGAGAGAGAGACCTTCTACTTGGGGTTTATGAAGGTTTGAGAGGGGCCTGGAAAACTCCCCTCAGGAACTGTAGTATTTATATAGGGAGGAGAGTGAGGTAGAAGCATGCATGTGACTATGTGTGAGTAAGTCCTCAGCAGTGGGAAGATTCCTTCAAGTAGAGATATACAAAACAAAGAAAAGTAGAATTGGACGGCTTGTGTTTAGGGTTTAAGCCCTGCCCCTCGTCTAGAAAAAAGGCAGATGCACTATCATAGCTCTTGCTAGTTGTCCATATTCTACATGCTCAAGAAAACAAAGTCTTTACAAGATAAGGAGTACCATTCAACTAAAGACCCATTGATAGTGACCTTACAAGATAAAGAGAGAGACCTTCTCGTGGCCTTGCAAGGCTGCAACTAACATATTTTCAATTGACCAAACTTAATGCATATCTATCTGTATTCTGTACAGATTGCTAGGTTTCTGAATATATTAAGCCAAGTTATACAACAAAAAAAAAAAAAAAAAAAACAAAAAGAAAAAAGAAAAAAGAAAAAAAATTTAGACCCACCTCTAGATGAATGATAACTATGTGTCAACTCTTTCTTTATTTTTCAAAGAATACGAAAATCATATGTTGGCACAACGAAAAGGACAGTGATGGAACATCACATATGAAAATCCTACAGACGTTAAATAATTTCAACAGACATGAACATGGATTCCTAAAACATAAAAAAAAGCATGTCTATGCATCAGAATCTTGTAACGACAAAATTTAAGAATGGTTACGTGCAATTTTATCCCATAAATGAAGTGACTGTTATTACAAAACGAATTCTAAAAAATCAAATTTTCAAGTGGATACTAGAAGACTAGATGCATAATTGTTGAGTTTTTCAAGTTTACAGATGCAAACCAAATAGAACCTAAGTGTACAACATGGGCTATTTTCAATTGCACCCAAGTAGAAATGAAAATAACCCAGAACAACTATTTCTTCCCCTGAATACACCTGCAAACCAAACAGAGATTAAGTGTACGATATGTGACCTTCTTAATTTCTCTGAATTTTTATCCCTTAGTTGTTATATTTGACCTCTCTAAATGGGGGTATTACTTTAGAATCCCCTTCATTTTATCAATCCCATGATAGCCCAACAGCCTGTACAATATGGCTTTTGTCCTAAAGTGATATTAATGTAGAGAAATATTCTTTTTGATTTCATATAAAATCCCGTGTGGCCAAACCTATACACTACAAAATGATACATATTTGATAATATATTAAACCTCTTGCCTTAAAGCTACATGTCACAAAATAATACTCGGAAGAATGAGATCTTTCCAAAGCTATTGGATCGTCAATATAATTATTTTTTGAGAAATATTATGTAACCCAAATTTGTAATCCAAATTTTCATTTCAAATGAAGGGGGACCATTGAATGAGTGAGTTTCATCAACTTTTTTAAATGAGACCCACTGATTCAATGGTCCCCCTTCATTTGGAATGCAAATTTGGGTTATAGATTTGGGTTACATAGTATTACTCTTAGTTTTTTTCATACCTAACCTTCCTTATATTGCCTTTCACAGGACTCAAGGGTTGCATTGAAGTTTTAAATAAGCACCTTTCCATTATTTTTTTCCAAGGACGACGGAAGTTTTTAATATTCCGGAGATTGAAACCTTTGCGGTTACACAAACCTTTCAAAAACCTAAAGGATTCCCCACTATTCCATGCACCTTCCCACTTACCCCAAAAATACTATACTGTTTATTTGGACGGTTGCTTAGTGAAGACATATGGAGCCTAGTGTGGGCACATATATAATTTGATTCATCAATGATGGAATATCATTCTCTGACGGCTAGTTTGATTAGTTTTTAACAGCTAGTTTCCAGTAGAGTTTGACAAGTCTAGCTCCAATGGCTAGTTTTGATATACCTACTTTTTTTTTTTGGTTGATAAAATTGGTTTATTGATAAAAGTGTGATGTATAATAGATTTCATGACACACCCAAACACTCCCTAAGTTATATTTTCAAGAGAGACTCATACAAAGTAAGTAGTCGTATATATGGGTTGAAGAAAAGTACCTAATTGGCCTTTTTTTTTATCCTTCTCTTTATAATATCTTCTTCACCACTTTAATCAAGAGTTACTTCAATTTTGTTAACATTTTCACTGTTTTCAATGCAAAAATGTCTTTGGAGTAAGGTTGCGGACATCTGACCATCTACAAACTACGTCCAGTGATAGGAGTCTCGTACACTGAACCGCCCTTTTAAGTGTTTGTTTAATCACAGCATATAAAAAATGCAATTAGAAAAACATATCATGAGCTGCATCATTGCTGGGAGGTTTGCCTTTTAGCTTGTTGCGGTTAGACAAATGAGACTTTATAGACAGAGAGGACTACTTGACCTATATTAGGCCCCACCTCTCCAAAGTTTGTGAGCTAGCACATGATCATTAGCCACCAAATATATAAAGATTCCGTTGCAGTTAACGGCAAGAATGAAGTAATTAAAAAAATCAAAAGTTACTTTCCTCAAGTTAAGGAGGTGGGTGTGGGTGCTTGATATATATATATATATATATATATATATATATATATATATTAGTGTCCCAAACAAAATTTAGTGGACCCAAGTTGGATTGGTACCTCCAGTCCACTGTGATTCCATATTGATATGTTTTTATTCTATCTTCTCATTTTTTGAATGGGGTTGGTGAAAGATTTCTTTAGATCTGCTGCTTTCTAAGGGTGGTTTTTATTAAATCTGCCTGAAGCCAACCCCATGGCAGTCTCTTTTGTTTTCAACTGAACTTAGACTCTAGCACGTTCTAAGATATTGTTCTACAGTTGTAGTGGTCACTTTAAGCATATGTAAGTGCAACTTGGGCAGTGTAAATATTCAGTATTTGAATAAAGGTATTAAAATTAAAAATAAGATTAAGAGCAATGCTATTGGGACCTAATTTACTGACATAATTTGTTGACCTAATTCTCTGTGACCATTGGATTCACTGTAGACCCCATCAAACATTGGAATTTGGTGTTGATCCAATGATTCCTATGAAACCACATCATTATGTCAGCAAATTAGGTCAGATTTTTAGGTCCAAATAGTATTACTCTAAGATTAAACGTAATTCAATATTTGGTTTAGGATTTTGTGTGCTTGTGTTAGATTTGGGCAGTAAATCTTGATCCGATTGAACTTGGCCAATATTCGGGCTATTCAAATGCCAACCCAAACCTAACTAGTATTAGTGAATTCGAATTCAAACATGTATTGGAATAAATAAATTAAAGATGTAAGAAAATCACCCACAAGAACACAGATTTATGTGAAAAACCCGAGATCCGGAAAAAACCAAGGACCCGCATCAAAAGAATATTAAATCAAGCAAAACACAAAAAGTGACACATTGATTCACACGGGGAGATAAATTTTGAATGAGTTTAACACATCAAATGATACTGTCATGTGATGTGCATAAATTGACTTTTACAAAATAAATAATGACAAATTGATATGTGATAGTCATTTATTGAGAATATAAAATATTTTATTAATAACTTACACCACCTGTTGTATAATGTGTAAAACCCATAAAACAATTTCTCCACATGTGGAATACCATCAAGCTCCATACAAATTGCTGTCAAATAGCTTATAGTGAACTAATAGAGAAACTTTAGTAATTTAAACAAACCTCCTTTAGTTTTTTTGGTATCATCAATGCAACTATTTAAAAGTGAAATTTTGATCCTCTCAATTACATCTAATGGTAGGCCACTGTATACGTGTCAAGGGTTCGACTATATGAATCTGGTTTTGTCATTCATTTCAGTCATGCATAATACACTCATTTAAGTTAAATATTTTCATATCTTTTTGTATTATTTTGTTCAATGTTAATTTAAGTCTACCCCTAATCCTAATACCGTTAAGAGAAATTCTATCATTTTTTCTAACTGGTGCCTCTATCGGCCTCCGTTGAACATAACTAATCCATCTTAATCTATTATCTCTCAACTTGACCTCAACTGAAGCTACTCTTACCATTTCTCTAATACGGACATTCCTATTCTATCATTTCTAATTTTTTCACACATTCACCTTACATTCTCATTTCCGCTACATTTATTTTGTCACTATATTGTTTCCTAGGGAAGCAGATTCTATCAGGAAAATAAGTCCAATAGCGATATTGTTAATGCCTATATGCACCAGCAGCAGTGAGGATACCACTCCAATCCTACTGCTAAAAGAGATTTAGCTTTTGTCCAAGTTACTCAGATGAGGGTATAGGTGATCCGTAGCATTACTTACGGAAGGTAAATTATATTCATAAAAAAGGATAAAACATTACAGGGACAACACAAGGGTGATGCATAGGGGTGCAACTCGGGCGGGTTGGGCGGGTTAGATAGTCAACCCTAGTCCAACCCTAGGTATATAATCTTCAACCCTAACCCTAACCCTAACCCTAACCCTACCTCGGGTTGAGAAACTCAACCCGAGCCCAGCCCGAGTTTAATTCGGGCGGGCTAGAGTTGAATTCGGGTTCACTGCAAGAGAGACAGAGAGAGGGGTGGAATAATTACAAATTCATAAAACAATCCATATATTTCATTCATAACAGTGCACGATTATTGATCATCTGTTTTCACACTAAAAAACTAGTAATTTCAAAGTACAATCCCAGAAAACATAGAAATTAGACTCATAAAAATATTAAACTTAAAACATCACACTATCACACTAATTGAATTCGGGTTCGGGTTGAAATCGGGTTGCCGATGCCTCAACCCGAGCCCGGCCCAAATTGAATTCGGGTTGAAGTTTTTTGACCCAAGCCCAACCCAAGTATTAAAAACCCTAGCCCAAGCCCTAATTTTTTCGGGTTGGGCTCGGGTTGAAATCGGGTTGCCCAACCCAAGTTGCACCCCTAGTGATGCACACATGACAGAATACATCCACCCAAAACAAAAGTGTAACCAAAGTATAAACACCAACCAAGAATCTGGAACTCTAAATGAAGTGCCAACCTTGAGCTGGTACTTACAGTAGAATCAAGACTCAAAAGGAGACAAAGAAAGCACAAAGGCCTACATGAACATGGCCTGCACCTACACTTGATTTGGTGTAATCCACTGTTTTTGCAAGGGCAACCCTCTATTTGGTAGGGAAGAGGCTTTTGGTTGCATGCGAACTGTGAAAATGTGCTTATTGGAGAGAGAGAGAGAGAGGAATGTTTAGGGTCCACAGATAGTAACACATTTGATTTATGTACACAAGAAGCTGCGTATGCTATATCACAGCCATATTACACGTTGGATTAATTTCTTGCAAACCAACTACGTAAATTACATCAGGAGTTGTCCCTTCGGGGACACCACAAAAAATTAGAACGATATAAGAAGATTAATACGACCATTGCATAAGGATGACACACACAAATCGAGAAATAATGTATTACACCAGCAGTTGAAATACTTTTACGTTTTACACTACTCAGTTTTATCAGACAATGGAATACAGACACACAGTCCACTGTCACTGTCACTGAAGACAAAGAACAACCACATCAAGTTCAGATTGAAACTAAACAACCTTAATGATGAACAGAATGACCTACACCAGGACTATGACCAGGTGTTGTGGGTCGAAATGATTCCACGGTTCCTTCCACGTCTCTAACCCTAGACCTTTGAACATGGCCATGGCCGCCGGCAACATTGTCATTAGTTTCCATTGCTGTTAATTTGACATCAACATTCAAGCATTTCACACACTTGAAATTTTTTCCTACCCCCAGATTTCTCCCTTCAGTGTAAACAACTTCATTGGAAGAGATCAGTGCTAGGAAAAACAAACAAGTGCAAGCAAATTTGGCCATGATAAGAGGGATAAACTCAAGTATTAGTGTCTCCGTGAGAGAGAGTGAGAGAGTGAGAGAGGGAGAGATACCCATAGCCCGCCACCTCTCTTGGTATATAAGGAGTTAAAAAGTTGCAGTATGTGAGGCCCCAAAGGTGAAGAAAGATTCCACGTCATTAGGTACAAAGTTGCGAGTCCGAATAGGAAAAATAGGCGGTGGAAGTGGACAGAAAGATGTCCTAAGCAAGGGCATTGTCCAACTTAAAGTGGCCAAGCAAGAACGACGGAGACTCCACTGCCCAGCTTGAAATTGTAGGTAGGGGACAACCGAGTCACCTTTTGTATTGTGTTTGAATCATTGTTATTTCTTTTATTCTTTGGTCACTATTGCAAAGTTTATCAGTAGGGACTTGTGAAGTTCAAATCCATGACATATCAGTTCAACAGTGAGCTATTAGGCCACCGCTAATTTTCCCATGTTATTTCAAGTTTATACAAAGTAGTGAACTTTAACTCTAATCATTTATAAAAAATTGATCTAATTTATTTATTAATGACGTGACAGTGACACGGTCTAATAGATTTATTTTGATTGTAACTATTGAACTTGCTGTTTGAAATTATTACTTAATACATTATTACATCAATAAATTAGATCAATTTTTTAAGTTTCAATAATATTAATCTTATTTAAGTAACCATGTTAGTTCCTCAAAGATTAATACAACTTTTTATTAATTGTATCATGTTCAAGTTGGCATGTTCAACCCGTAAACAAGATACCCAAAATTAGGATCTCTTTCTCTCTTAACAAAACCCATCACAAATATATCCCCAAAAATTTAAAATTCACTTGACCTTTATGTTAACAAAACCAGTTTAAAAAATTCTCTAATTGTGTAAGGATTCATACTATATCTATTCAAGAAATGGAAAAGCATAAAAAAAATAGGAAAATGCTATGTCCGCCAATTTGGTAAAAGTTTTGGTGGATGTAACATTGTTGGAAAAAATAGAATTTTTCTTCATACAATAATCATTAAACGGGTTTATCATATAAAAATTAGATTATACGAATTGACATTAATTCAATGGGTTTATTATTAGTGTTAATGAGTTTTTTTAATTTTTGAGTTCAATTTCATGAATTAATTAACTCAAGAATATTAGCCGTTTATTAGATTCATATTATGTTGTTATGTCTCTTCAAAAATTATCTCCTCGGTGTACCAAAAATAAAATAAAATTAGCTCCTTTGGTGCACGCCTGCATTGATGAAAAGGAAAAAGCGACGATGGGGTGGACAGCAAGATGTCCTAAGAAAGTACATTGTCCAACTAGAAGTACCCAAACAGCAACACTAGACGTTGCACCAATAATATTATTCAAGACTTAATCAATTCTACTTTGCACCAATAATATTATTCAAGACTTAATCAATTCTACTTTGTTGACGAATGAATGATGTTAAAGGTAAAATTGTATATTTGTTATACAATATGTGATAGAATAGACGGTTGTTTGTGGAATCAACTATAGTACCTATTGAACAAAGAAACCTGAGAGGAGATTGAAATACTTTCTATTACCGGTACTAATTTCCATTGGTATTGAAAATGTAAGGAATACATTTCTTAATACCATGCATAGCAATACTCAAAACAAACATATCCTAAGGGTGTATTTAGTTTAAGCATTAGGACCAATGGGCCTTTGGTCTAATGGTACTCCTTGCCTTGTGAAGTCTTTGCCTTCTTGAGATTAAGGGTTCAAGTCCCCCTCACCCTCCCAAAAAAAAAAAAAAGGTTAAGCATTAGGAAGGATCAAATTGGACAAATTCGTCCATTCCATACCCATCCATCTGATATTTGGACTAATTATAGTGATAACGCATCCTCATCCCATGTTTGGTTTAAGTATTAAGAAATAGTGGGCCCCACATTTATTTCATCAAATACTTTATTTGGATGAAGTATTGAATGGTATAAACATTAAATCACTAAAAAACCCTCAAGATAAAAAGTGATATTTATATCCAAGAGATTTTTGAGGGTAAAAATATTTTTTTGTCCAAATACATCTCAACCTGATTCACCAAAAAAATAGGTCTATTTAAGAGGCTATAGGTGATATTAAATATACTATTCATCCAGACCGATATTATTTCTAGGTGATATTACCGGGCCAAAATATGTATCCAAACATGAATATAAGAGGGATAAGGTGAACCCAACATTATTTTTTTCAATCCCTCTTTCCTAAAACCTAAGAGCATATTTGTTTTGTTATAACATTTAGCTAGCATTGGCTAATGATATCCATACCAATCCAACCCCATTGAAATATAATCTGGTATTATATATGTTGATGATGTACAAATTGATCTCGTGTAAAATCAATAGTCAAATATATGAAGATGTGCAATTAATAAACAGTAATGGTAGATCAATGACAAAACAGTAAATATAGAGTCAACACAAAGATATATAGTAGTTCGGTCCGGGTGACCTACTCCACTCTCGGGAAACGGCAGCGGTGGCCGGAAGTCTTTATTGATGAATAAAGTAACCGGGAGAATTATAGTAGTAAGGGGAGAGAGACTTGGTGTAGAGAGACAAAACTCTAGGTATAGTATGTGTAAATGTCTCACAAAGGTCTCAAGGTAATGCCCCTCTATGTGGAGAGGGCTTACATTATATAGGTTTGGTGAGGCGGTGAGGTGGTGACGTGAGGGAGAGGGCTCTACTCTTATGGTAAGTACAATTAAGGTAGGATTAGATTTCCATGAGAGTGTATCCCGATAGTTTCGCCCACGTGCTCCTATCTCTCCGGGCTTCTTGGATCCTCAACTGGGTTGGATTGGCAAAGTGGGCCTGGGCCCATGAGTATGTTGGTAGACGCAAATTTGGCGAGGGCATCTGCCATGGCGTTCTCCTCTCGAGGCACATGGTGGATTTGGAAACAGGCAAACCTTGTGAGTAGGGCTTGGACCACTGAGAGGTATTCTTGCATTCTTTCCTCCTTTGCTTCGAAGTCTCCCTTTACCTGGTTGACTATGAGCTGAGAGTCACTATAGGCTGTCAGGTAGAGGGCCTCCATCTCCAACGCCAGTTTCAAGCCTGATATGAGGGCCTCATATTCAACTTGATTGTTTAATGTGGCAAAGTGGAGGGAGATGGCGTATTTCGGTGGAGTGCCATGAGGGTTGATCAGTACTAGTCCTGTGTCGCCACCCTCGTTGGTGGAGGACCCATCCATGTAGAGTCTCCAACCTAGTACAATAAGTGGTGGAGAGAGAGCTAGCTCAATGGGCGACGTTGCCTCTGATGAGGGGAGGTGTGATGGCGTAGAGGAGGCGAGAGGGTATGCTGTGGATAGGTGGGGTGGCACCCGGAGAGAGAGAAAAGTGGGATGTGATTGAGGTTGAGAGGGCAGCGTCCTAGGCAGGGTGGGCGACACCTCAGGCCAGTTGGGCGACGCCTAGCCCAAGGTGGGTGGCGCCCTAGGCAAGGTGGGCGACGCCCTGGGCTGCCCAGCCTGTGGGGCCTCTTCCGATTCCTTCTCCGGGTCGTCGTGTACTCTCAAGGAGGCGTCTGATCTAGCCTCATGATGGGTAGAGGCAGTGTGCACTGAGTTAGTGGGTGCAGGGGCGCCTGGTACTTCCTCTTGGGACTCCTGTGGCGGTGTAGACTCTGCCACTAAATCTGCAAATGTCTGTGCTTTGATGCAGCCCTCGGCTGGTACTAGGGGTGTCAAACGTGTCGGGTTAAACGGTTACGTGTCGGGTTAAACAGGTGACGGGTAAAAAACATGTAAACCCGTACACGACACGTTTAATAAACGGGTAAAAAATCTAAACACAAATACGAACTGTTTAATAAACGGGTAACACGACACGACTCGTTTAACCCGTTTAATTTTATTTAAATTATTCTATTAAAATTTTAACCCGCAGCAAAAAAACTATCCTATTAAAATTTTGAACTCCATCAATTACCCACACCAATTGTACTCTCTTAATTAAAAAATTTCCAATTGGGTGCCACTTGCAAAAGCAAATGAAAAAGTTTAATGACTTAAGGAAGGGGTTGAATCATTTTATAGGCATGAGAGGTCTCCTTCATTTGAATTTGCCGATGTGGGATTCAAGCCAAAACTTTCACTGTGCCGCTGCCAGCAGTGCATCATGTTCTCGTCTTGGATAGTTTACTAATTTTAAATGCCGCTGCCAGCAGTGCATCATGTTCCTGCTTGCTTAAGCTACTAACTTCTGCTTTTCGTCCAGGTGTTGTAGGGACTACTCCATCAAGATCTCAAATGGTTTTGATGAATCTCTCAAACTCAAATCAAGTTCCATCTCTAAGCTGCAGAAGCCAAGAAATGCTAGAGAAACAGAGGGAGGTAAGTGAGTAATCCCACATCGAGCACAGTAAAGGGGGGTAAGTGAGTAATCTGTATTTAATTTTTTTGAAGTAAGATTTTTTTTACTCATTTATCATATATTTATATATAATATTTTATTTATATATATAATATTTTAATTTTGACTAATTTTTTTAAAAATAATTATTAATTTATTATTATATTATTTTTTTTAAACGGGTTGATAGGTTTTATCCGAACACGACCTGTTTATTAAACGTGTCTAACGGGTTAACTCGTTTATCACCCGAACCCGTTAAGGTCTCACCAAACCCGCTTAATTCGTGTCGATTCGTGTCGATTAATCGTGTCGTGTCGATTTTGACAAGCCTAGCTGGTACTGCACATCAAACTCGCTTAACTCGACAGCCCACTTGAGCAGTCGACTGGATACATCAGGCTTTCCCAAAATTCTTTGAGTGGTTGATCCGTGACAACCACGATGGTGTGGCTCTGAAAGTAGTGGTGTAGACGTCTGGCGGTAAAGACAAGTGCGAGAGCCAATTTTTCAAGCCCCGAGTACCTTACCTCTGCCCCTCAGTACGCCATGCTCACATAATATACAGGCTTCTGGACACCTCTATCCTCCCTGATGAGGACAGAGCTCACCACAGAGGGTGAAGATGAGAGGTAGAGGTACATGGTCTCTCCTGGTACAGCATGGAAGAACAGGGGTGGTGTGACGAGGTAGGCCTTGAGCTTCTAGAAGGCCTCCTCTGCGTTTGGGCCCCACTGAAAGGACCTGCAAAGGATTTTAAAGAAAGATAGACACTTATCTGCTGATTTGGAGACAAATCTGTTGAGGGCTGCTATCCTCCCATTTAGGCGTAGGACATCATTCGTTGAGGTTGGGGACTTCATCTCTAGGATGGTTCTGATCTTGTCTGGGTTGGCTTCAATGCCCCTCTTGTTGACCATGAAGCCTAAGAATTTTCCTGAGCTGACGCCAAAGGTGCACTTTTCAGGATTCAGCTTCATCCTGTAGGCTCTCAGCATGTCAAAGGTCTCCTGCTGGTGCGTCACATGGTCTGCTGCGACCATACTTTTTACCAACATGTCGTCTACATAGACCTCCATAGTCTTCCTAATCTGGGCCTCGAACATCTTGTTTACGAGGCGCTGATATGTGGCTCCGGTGTTCTTGAGCCCGAAAGGCATCACCCTGTAGCAGTAAGTGCCTCTCGGGGTGATGAATGAGGTTTTCTCCTGGTCTGGAGGGAACATGCTGATCTGGTTGTACCCGGAGTAGGCATCTAGGAAACTCAAGAGCTCGTGTCCGGTGGTGGCGTCAATAAGGATATTGATACGTGGGAGAGGGTAGCTGTCTTTGGGACATGTTTTGTTGAAATCTGTGAAGTCCACACATAGGCGCCACTTACCATTGGCCTTTGTCACCATCACTACATTGGATAGCCAGTCTGGGTAGGCTACGTCCCGTATTGACCCATTTGTCAGTAGCTTGTCTACCTTTTTCTCAATGGTCTGTCCCCTTTCAGTACTTATATTCCTTAACTTCTAGCGAATAGGTTTGTACCTAGGATCAACGTTGAGTCGGTGGGAGGCCACCTCGGGGTCAATGCCCTCCAGGTCTTCGTGCGACCAGACAAAGACATCTGTGTTCTGCTTGAGGAAGTCTACTAAGGCGGATGCCTGCTCCTGAGAGAGTGTGGAGCCTATGTAGACCCTCCTCTCTGGAAGGCTGTCGTCTACTACTACAGGGCGGAATTCTTCTGCCAGTTCACCCCTCTCCAAGGTATTGTCATCCCTTGGGTCGAGTACTTCGACTTAGAGAGTCTCGTGTGGTCTCCTAGACCTCATAGAGGCCACATAGCACTCCCGGGCGGAGACCTGATCTCCCCTGATCTCTCCAATCCCACTGGTGGTTGGGAAGCGGAGGAAAATGTGGTAGGTAGATGGTACTGCCCTTAAAGTATTGAGGGCAGGACGTCTAAGAATTATATTATAAGTAGAAGAACAGTCAAGTACGAGAAAATTTACCATGATGGTGGAGCTCCTTGGTGCAGTTCCTACTGTGACTGGTAAGGTGATGGATCCCAAAGGGTGCACCCTTTCTCCCGAGAAACCAACCAAGGGAGTCCTGACGGGCTGCAGTCTCTCCCTGCCCAGATGAAGGCTGTTATAGGCTGTCGCGAATAGAATATCGGCTGAGCTACCGTTGTAGACCAGGATCCTCCTAACCTGGTAGTTGGCTACCATCATGGTCAAGACTAGAGGGTCATCGTGAGGGACTTGGATCCCCTCGAGGTCCCTATCTAAAAAAGTGATGACCTCCTCTTCCCCATGTCGGAGTGTTTTCTTTGGGCGAGAGTCATGTCACTCTGCTTATCTGGCTTTTCGGGCGTGTGCCTTTCGGGCGGAGTTGGAGTCACCTCCTCATCCTAACCCTCCGGCGATAGTCTGGATCTCTCCGAAGGGATGATGACGCTCTCGGTCCTCATGTGGTGGAGCTGGTCCTCGGCCAGCAACGTACTGCCTCAATTGGCCTCGCTGAATAAGCTCATCGATCTGCTTCTTTAATTGGAAACAATCATCAGTGTCGTGACCGTGGTCACGGTGGAAGTGACAGTACTTGCTGGGGTTTCGGCGCTTCAGGTTAGACTTCATTTTTCTGGGCCAGTGGATCGTGGGGTTATCCTGTATCTGGAATATGATGTGTTCTACCGAGACGTTGAGGGGCTTGAAAGGCTGTCGGTCTCTCGGGGGTAATGGACCGAGACGGTCTTTCACAGATACTCTCTCGGTTTTCTTCCTCTTATTCTCTGCCTCCCTTCTGTCTTCGCGGGTGTCCTTCATTTTCTCTCCTCCTTGGGAGGACTCACCTCTACGGGTTTTGGTGATGTCCTCGGCGTTCATGTATTTATGTGCCCTAGACAGCATCTCGGACATGTTGGAGGGCGGCTTCTTGAGGATGGAGAACATAAAACTTGAGGAGCGAAGACCAGCGATAAAGGCGGCCAGGGCTACCTTATCATCTGGCTCCTCAATCTGGAGAACCTCCTCATTGAAACGGCGAGGTAGTCTCTAAGGCTTTCATCTCTGTCCTGCTTGATGGGGAGCAGGTGAGTCACATGATTCTGATGTCGGCGTCCCCCAATAAAGTGGGAGACAAAGGATCTACTTAGTTCTGCGAAGGAGTGGATGGAGGAGGGTTTGATCTTTGCGAACCATTGGCGAGCAGACCCTTTCAAGGTGGTAGGGAAGACTCTACACATAATCTCCTCAGGCACGTTGTGGAGTTGCATGAGAGATTTGTATGTGTCAAGATGGTCGAGGGGGTCTTTGGTACCGTCAAAGATCTCGATGGTTAGCATCTTGAACTTCGAGGGTAAGAGATAATTGATTATATCAGCAACGAAGGGTGTATCGGTGCGTCTTACCAGGTAGTCCACCGTCTCGGGCGCTTGTGCCTTGATGGCGTTGAGGGCATCACCGAGTTGGTGTTGCACCTCTCTGATCTTCTCGTCCCCTTGGTTGGGGACATCCTCCGTTGGGTGGTGGTACTAGCTTCCATGATCGCCATACTAGCTCTCTCCTTCGTCCTCCTGCGCAGGCACATGAGGAGGGATAACTCGTGAACTCCCTGCGATGAGGAGGGACTGCAGGGCGTGGCCCTGGGTCATTCTGGCGAGGGACCCCATGGTGAGGGGATGCCTGGCGCCTAGGAGGGATGTGTTGCTGCTCCTCTCCTATTGGAGGGAGTGGGGCCCCTCCCGCAGGGTGAGGGGCGACGCCTCCCTGGGCGAGCATCAACTGTATGATCTACTGGTTTTGGTTTACCAGCAGCTGCATGGTCTACAAAAGTTGTTGCCCGACAACGGGGGTTGCCGTAGCAGATGGCTCCGAGGGTGCGAGGGGAGGCGGAGCCTCCTCCAGGTGGGCTGGGTTGTTGTCTCCGGGTTACTGACTCATCGATCTGATTATGATTGCTATGGATTAGAAGAGAGTAGAAAACTTAGTCGATTCCCACAGACGGTGCCAAACTAATGATGCACAAATTGGTCTTGTGCAAGATCACCAGTCAAGTATATGAAGAGGTGCAATTAATAAACAATAATGACAGATCAATGACAAAATAGTAAATATAGAGTCAACACACAGATATATAGTGGTTCGGTCCGAGTGACCTACTCCACTCTCGGAAATGGTTACGGTGGCCGGTGACTCTTTATTAATGAATAGAGTAAGAGAGAGAAAGCTCCGGGAGATGTGTGCTCCGGGAGAGGTACAATAGCTAGGAGAGAGAAGCTAATAGAGAGGTGTGGGGAGATACCACAATGTGTCCTTTCATGTGGAGAGGCCTTACATTATATAGGTTTAGTGAGGCAGTGAGGCGGTGACGTGAGGGAGATGACTCTACTCTTAGAGCATCTCCAACCACACTCAACAAAATAGCTACTCAAAATATATTTAAATATTCAATTCACTTTAGCTAACAACTTTTTAAAATTCACTCCAACCAGACTCTCTATTTTAGCTAACTACTACACCCAATTTTCACTAACTTCTAATAATTTTAAAAAAGTAAAACATATATATAGAGAGAGATAGAGAGAAAAAAAGGTAGAGAGAGAATTTAGAGAGCTCAAATGACTCACCACATTTGGTGAGTCATTTGGGTTAACTAGGAAATAGAGAGTGGAATAGAGAGTGGGTTGTAGACAATTTTTTGTGTTTGGCTAGCTAAAATAGCTAAAAGAGAAGAAATAGAGAGTGAGTTTGAGATGCTCTTATGGTAAGTACAATTAAGATAGGATTGGATTTCCATGAGAGTGTATTCCGATAATTTCGCCCACGTGCTCCTATTTCTCTGAGCTTCTTGGATCCTCAATTGGGTCGGACTGGCAAAGTGGGCCTGTGCCGCCCTTCAGCTGACTTGGGCCCTCTTGACCTCTTGGGTCTGACCCAGTTGATTTTGGGCTCATCATATGTAATATACTGTGATATCATATTTGTTTGCATAAGAGTGATTAATTTGGGCCCTACAAAAAAGTAAATTTGTGCACAATGCATTTCACTCCATGAGTGTGGAGGAAGTAAAATAGTTAAAAAAATTCTTATACCATTAGTGGCAAATACTGCAAAATAATACCATGCCCCCACATGGTATTCAACATGCCTATGTTCATGGGTTTAGGCGTACTGTAGCTATTGGGTCGGAATTTCAACCCAAAAATTAATACTGTGTATTAATTTGATTCCAATTATGGTATAAGTGAATCTCAAGTACTATTTTACTCTATTCCACCACTTAATACCTCTATTATCTGGAAAACAAACATGCCCTACGGGGGTACTTTCCTATATATGCATGATTTATGCAACCTTTTCTTTTGTCTGTTTTCCCTGTTTTTTCATTATAAAATGCATGTTTACATATTCAAAACTAAAATTTCATAAAAGGTACATTGTTTTTTTTTTTTTTTTCTCGATTTTTTCTTAATAGTATTGTTATTAGAACTAAAAAATTTGACATAATTTATTGATCTAATAATATATCAATTGACATGATCCAAAATATAGGATTATTAAAATTGTAAGTTCCATAATTTTGTATTAACATCTCTTACTTGACACGTTATTACATCAATTAATTATATCAAAATTTTGGATTCAAAAAATATTACCTTTTTCTTAATTGAAATATAGAACAAAGTGGTACTCTATGAAGCACGGGTACGGATACGGCGATACGGATACGGCGATACCGCAAAACTTAAAAAAATAGGATACGGATACGGTTAGGATACGTCCATAAAATATATATTTTTTTAAATTTTATTATTATATTTAATGTAATAATTATGATTTATAAAGTGAATCACACATCTACCAAAGAGATATAATAATAACTAACAATTCTATCATTTATAAATCATACATATTTGCAAATAAGGGCTCAAACATATTTACTCTTGTGCCCCTATATTTTTTAAAAAATTCAAGTAATACCCCGCCGTATCCGAAAAGTATCGGAGGCGTATCCGGCCGTATCCGAAAATCAAATTTATTTTTTTAATTTTCGGATACGTCTCAGCCGTATCCGATACGTATCTGACCGTATCGGAGGCGTATCGGTATCCAAAACGTATCCGATACCGATACTTTGACCATTTCGAAGTATCCGTGCTTCATAGGTGGTACTTGAGTAATTAACTCAACTCCCAAGGATGTAGTGAGAGATTCTTTTGGTTTCCCACTCCAATGTATTGGGTAGGCTTATAAAACCATAACTGGACGGTCACCTTTAGGCATAAACACATTTATAGCTGTATAAACCTTGGCCGCTAGAAGTTTTAGATTCTTTCAATGAAAAAAATTATAATAGGTCCTACATTCACATCGTATATTTGAATTTTAAAAAATGTGTATTGGGTTTGTCTTAATAATGTCATTGATCTTTCTAATAAAGTGGTATCAAATTCAATAAATAAAATAATATTTAAAATAAATTTTTAGGGATGATTCAGTGGTTAATCATGTTCTCTGGTAACTCAGATGTCGAGTTCAATTCCTTCACACCTCCCCTAAAGACTAGACACCCTTGTCCCTTTAGAGACATACTCTAACACAACTCAAGTCATGATGACTAGCCGATGAGCTCACGATGCAAGTTCAGACATTTTGTATATATATATATATATTTTTTTTTTGGGGGGGGGGGGGGGGGGGGTAGTAAGTTAAAAGTGAAGTAGTTAATCAAACTCAACAGTGAGTTGAGCTCAATATGATCCACAGGTGAAGCTGAAAATATTTCAAGCATGTATTTTTGGACTGGGAATTCGATCCCTATGTTATAAAAAAAAACTTATTTATACGTAATTTAGGAATATACTCTTATATTTTTAGTATTAACGGCGTCTCGTGCGATGCACATAGTAATTAAATATAGATTCAGGGGAGAGAGTATGTGTGTGTGTGAGAGAGATAGACAAGAAAATGAGAGATAATGTGAGAGAAATTTAAGACATATAAGAAAAAAAAAGTACTTTCAATTTTAGAATTTACTCTATTAATAAAGAACTAAATTACTTAAAAAAGGTAAATAACATAAAGGCAAATTAAAATTTGATAATTTAAAAAATAAAAAATTCTAGAAAATTAGAACAGGGTTTTAGAGCTCATTCAAATCAAATATATTGTTTCATAAAATGTTTTTTTTTTGTACATTGATTTTTTTTTTTTTGAGAAGGTACATTGAAAAGTTCATAAAATGGTTTTGGACCCAAACAAAGCACGAACACCAACACCAACACCAACACTATGGCCCCCTCAGCATATTTTTACAGTCATGCACCGCGCGTGCGATTCCAGGGCCTTTTGTCCTTTGCGGCTGAATAATTTAAAACGCCGTTAAGTATCTTGGATAAATTACACTCACACCCCTATAAATTAGTATAATTTGAGGGATATCCTCTTGCTTATTTGAAATTACACTAGCATCTCAATGTATGTGTGTTTCAAGTAGGGTTAAAAGTTGAACCAGTTCGGACCGAGTTTAAAAAGTTTGTTTTCTTCATCGAGTCTAAAAAAATGTTCAAGTTCGGCTCATTTAAAAAACGAGCCGAATCTAAACGAGTCAAACCTGAGTATTTGCACATAAACTAATCGAGCCTGTCGAATTTGAGTTGAGCTTGTCAGAAAATGAGCCTAAACAATTGTTCAAGTTCGACTCGTTTTTCTAAATGAGCTGAACTTGAACGAGCCAAAAACGAGTCGAACTCGAGCCGAACTCAAGTAACTCAATTTGATTAACAACCCTAGTTTCAAGTGGCTTTCAACCCATGCTCGACATGGCCACTACCCATTTCTCTACTCTCTTCTTTACTCTCACTTTGAACGCTCAACGTCTACTAATCAAATCCAGATCTTCTATTGCCATAGAGATCTTCAATAAATCGCTCCAATCGTTTTGACAGCTGAATCAAAGGGAAAGTGAATTGGGGTTGTCTGGAAAATTTGGGTGTTGTCAAAGGGGTATAATTCAAGTAATTTTAAAATTTCTCACGAAGTTGAAAAATTTTCAAAATTAGAGTGGGGTTAGTTGCCCTCACTTCCCCCCACCCTATATCCGCCACTGATGGCGGTGACCCATGGTGGTGGTGTTTTGGGTGATTCTTATGTTTGATTGAATTGCAAATTATATCTGATGTTTATGGTGGTCAGTTGGGTGACTTTTCAAAGGTAATTAAATTGGTTGATTTTGTGGTAAAATGTTGTGGTGGTGCTTTTTTAAATGAAAGAATAGAGAGATATACAAGAGAGAGATGGGCGGATGAGTGGCGTGATGTGATGTTGGGGTAATGGTTGGTGGTGGGGGGAGGAGGTAGTGCACTATGTGTGGTGTAAGTGTTTTTTTAACTCTGAATTTGAGTAGGTAGTGTGTGAGAGAGGAGATGAATATATGGTAAGGATGAGTGTTTGATTTTGGGATGAATTTTTTTAATAATAATATTTTGTAGATCTAATTTATTGACTTCATCAATTAGTGTCATTAAATTATTACCGAATCCCAACTAATATTTAGATTTAATGACAACGTCAACCTTATGACAATAATTGAATAGTCAACAAACTAGGTCTACATAATATTATATTTTTTTAAACTACCAAGTTTGGCCACGATAAATAAATTTTTGAACCCATCAACAAAATACGAGTTTGAGCAATGTTTTTGTGGCTAAAAAGAGGACAATTTAATAGGTCAAAAACTTAAATTTGACGCTCACAAACAATTAAGCCACACTTATTTCTCGTAAGACTACGTCAAAAATATCGTCGATATATGAAAGAAAATTAAAATCATATCGTGTTCATACCAGAGTAGAAAGCAGCTCGGCCCCCACTACGTATATGCTTAAGTGAGATTAAACTACATGATCAATAGATTTTTAAGCATTTAAATGTGTATCTCACATAAGTTGGATGGAGGGTGCTAAGTAATTGCTGGTGCAACTATGGTCTCTTCCGAAGGTTCATTGCAATGGTTAGATCATATCATCACACTAATATGATATAATTATTTAATAATAGGATAACAAGTAAAAGTGGTGGTATCTGACTAGCCAATAGGTAGTTGGCAAGTCAATAATTCATTAAAAAAGAGAAGACTAATGAATATAATAGCTGGTAGAATTCTAAGCTAATTAAACCATAGTTTTAATTTAACTTAACCTGATATTAGTTATTTGATTATTTAATTAACTTAACTTGAAATTAGTTATCTGATTTTTAATTTAACTTAACCTGGCATTAATTTGTAAAACAAACATTCGAGCATATTAAAATTCAAGCTAATTTTATTTTTTTTTACGTATTAAAATTCGAGTCGATCTGAGCTCAATCTGAGCTGCTAGTGCCAATTAAAATTCGATTTGATTCAATTAAATTTTTTATTTTTTTCGCTTATTAAAATTCGTGTCAATTAAAATTCGATTTAAGTTGATTAAAATTTTTTTTTTTTACATATTAAAAATTAATTTGATTAAAATTTATATTTTTCTATGTATCAAAATTTGGGCCAATTAAAATTTAATGTCAGTTGATTAAAATTTGAGTTCAGAATTGTTTAAATCGAATTTTAATACGTAAAAAAATATAATTTTTAATCAATTTAAATTTTAAATCAAAGGGGCCCTTTATAACCATAGTTAA
The DNA here is from genome assembly GCA_951799425.1 of Ilex aquifolium. NCBI lineage: Eukaryota > Viridiplantae > Streptophyta > Magnoliopsida > Aquifoliales > Aquifoliaceae > Ilex > Ilex aquifolium. The sequence continues at coordinate 7,502,274 of OX637391.1, forward strand.
CTTTTTCTTCAGTCAAAAGTTGAGTGCCGTTTTATCTTTCTTAATGAATTGCTAACCTGTCAACTATCTATTAGCTAGCCGGATACCACCACTCCAGCAGAGAAGCCGGATAAAACTTATGTATCCCAATTCACCTCGATCGATCATTAATTTTGAATTGAATAATTGTACTATTATTTATTAAAAAATAATAAAATATAAAAAATTTACACGTGTCAAAGTGGTATTTTGGTACTGATACAGCTCATTGTACAAATAAGAAGAATGGGTGGCGGAGGTGGACAGCAAGATGTCCTAAGAAAAGGACATTGTCCAAGTAGAAGTATCCAAACAAGAACACTACACATTCTACAGCTTAGCTTGAAATAGTACCTTCATGTGCATGATTTATGCAACTTTTCCTTTTGTTTTCCACCCTGTCGTTTAAGTTTTTATAAAATGCATGTTAACATTTTTTTTTTATATATTTTTTAGGTTAGGAGCTATTACAGGAAATTAAAGAAAGACGATGAAATTCGAACCCACGACTTTGAGATCTAACAATAAAAACGATAAAAATTAGGCTCAGGGGCAGAGCCATCCTTGGGCTGGGGTGGGCACATCCTCCCCTCAATTTTTTTTCTTTCATATTAGACATGTATTTTTTGAAATAAAATTTAGACATATTTAATGTGCTTATCCTAAAACTTTGTTCTCGCTCCGCCCCTGATTAGGCTAACCGCTAAACTCGCATGTTAACATATTCAAATACTGCAACTTCATAAAAAAAAAGGTACACAATGTCTGCTTTTTTTCTATTTTTTCTTAATTGAAATATAAAACAAGTTGGTACTTGCATAATTTATCCCTAGTCCCCAGAATGTGGTGAGAGATTCTTTTGGTCTTCCCTCCCGCATGTACTGGGCAGATTTATAAACTATAACTGAACGGTCATCTTTAGGCAGAAACATAGATATATATATCGATCTTTAGACCTTGGCCCATAGCAAGCTTTGTCGTGAAAAAAATTGAAAAAATCTTATTCATTAAGTAATTAAGGCTCTTCAGTCCATCGTCGATTTAAATGTTATAATAATTTTTCACCATTGCATGTTGTTTCCATCACAACCATTAAAGTTTTAATAGTCAGCACATTGAATGATTCTGGCTCTTCAAATAGCCGCCATAACATATTTTTGATTCATCTCGGCATTTGTTATTGGAAATACTACATTATAGTTTTAAAATTATAATTTTTTAATGTTAAATTATAATTTTTTTGAGGTATAACAAGGAAGAACTTGTAAAAAAAAGATTGACCCTAAAATATTAAGACCAATCATGGAAGTTATACTTTTTAAAAGTTAAGTTACAATCTCGTAAAGAAAAAATTACAATTACTTGAAGAAATTCATGATCGATTATGAATTTTTTTAAGTAATTATAATTTTATATTTAAAAAATATAATTTTATTATTAAAAAAAATAACTTTTAATGTGAGGTAACATGGGGTTTTTGGTGTGGCTTTATATATTAAATGGTTTGAGATACTAACAACTAAGAAAACCCGTGAGATTCAGATTCCAGGGGATCCGCTTTTTGCACCTTTGCGGCTGTTTATTTTAATATGCCGCTGTAGATACTTTTAAAGTTCCTTTATTTTGTAGGGTATCAAAAGTTAGTATTACATCAAATTGCTAGTCAATTTTATTTAAAAAGTATCCATATCTATGATTTTTATATTTTGGGAATTTTTTTAATAAGTTCTACTTTTTCGTGCAAAAAACTATTAAGTCATACCATATTTTTATATTTATACCATTAAGTCCTACTTTTGTTAATTTATTTTCATAAAGTTATAAACTTTATAAATGACAAAATTACTTCTAATTTTATCATTCTAATGAATAAACAATTAAATTTTTACTTCAAATATTTATAATCAATTTAATTCTACTTTACTATTATTTTTTTTGTATTTTTAGATAGCTTAAAAATTGAATCATTGCATAGGCTATATAGCAAATGTTGATCCAAACTTAAGTGTGAAGAGTTGTATCGTAAATAAATTAAACTTTTGATGCACTTGCAAAAGTAGTTTCGTTAAAAAATAAGCTAAAAAAATTTATATGTGGCTCAATATAAGTATTTTTTGTGAATTCTTGTTAATTGTTGCCATAATTTTTATTTTATAATGTTGTGAGTTATAAAGATATTGAAATATATGAATTTTTAGTAATTTAAAATATTATTGGTTATAAAATTAGAGGTAATAATTGATTTTTTTTTATTGATTAGGACAAATAAAGTAAAAATGAATTGATTAATATTTTATAGGTAAAAATGTATTTGTGTTTTCATAAAAAGGATAATATTGGAACAATACATGCCATTTTACGGAGTTTAGGATTTATTGAGAATAAATTATCAAAAATAAGATTTAATTGTACAAATAAAAATATGATAGAACTTAATAATTTTTTGTACAAAAAAATAGGACTTATTATAGGAATTTTCCCTTTTTCCCCCCTCTTTCAGGGGTAGGTTTCTGAGGGTGGGGGCAGGCGGGTCCCGGTGGTCTCTGAGTAATTGACTTCTCTTTTATTGTGAAAGAGTAATGTTCTTTTTTTTTTTGATAACTAAAGAGTAATGTTCTTGAAATTTATACAATATAACCTAATGATATGATAGCCAGAATGTTCTAATAAAATTATTGTAGTAGTAGATATACGACTTATTTATTAGGATTATATAATTTTTTTTTGGTTTAGTAACTTTTAGGAGTGGTTTAATGATTGAGCTTATCATTTAGTAACTCAGAGGCCTTAAATTCAATCTCTTCCCACACTCCGTAAAGGCTAAGGGACATGTTCTAACCTATCTCAAGTCACGATAGCCAACCGTTGAGTTTAAGGGAGTAGTCGGCATAAGTTTGGACACCCTGTAGCCAAAAAAAAAAATTATATAATTTAATATATCATTAGATCAACAAATTAGTTCAATTTTTCGGTCTAAAAAATAACACAGTTTGAAAAAACTAGGAGTTTGGTTAATATATTTGTAAATTCCGCCGAAAAATCTAAAATTTGTCTAAGAACACAAGAATGTACGTGGTAAATTTTCAAACATGTTTTGCATAAAACAAGGAATTTTTATGCTTCTACAATAATTCATTCTATATTTACTGTCATAGATTTTGTTCTCAATTAGTAGCCTTATTTTTTCTTTCGACAAATTCTATTTTACTTCTTCTTGTTTGGTTATGTAACACTTTACTCCCTATAATTTACAAATAACCACATAATCTTTGTTTAGACATGTGAGAGCCAAGGAGTTCTGGGTGTCCTCTTAAATTATCCTAGACCCCCCTCTAAGTTTGTGTTTTACAACATGAAACCAATCCTCAATGAATTAAAAGAACAATCGTAAGCAACGTGGTGAAGTTGATAGTAGATTTCCCATAAGTTTGCGCATTGTAAAATATAATCTAATGATTAATTGTTAGAACCCAAATATTTCACTAACAATACAAAAACCCGATAAAATTTGTGTTGTGTTTGTGATGTGTTGTAGAATGGAAAACCCCTCGAGAGATCGAACCATTATGAATTAGCAATATTTAGGGTGCAAGATGAAAAGAACCACCACAACTCCAAAAAAAGAGGGGGGTTTTTGAAAATTAGAAACTGGGCATTAGGTGAAGCACGGATACTTCGTCAAGGTCGACGTACCCGTATCGGATACGATACTCGATGATACGTATCGAATACGCATCATCCGTATCCGATAATTAATAAAATATGTGGATACTTCACAGATACTTCTAAACATGGAGTAAGATGTAAAATTTTCAATTGTAAGATATTCCCCTTCTTTGGAGTTCACATACAATATAAAACATCAACAAAATTCCATCTGATTTTGAAAATACGAGTGTTTTTTAAGTATTATCTATTATTACATGTTAAGAGAGTATAAAAAAAAAAGTCACTTACACTATGTTTTTAAAAATAAATACTTGTAAAACCAACTAGTTGAATGTGATTATGATTCATTCAATTGGTCATACTCATTTTATGAACATATCATAATGAGATGATATTATATTATTTTCATGGTAAGAATTCCTAAATTTACTTACTAATGTTAAAGAATTATTAAAAAATTATAATTTTTAAGTCGTTAAATAATAGTAAAATATAAAATATATATTATTATAGACGTATCCTGGCCGTACCCGTATCCAATTTTTTTAAGTTTTATCGTATCCGTATCTTATCGTACCCGTGTCACGTATCGGTATCCGTGCTTCCTAGGCATTAGCTAATGGCTTGCATGTGTTGTTTGATTCCTCAATGTGAGAAAAGTGCTTTGATTAGCTGTTCCAGGTGGGGAGCTTTTCTCTTTCCCAGTATGAAAAGTTCACCTTTTTGTGGGTTACACATCTTTTAGTGAAAGGTCAGGGCTGTAGTCTCCTTCATTTGGGAAGCTTTTTGCTCATCCCCACCTCCATTTGTCTTTATTTATTGTGTTCATTTATGTACTAATTTATTTTCTGCTTAATCTTTTGACAGACAGTACCTACATTATTTTAAATGCATGTGACTTGGTTACAATGCCAGGTGAAACCCTTTTAAGTCAGCTGGAATGAGTTACAACCAAATATGGGGTGCCTATGATCCACACTGGTGCACATGGCCGGTATAATTTTCCTGATAATACAATATATATACTCAATCCTATTGTGTTGGATTAATGATATGGGCAGCCTGATCATATAAATTATAAATTCTGGTAGAATTTCAGTTCCTTGACGTATAATAATCTTTATATAAGTCTGCCCCCAACGCTAGTCAAATGTCTAGAAACTTCAGAATTATGGCTTGTTCTTTCTTTTGTCTGTTTTATGGTACTGGTGACTCCTGAATTGTGCATTGGCATTTGGCTGGCTACCCATATACAAACAGATGCGCATGCAGAAGCTTCTGCGTGTGTGTGTGTGAGAGAGAGAGAGAGAGAGAGAGAGAGAGAGAGAGAGAGAGAGAGAGTTTAATTTACAAATATATTAACATTATTGGCAATCACTACAGGCAAATGAGAGAGAGAGATTAATTTACGTATATATTAAGTTTATTGGCAATCAATACAGGCAGATATTCTATAACCTATACATTACACCATCTAAAGGATAATATAGACGAGTGAAGAGAGACTTAATTCATTATAACTATTAGATTAGTTGTGAGTTTCTATGTTGAATAAAACTCACTTTCAATCTAATAGTTACAATTGAATACGTTATTAAATTAAGTTTACATAGCATTTTCCTACTAAAAACAATCACGAATATGAGACGAGGTTCAGCATACATACAACATATAACGGACTCTATGCACATCTCTACATGTCTATGGATTTGGCTCTCCAATTTTGGTTGGAAAAGAATGCCCAACACCTGGGCTGTGACCTGGCATAGTTGGTCGGAAATCATCGGTGTCTCCGGCAACAGAATGGCCAACACCTGGAACATTTTCTAGTGCTTTTGGTTTAGTATCAATATCATGATGTCCGGTGAAAGCATGGCCAACACCGGGGCTATTACCCGGTGTTGTCGGCCGAAAATCATCCTTCAAAACTGCTGCTGAGGAGCCAAATCCAAGATTTTGAGTATTTTCCACTGGTGGGGAAGCTTCTTTCTTTGATTTCAAGTCCCTACCCTCAGTAAATAGAGTTTCATGGCAGGCAATTACTGCAAGAAGGAAAGCACAGTAACAGATAGTTTGGAGTTTGGCCATGGGAAAAGCTAAGAAAGTTACTCGAATAGTTTATTGAATCAGAAGAGAGAGAGAGAGAGATCTAGGAAGCGAACACAATGGCTGGCATATTGCATGTCCTTTGCTATTTATAATCACGAGGAGGATAGTTTACAAAGATCTTAACAGTTACAAATAGGTTAAATTAACATATGCACTACTATGAAACACGGATACGGATACGGGATACGGGTACGATACGATACGGATACGGTGATACGACAAAATCTAAAAAAGTAGGATACGGGTACGGTCAAGATACGGCTATAATAAAATATTTTTATTATTTTTATTATTTTCAACCAACTTAATACTTATATATTTTGGTAGTTCTTTAACATATAATAAGAAAAATTAGTAATTCTTTTTAGTTTCAAGAAAATATATATCGTATCGCTGTGGTATATTCACAAAGTGAAGTGACAAATTAAAGGAATCAAAGCTAATATTTACCTAGTATTTAGAAGTAATTTTGCTAAAATTATAATGTAATAACTTTATTTTATACTCTTTTGACATGTAATTTTAGATAATACTTAAAAAACACTCATGTACCTTTGAAGTAATATGAATTTTTTGTTAATGTATTGTATGGTATGTAAATTCGAAAAGAGATGTTAAAAATTCAACTAAAAAATTATATATGTTGGTCGACTACAAAAGTATCCGTGAAGTATCCTAATATTTAATTATTATCGGATACGTAGAAAGTGTATCCGATACGTATCCAACGAGTATCGTATCCGTAAAGTATCCGATACGAATACGTCAACCTCAACGAAGTATCCGTGCTTCATAGATGAACTACTATGTACATAAAAATTTGGATGGTCTGTATTCATCAATGAGGGCCCTCTTGTGGTTGGTGCATTCTTCATTGATTTTTCTGACCCACTTATGGCTGTCTTGCTACTGTTCTTTCTTTATGCTTAGGTATGTGCACATATGTGTTCATCCAAATTTTTACTAAATTTAAAGATCAAATGAAATAGTATATAAGCAATATTATTTGGACCTAATTTATTGACTTAATTTGCTAACTTAATTTACCATAGGCATTGGATTAATTGTGAGTCCTATCGAACATTGAAATTTGGTGTTAATCAAATGGTTGCAATAAAACCACATCACTGAAAAAGAATTCATTATTTACAGTTCTCCAAAAATATGTCTTTCAACTACTGTCTACTATATGTGGAAGGAAAGAAACACCATAATTTTTGCTAACAAGGCAAAATATCTAAACTCTCTCTTCAAAGTCATGTTGCAAACTGTAAGGGATAGACTTGCATTCCTAAAATTCAAAAACTCTTAGCTGAATCTAGCCATTGTTGACAAACTACAACTCCCAAACAATTGTATTGTGTAACTCCTCAGTTTCATTATATTGTTTTCTTTCTGCTTCTTTTGTATGGAAACCCATTTTTGACAAATCTACTTGCTAACACCTCCCACAGATTTGTGCTTTTTTTTGTTAATGTCCATATGTAAGACCAGGGGAATGCCCCTGCACATATGTATCTCATTTGATATGCAATACACCTTTACTTTTCAAAAATGACATTATTAGGTCAGCAGAGTAGGTTAGATATTTAAGTCTAAATAGCATTACTCATAATATGTCGGTAGTTATTGAATGACTAGAGACAATAAGAGAAATCCACTAATGCAATCCTGTAAATTGATTTTGGTAAGTAAATTTGATTTGTCCTGAAAGGGACATCCAAAAAAATTGGAATGATACAGAGAAGATTAATATGACCCCTGCGTATGGATGAGACACACAAAATGAAAAATAGTTGGTAAATTTGGTAAAGATTTTATAAATACATTGTGCATATTTGTTTCCTTCTTTCTGTATCAACTCTTTATTTTATCTTCTTCTTTTGAGATTACAAAATGTTCCTTTGACCATGGAAAAGTCAATAACATGGTGCTTGGATCAACTTTTATTGCTAACCTTTTCATATAAACTAATATAATGCAACCACAACCATTGAATGTCAATTAGACTCAAAACAACACAATAATCCAACAGTCTACCTGATTTGTTTTCCATATAGGCTACTATAATGCAATCACAACCACCAAGTGTCAATTGGAACTGAGTATAATACACTAATCCAATAATGCACCAAATTTAATAAACAGATCAATTTGGTTAAAAAAAGTTGGTTATGTGGTAATATTGTGTAAATGTAGAGTGGTTTATGATACGGGATTCTAATGACTAAGTAGTCTAGAAAAGATTAGAATAACGCAGCCTTATCCCGCATGTGTAGAGGTTATTTTCGAAACTTAAACCCTTAACACTCGGGTTACAATTGAACAATCTTTATTACTGCGTCAAGACCCGCCCTATATTGTTGCACAAATATGTCATATGTAAAACAGTCCTAAGAATATAATTCCTCTAGAGACAGACAAAGTGAAGTTTGAAGCTTCATGCTCAAAGGGTGCTCCTGAACTGCATGATAACCTTCCAATGTGCTGACTGCCGAAAGGTTACATCAATGTTTGAGAATGTTGGTCGAGTGCTGATTTAATAATCAAAATACTCAACAAATCTGTTGAAATTGCTTAATTAGATTCGCTGGCTTAGAATACCAAAATAAGCTCTTAGCCTTACCATCAGTACTGTAATGCTTCTCCTGTACATTAATTTCCACTTAATTAAAAACGTGTATTATTTTATGTGGATGGCTCTTAAGAGAGCTTCAAAGTCTTGCGGTCGACAAACTCAAGTGAATTACATCTGTCTTGATGGATGAATTTGGTTTTGGTTTTGGTTTTGTTTATGGTATGTGCAGACTTTTCGGTGAATATTTCGCTGAGGCTAAGCCTACTCTTCAGCATTCGGTAAAATTTTTGCTTTGACCTCAACGTGGGTGTGGTAAGGTCTCTTGTAGATAATTGTGTGGTAACCCTTACTCAAATTTAAATTTGAGTAAAAAAGTCTAAAAAACTTGCTCCAACCCTTGACTCAAACTTATACCAAATCAAGGGAAACTCATTTTTTTACTCAAATCAAGGGAGACTCAAATCTTTACTCAAATATTTAATGGTGAGATTTCACCATCTTTTAAAGATCCAATGGTCATCCTTACTCCCTTTTAAATTTGGGTTTGCCCTCATTTAAATTTGAGTCTCTCCTTCTTTAAATTTGAATTTGTCCATTGGAGTCCTTTATATCAAATCAAGTTTTTTACTCAAATGTTAATTTAAATTTGAGTAAAGATTTGAGTCATGATTGGAGATACTCTAAAAGATAATATTTCTTGACAGATATGTGGAGTGATATACCTACGTATTCATCTTATGTTAAAAAAATAAAATTACAAGATTACTTAGCCGCTGAAAGGCTAAGATTCCAGAGATAATAATGAAGCTCTTTCTTTGAGCCATGTCAATAGTCCCTTTTTGACTGCTATTGCTGTCCAAATGTCTGCTAATTAATATATAGCACAAAATAGGCTTAGGATGAAATGACCCGTATTTAGATCTGATTTGTATCTATTCGGACATAAAACACGTTTGGATTCTAACTGCTAAATTTTCAATGGCCAAATTAATTAGCAATTGAAAAGAAAGATTGAATTCATTCTCTTCCTTTTGTTTTAGAGAACTCTCTTTAGCTTTTACTTACTATAGTGAGTCTTTACCGTTGTGCTTCGTCATGAAAGTGAGCTTCCTAGCCTACCCACTTGAACTTGTATGCTCTATGTTTTACTCTATTTTGTTCTATTGTATACTTGCAATTTGGTGCATAACAAGGAATAAGTCTAACACCAATTACGTAATCATGACGCACCATATATTAGCATATGGAGTTCAACAAATCTGGCAAAGGCCCAAAATCCATATTTTGTTGTTTTGAATTGTTTTTGTCTTTTTTTTTTTTTTTTATCTCATGCATCACCATCCCACAAAAACTACATCTAAAAAGTTATGAGAACTTGTAGTCTTATTCAATGAAAAAATCTACAAAGTTCCTCTGAGAGCTTCGAATTATAGAAACAATCCCTTCGTATGGAGTATGATTTGATGGAGTATGATTTGATACACCTAGACCTCAAAAGTCCCTCCCATCAAGGATATTCGTGCACTAAACTGAATCTTTTTTTTTTTTTTTTTATATCATTTAAGCTCCCATTAAAAGGTGCCTTTAGTTTCAAATCTATTGTTGTCTCCAACTTCTTTGGCGTTATACCTCCTTTTCTGCAGTTTTAGGTGTAAATTTATAGTAATGATATATAACCCGAATAAAACTCAAAAAATTACAACCCAAATATATATAATCCCTTAGACGAGTGCATCCCATTAATTTTTTCAATGAAACTCATTCATTTAAGGGATGATATTCATTTGAGTTATAATTTTTAAATTCTATTTGAATTGTGTAATATTTTTCGTAAATATAAGTCAGGCGTGCAAGAATCAAATAGCTTTTTTCTCTAAAAGTGAATGCCACCAACGGTTAGGTTAGTGTGCACATGTGCACTGCAAACAAAAATGAATTTGTTAACATGTAGGACAACACAACCACTAAGTGAAGAAGAATGTTTGTTTAGTCATGGATGGTTCAAAGTTAACCACAGAGCCGTAATTTGACCAAATACTTTCTAGTCATCAATCAAAGATACGAGGACCCGTCCAAAAACAAATAAAGTGGAGGCATGTGTTTTTCTAGGGTTTATATATTGCAACCATTTTGACATTATTACCATTGTGGGATTTTTTTGGTCGAGTGTTTAAATATAAAATATAGCTTTGACTACCTTTGGAGCTGGCTTTTTCGTCTCTTTTGTAAACCGACAACTACCTACCAAATTCATTGTCACTTGCACTGCAAAGCCACTAAAAAGAACTAGTGAACTACTGTACAACCTGCCTGGATAGTCTAAAGTTGAGGGAATTGTAAACTCCGATATCTTGCATTCGATTCTTGTTGACGTCTTTAGAATTTAATCAATACATGTAATTAGTTAGATGTGCGTTGCAAGATGAAAAATTGTGGAAGTAGCGAAATTTAAGTCCCGAGTTTCTCATTTTTTAGCACATTGACAAGTAAGAGTCGATACCGAGTTGTACTAGCCCGGTGGAGCCAACCAAATCAACGGTCCGTAATGCTAATGGCCACCGGATTATGTATTGGCTAATGGACCGGGTCAACGGGTTCATCATGGTTTTTTTCAATACTTGATTAAGCTTGTGGAATTTATTTTTAAATTTAGGCCGCCTAGGCTATCGTACTGAAAAATGTTCACAGTCCAATCCACCGAACTAACAATCTGTCACATGGTGGATCAAACTTGCCCACAACGTAATGAGTTACTCATCTTTCGGACGATTTATGAGTTCTATCTAATATTGAAACTTACAATTAATTCAATGACTACATTGAATTAACTCCTTATCGCATTGCTCTCGACAAAAATTGTGCTAAGGAACATTGGTTTCTTATGACCACTCAATGTGCCAAGTGTATTCTATTTGCCATTTTTTTCCTTTCTCGAACCTAAAAAAGAAGAAAAAAAAGTCAACCTCCATGAAAGCCACCAACTCCGAATTAGGGCCCTACCACTCCTCTTTGTGCCAAAATAACTTCCCGATTGTTATCTCGGTTAAAAGTCATTTAAAGCAAATGATGATCTCCAAAGTGCTCTCTCTCGGAATGGAATTAAAAACGAAGATTCTCTGAAATGAACAATGCATGGCTGGCTCCTCGAGTTCAGGAAGCCTCCACCCCATCCTCTTCCACTAAAACCTGTCTGTTAACGACAAAAGAAACAATACTATATCGTTAAACAAAGAGCAAATTGATTCTCTCCTGGCGTGCTAGCTAGGCTGTAGTGAGTGAGAATTGTTTGTCTTTGTCCTTAATGGTTTTCATATCATGACAGCGATTGGCGACCAAGACTAAGGATAATTCCTTGTGCCTTTTGAAATACCTCTTGTCAATGGTGTTTTATGTAATTTTTTTTCTTTGTCCATATTCATTGTTTGTTGTCAAGTCAAAACAGATGGTGAACTAAACCAGTAAATACATTGTATTTGGTACTCAGAGGTTAGAGAACGACCCGTGCGAGTTTGTAAAAGCATTGAAAATATGTCAAAAGACGGTCATAATTGATGCAACAGTAAGATTGTTTGATTATCATTTAGACATTAGGATTCATTTGATAGAAAATAGTTTTTTTTTTTTGTGTACAAATTAATACTGTGTATATCTGACACTTGCAAAATTTTATATTAACGAAAAATTCAAGCACTTGGCCGTCCTTTAATATTGGCACATTTATTGTGCGAAGATTTGATACGACAATTAATCTATGTTCCATTTGGTAGGAAGGATAGAAAATAAGAGGGATGAAAAGTAGGAGAGATACACTTTCTATCCTCCAAAGAAAGAAAATTGGAATGATACACTTTTATTCCTTGTGTTTGGTAGGATGTATGAAAAATAAAAATGATTAATTTTTTATTTTTTATGCTTGGTAAGATGAAATTTAAAAAAAAAAAAAAAAAAAGTTTTAAGTATATATTTTATCATTGTATTTATATATGAAATTAATGTACACATAATATATGTATATATCAAAGGATGTATAGACAAATAAGATACATTTCAACATAAATAATTAACTCTTCATTCACTTTCCTTCCAATTTTGGAATGATTGATTTTAGTGAGTTGGAAGGAAAGCTCATCCATTCATTTTTCTGTCCTTCCTATTTTCTTTCCTTACTCAACATAATGTTTTATCTATTCCTCCAACTTCCCATCCTTCTAACTTTCCATCCTTTCATTTTTTCATCGTACCAAACGAAGCACTAGTGTGGGATACCACTAGTAAGTAATTAGACTGAGAAGGCAAGCGTTGTATTGCAAGAGCTTTTATTTTTCATTTGTTGATCTGCATGCGTACGACAAGAGCCTTTTGAACTTTGTATTTTGTTAACTGAGCAATGTTATTGAGACTTAATTTATTAATCAAATTCATTATAGTCCTTAGATTAATTGTGGATCCCATTAAGTATTAGAACTTGATGCTAATCTAATGGTTATAATGAAACCACATTATTAGTTAAACAAATTAGGTCAAATTTTTATATCCCAGTAGCATTATTCTTGTTAAGTGCACTTCAATATACCATTTTAAAACTTCTTTAGAATATCTCCATCAGAACATATAAAACTCTAAAATAATTAAAATTTAGCTAATCAACAACAAAAATCATGCTCCAACAGAATATATTCAAATGTTCTAAAATAAATTTTTTGCTACAGTGATACTATTTAGAGCATCTCTAAGAGATGAGCTAAAATACATAAAATCTTCAAATTTTAGCTATTTTATCCTAAAATTTCACTCCAACAGAACATATCCAAAACATCTAAAATAGCATTTTGTTATAGAGTATCATTGTAATAATATGTATAAATTCTTTATAATATTTTCTCTCTCCTCATTTCCTTTCGTCCATTCTCCCTCTTTCTCCCTTTAACTATTTTCAAAGAAAAATAATACAAAAGGAATGAGAAATAATATTTAAAGGAAGTAGTTAAAAATATAAAAAATCTATTGGAGTGTGTATTGAAAAAGTGAGTAGCAAAAATAGAAAATGTTACTTTTTGAGTAGCTAAATTAGTTTTTATTGTTGGAGATGTTTTCATTGTAGTAACTTTTATAAATACTTTATAATTTTTTTTCTCTCCTCCTATCGTTTCCCACATCTCTTGTTCATTCTCTGTCTTTTCCTCCATTCTCTCTCTTTCTCCCTCTCTCCAATAGTCCTAACAAAGATACAAAATATGTGGAATAATATTTAAAAGAAATAGTTAAAATATAAATAATATGTTGTAGTGTATTAAAAAAGTGAGTAACTAAAATAAAAAAAAGTGTACTTTTAAATAGTTAAAATACAAAACCTTGTTGGAGATGCTCTTATAGGTAAATCTAAGTTCTCTTTTGTAGAACAAAGATGCTAGTGGAATCTTTTTATAAAAATTGCTTCATAAGGGATTTCATAAACTGATTTTTTGAGGCTTGAGATGGAGAGATAATAATATGGTTGCAATCCTATAAGATTATTATAATGCATAGGTTAATTACAAATTTCCCCCTCAATTATGGGTGTTATTGTAATTAACTACCTCAGGTTATAATTTTAACAAGTTTTCCCCTCAAAGTTTCAATTGGATTAAATTAACTAACAGAGCTGACTAAAATGTGAAAGTACAATTCATTTCTTGCCTTGAACTCCAATCGGCTCAACCTCAAAGCAGAGAGAGAATAATTTGAAGGGAAAAAACTCCTTGGTGTGTGGCGTCGATTGTGGTGACAATGACGCTAGGTGGTTATTGTGGAGCAGTGGCGATGAAGGTGTCTATGGGTTGTGGCTGATGGTGATGGCACGAAAAGGTCTGCAACGGGTCATCGGGATTCAGCGAGGCTTTCATAAGGGAGGTTTCATCGTTATAGAGAGAGAGAGAGAGAGAGAGAGAGAGAGAGAGAGAGAGAGAGAGAGAGATTGATTTGTGGGTGAAAAGGGTTCATAGGAGATTATAGAGAAACAAATCTACGAGTGATGAGGGTTCACAAGACTGTTAAAGAGAGAAAGAAAAAAAGATCTACGAGTGTTGGGTTTCTTAGTGGAGGTTTTAATGTGTATGTATGTGTGTGTGTGTGTGAGAGAGAGATAGAGGGAGGGAACAAAGATCTGCGAGTAGAGGAGTTTCACAGGGAAAGTTTCACTATATATAGAGAGAAAAGAGAGAGATATGAAAGTAGGGGAATTCACTTCCATTGGAGATAAGAGTGTGAAAAGTGAGTGTTGGGACATTAGAGAAGAATATGAAGATGAGGGGGCTACGGCGATTAGGGTTTAGCAATGAAGTGGGGGAAAATCTAAAAAAGGGTAATTTTGTCATTTAACTACGTGGTGATCACTTGTTTTTCACGTGGCTATTATCTGTCTTTTTTTACGACTAAAAACTAACGAAAAGAGTTAATTGAAAAATATTGAAAACTAAAAGGGGCAAATTATTGTATTTGAAACTTTTGAGAGTTAATTGTAAAAGTACCCATAGTTAAAAAGGGTAATTTGTAATTAACCTTATTTTTAATTGGGGTGTTTTTTAATACAGAAATGCAGCGTTTTGTTTCTTGTTTTCACTTAAGGTTAAGCTTAAGCTTAGTTAGGGATCCTATATTTTAAGCTAGACTTGTCAATCATGTCTGGTGAAGCAGGTTCGTATCGAATCTTATAGGTTTGTATTAAAAAGCACTCCACCCATACTTGATTTGTATACTACTTCGTATTTACCGAATTTGTCATATCGGGTTCGTGTCGTCTATGAATCTTGTAGAACCAATATATAAATGAGTTGTGTAATTTTTTTTTTTTTATTGACTTCAACCATATCATATTCGTTTATTAATCATGGCGTATCAGGTTCACTTATTTAGAACACAAATGTTCTAAAGAAGATCTAAACTCGCTAATTTCTTGTCGTGTTCAAATCGTTTTAACGGATCGTATCATATTTTAATATCCTTACCTTAGGCCCATTGGCACAATTTTCATATTCAGGCTTCTCCAAAATGTATTGTAAGGGCAATGAAAGATTTTAGAAGACTCAATAATTGTAGCAATTGTTGCCTCGAAAAAAGAAAAAAGAAGAAGGCGAAAGAAAACAAAAATCATTATGATGCTTCATTTTTTTTTATAATACATCCCCCAATCATTATTACAATGAACAATCAACTACAATAATTTAGAACAATATTTCTATTATCAGAGAAGAAAACACCACAACGAGTGAAGAAAAGCCCTGAAGAGGGGCATAATTGAACCTCAAAGAGTGGTCATGAGTTTTACAAAAACTGGACCTTTTTAGTCCAATCTTTCAATAACAATTTCCTAGAACGATCAAATGAATCTTATTCTCTCTTTCCTGTAACTTCAGAACAGTTAATTATTCCCATGGTAAGCTAAATTTGCTATGCCAAATAAAGGTATTGGGAAAATGAATTTTGTTTTATTTTTTTAGAAGGAAATTAATATGAAGTTTTTTTTTTTTTTTTTCCCGGTAAGTAATATGAAGTTACTAAATAATGAAATGGTTACTAAACATATTTTCTCTTGTAATTTTCATATTTTCTTAAACAAAAATTGCAACCAAAGAATTTTTTTTAACGTTTTACGGCAGAAAAAATAATAATTAATTATTTTTGTTTTTATTTTTTTTAAAAAAACAAAAAACTGATAATGTTTTCAAACACGCTCTAAGATGAAGTGGCAGGAAAGCAAAGTAAGGTGAGGAGTTTTTAGAAATTTTAATTTTTTTGTACGATCGAATCGCGTTTAAATGTTGGGCGATAGTGTATCTTTACATTTTACAATAACATTTATCAATCTTTGGGAACCATTCTTTTTTACAAAACTTGTAAGCTGTCTTCTTTCTTGTTACCATGTATTGAACCATTTTTACTTTCAGCTGCGGTTTGTCGAGGTGTGCGTAAGTTGATTCGAACACCTGATCGTTAAATTAAAAAAAAAATGTTGTCGAGGTGTGCGTAAGTTGATTCGAACACCTGATCGTTAAATTAAAAAAAAAATGCTATTTTTGTATTTTACTTGTATAAACCTGTTGAATACAAAGACAATAGCATATTCATTAATATACATATGTTTACATGCTGAAGTAGACCCAAATCCGAACTTACACTTTTTTACATCAATCAAAGGTAGATAGTGCATACACTGACACAAAAAAAGAAAAAGAAAAGAAAAATGATAGATTGTACATACACACAATTTTTTTTGGTGCAATGAAAGGTAGATAGTACATACATTCTAAACGCTAATGGAAGACACTCTGGCCAACTCTAGGCCTAGTTTTGAAGGGAATGACCAACTCCGGGGCTGTGACCTGGTGCCGTGGGTCGGAAGTCATCCACATGACCTGGTGGAGGTGGTGGTGGCGGCGGCGGCGGAGACCCGGCTACTGCCGGACTTGCTGGCATTGGTGCCACCTGTGGTGTCATTGGTGCTGCAGGTACAGCCTCAGCTGCATATGCTGCTTTGTTTGTTTTGTCACCGTCCAAGTTGATACTGTGTTCATGAGCAATTTTTGTTATGGTCTCTTTCTCAGAGATCTTTGTGTGAGTTTGGATGTTAGGCAATTCATTTTTATAATCTATCTTCAACTGCCTTCCCTCACTGAACAGAATTTCATGGGTTAAAATCAGCATGAGAGAAAGACTGGAAAGGATTAGCTTTGTTTGAGCCATGAGAGAGAGAGAGAGAGAGAGAGAGATGCAATTAAGCAAGCAAGGTGCTCAAAGCTCAGAGAGAGAGAGAGAGAGAGAGAGAGAGAGAGAGATGCAATTAAGCAAGCAAGGTGCACAAAGCTCGTTGTAACCTTCGGTATTTATAGGCATGTGAGGCTTCTTGGAATCTTTGGTCCTTAACAGTTGGAGATACTTTGGAATTTAATTAGAGAAACAACTGCACTATCATCAATAGATTTATAGTAACTCGAAAGGCAGCTTCAGTAATAACATAAACGAGTTGTCACACGTCATGAGTTTGAATCTTTAGGGTTAGGTCATGAGGATTTATCCCTCATGAATACTCTAGTCCTGATGTAACTGACCTGCCTTTAACCGGATCGAAGAGAGGATTAGTCGAAGTGCGCGTAAATTAATTTGAACATCTCTAACAATTGACAAAAAAAAAACCCCAATAAATTTATAGTGTGCCTCAAAATAAAATGAGCTATCAATTTAAGAGTAGTAATTCATTACATTCTCAAATTAAGTATCCAAATAAGTAAAAGTAATATTATTTTAGAGAATAATAAGGACGGTGGAGTTTTTTAGTATATCTCTGGAACCATGGGTATGTTAGTGCATAGCTTCCGACGGCTAGTGACCTACAATAAGACTTTCAACAGCTTGTCTGCAACTAACAAGCCCAGGCAACTTTCATGCTTTTTCTCCTTTCTCCTTTTCAATGTGAAACAGTTTTCCAGTGCGGAAGGTAAACACAGATTTCTTTGTTCATAAAATTTACGATTAATACTATTTTTGATTTTTAAAGTATAGATTTTTTATCAGTTTAGTCTTCATTGCATTAATTTTATCAATTTGGTCCGTAAAGTATTCAATTCGTGTCACTTTAGTCTCTAATAAAACAATCGGTTAAGTTTTTTAATTATGGAAGTGACCACGTATCATTTTTTAAGATAATATCACGTGCCCAATACGTAATCATTCTGTCAAAAATATAACGATCCGCCTATCTAGGGACCAAAATAACACGAAGGTTGAATTTGTGGCCTTTCTGGCACAAAGCCTTTAATGTGGCTAGAACCTTTTGGCAAGGAAGTCATGACAAGGCTCCTGCATGGACATAGGGGGCCCAATCATTTTGAAAAAATGAGTAGCAGAGGTGATGGGCATAGGTCGGCTACATGTGGATTACGCAAGGAAAAATGGGCTCAGGTGTGGATGCGCAGTTCAGGCGCAGATTTGCACTAATCTGAAGCTTTGTCTATTTCCTCTCCAAATTCCCTATATAAATGGAGTTCCTGGCAAAAGTTAAACATCAGAAAATTGAGAGCTCAAACATTTAAGAGTTGTGAGTTCTCCTGAGTGATATCAGATATCAATTTGAGTGTTCTCAAATCTGTGAGTGATACTAGTGAGATATCAGAGTGATCCTCTTTTGTTAGAGTGAGTACTTGTGAGGTTTGAAATAATTGTTCTCGTACTCTTTATTTACTCCAAATAGTGAAAACATCCGATCATTGTTGTTGTGGACGTAGGCACTTGTCGAACCATGTAAATTGTTTTGTCTTGTATGATTGTTCTCTTCTTTTTTCACTTGAGTACGAGTGTCAGTATCAATAAAATTTGATTCTTGGGGTAATTTCTGCAACAAATTGGTATCAGATCCAGTACCAATTCTGGTTATTATTTATATATGAGCACTGTTCATACGGTACTGTATATACGGGGATACTGTTCATAAAGTACTATTCATTAGTACAGTATACAATTACTATTCATCGATACTATTCACGAGTACTATTTATATATTGTTGATCAAGGAATAATAATTGTTTGTACCAGTTTTTTTTTTTGTGACCTCACCAGATCAAGTTTTAAAGTCATGGTGATGAAACTTCCAAAGATCTCGAATTCTAAGTTCGAGGTGGAGAAATTTGATGGAAGGAACAATTTTGGAATTTGGCAAGTCCAAGTCAAAGATGTCCAAATCCAACAGTGACTACACAAAGCATTGGAAGGTAAACCTAAAGATGTGAATGACGACGAATGGAAGGAATACGATCTCCAGGCATGCAGCGCCATCTGGTTGTGTCTGGAAAAAGAGATTATGTACAACGTCATACAAGAGAAATCGACTGCAAAGATTTGATTGAAATTGGAAAGCCTCTACATGACGAAGTCTCTTACCAACTGATTGTACCTAAAGCAACAACTCTATACATTTCGTATGAAGGAAGATACAATCATGTATGAGCATTTTAACGAGCTTAGTAGAATTGTTTCTGAACTACTAAACACGGACGTTAAGTTGGGAGATGAAGACAAAGCCATGATATTGTTGTCATCGCTACCCAATTCGTACAAGCATCTAGTCACCACATTACTCTTTGGGAAGGATACCATTGAGTTCGATGATATTACTTCATCACTTCTTTCTAATGAGTTTAGAAAGAAGACTCCTAGTACCAACTTTTAGGCGGAGGGTCGATTTGTCAGAGAGAGGACGGAGAACAGAAATCTAGGAAGTAGCAGATCTCGATCTAAATCCAAAGTTAAAGATCGAAAGAATTTGTAATGTCACTATTGTCATAAGAAGGGGCATTGGAAAGCTAATTGTCTGAAGCGTAAAGCTAAGGATCAAAACAATAAAGATAAGGTGTCTGACACTGTCAGTGTTGCTAAAAATGTTATGTCAGTTTCGCCTCACAATATAAGTAAGTCAGACGGGTGGATTCTTGATTCTGGTTGATTATATCATATGTGTCCCAACATGAACTGGTTTTTCTTCCTATAAGGAAGTTAACAGTGACACTGTTTTGATGCGCAACAACATGGCCTATAAAACAGTTGGGGTGGAAACTATCAGAATTAAGATGCATAATGGAATTGTGAGAACTTTGACAGAAGTTAGACATGTTCCTGAGTTGAAGAAGAACCTTATCTCATTAGGTGTACTAGACTCCAATGGGTGCAAGATTGTGGCCCAATGTGGAGTTATGAAAGCTGTTCGAGGTGCTCTAGTCATGATGAAAGGGAGTAAGATAGGAAATCTATATTTTATATCAAGCAGTACAATGACAGATGATGTAGCGGTGTCTACATCAGGAGATAGTGATTCACTCTCTACTCATCTATGGCATATGCATTTGGGCTATATGAGTGAAAGAGGATTGGAAGTATTAAGGAAACGAGGCATACTTGGTGGCATCAAGACAACCAAGTTAGATTTCTGCGAACATTGTGTCTTTGGCAAGCAGTGCAATGTGAAGTTTAGCACAGCTATCTGGCGCAGTAAAGGCACTCTTGACTCCATCCATTCGGATGTTTGGGGTCCTTCAAAGGTAGTCTCAAAAGGGGAATCTAGATATTTTGTTACCTTTATTGACAACTTCTCTTGCAAAGTATGGGTATACTTTCTGAAGATTAAGGATGAAATCGTTGAAACATTCAAGAAGTGGAAGGCCATGGTTGAGAAGCAAACCGACATGAAGGTCAAGCGGTTAAGAATCGACAATGGTGGTGAGTACACGTACAAACCATTCTTGAAATTATGTGAAGATGAAGGTATTGCTAGACACTTCTCTATTAAGGGAACGCCACAACAAAATGGAGTCGCAAAGAGAATGAATTGGACTCTGTTGGAGTGAGCACGGTGTATGTTATCCAATGCCAGATTGGGTAGAGAATTATGGGATGAGGTTATTAACACGACATGTTTTCTCGCCAATCGATCATCATCAATAGCTATAGAGTGTAAAACTCCTTATGAAGTATGGTCAAGCGAGCCAGTTGATTATAGTTCCCTTAGAGTTTTTGGGTGTTCAGCTTATTTTCATGTCAAATAAAGTAAGATTGACCTATGAGCTAAGAAGGAAATCTTTCTTGGATATGCAATTGGAGTGAAGGGCTATAGATTATTTGACCTTTGATGAGTCTACTATGCTAACTTCTAGTAAGTAGAAGGCTATTCAGATAGAGGAGGAAAATGATGATCCTGTAGAGGTGGAGCTTAGTACTCTAGAAGAGCAACCACCACAACCATCTTTAGCAGCTGGGATGACCAGATGGACAGTTAAAGCACCAGTTCATTATGGTTTTGAAGATATGCTATCTTATGCACTTACCATTGTGGGTGATGAGCCATCGACATTCCAAGAGGCAATAAACAACAGTAATTGTAGGGAATGGAAAACTGCCATGAATGAGGAGATGAATTCTCTTCACAAGAACCATACTTGGGAGTTCGTTAAATTGTAGAAGGGAAAACGAAGGAAGGTTCTCCAGGAACAGATGACATCTGATACAAAAGCACGGTTGGTAGCCAAGGGCTACGCGTATAAGGAAGGGGTGGATTACAATGAGGTATTTTCACCAGTGGTGAAACACACTTCAATCCGTGTGTTATTGGCCATTGTAGCTCAATTTGATCTTGAGCTAGAGCAGTTGAATGTCAAGACTACATTTCCCTATGGGGATTTGGAGGAGAAAATCTTTATGAATCAGCCTGAAGGTTTCAAGGTTACTGGTAAAGAATCTCACGTGTACAAACTGAGAAAGTCATTGTACGGACGGAAGCAATTGCTAAGACAGTGATATAAGAGGTTTGACACGTTCATGTTGAAACAAAGTTGCACCAGAAGTGAGTATGACAATTGTGTGTACTTTAAGAAGCTACAAAATGGTTCTTTTGTCTATTTTCTTTTGTATGTTGATGACATATATGCTCATTGCTGCTAAGAGCATGGTGGAAATCAACAAGTTGAAGTCTCAACTCAGCAAAGAGTTTGAGATGAAGGAGCTGAGTGTAGCTAAGAAAATTCTTGGCATGGAAATTCTGGGAGATAGGAAGAAGGGTAGATTGTGTTTGTCATAGTGGAAGTCCTTGGAGAAGATATTTTCTCGGTTTGGTGTGGAGAACTCAAAGCCTGTGAGTACTCCTTTAGCTGCCCATTTCAGACTCTTAGAAGCTATGTCTCCAAGTAATAGGGAGGAGTGTGAGTATATGTCTCATGTTCCATATGCGAGTGTAGTTGGAAGCCTGATGTATGCTATGGTATGCACCCATCCAGATATTTCACATGCAGTCAGTATGGTGAGCAGGTACATGGAAGATCCTGGTAAGGAACATTGGCAGGCTGTGAAATGCTTACTACGGTATCTCCGTGGTACTCTGAATGTAGGATTGGTGTATCAGTGGGGCAGTAGGTCAAAGTCTAATATCAGTGGTTATGTGGATTCCAATTACGCTGGTGACCTATACAAGCGAAGGTCCACAAAAGGCTATATTTTCACAATAGCCCAAGGTCCAGTTAGTTGGAGGTCTATGCTATAACCGACAGTTGCTCTGGCAACGACTAAGGCAAAGTACATGGCAGTGACTGAGGCCATCAAGGAGGCTTTATGGCTCTGGGGTTTAGTTGGTGATTTAGGAATATCACAAAAGCACGTTAGCATCTTTTGTGACGATCAGAGCGCCATTCACTTGGCGAAACACCAAGTTCATCATGCAAAGACTAAGCATATTGATGTTCGGTTTCACTTTGTCCGCGGGATTATCGATAATGTGGCCCGCGGGATTATCGATAATGTGGCCAGAACCTTTTGGCAAGGAAGTCATGACAAGGCTCCTGCATGGACATAGGAGGCCCCATCATTTTGACAAAATGAGTAGCAAATGTGATGGGCATAGGTCGGCTACATGTGGGCTACAAAAGGAAAAATTGGCTCAGGTATGGATGCGTAGTTCAGGCGTAGATTTGCACTGATATGAAGCTTTGTCCATTTCCTCTCCAAATTCCTAATATAAAGGGAGGTCCTGGCAGAAGTTAAGCATCAAAAATTGAGAGCTCAAGCATTTAAGAGTTATGAGTTCTCCTAAGTGATATCAGGTATCAATTTGAGTGTTCTCAGATCTGTGAGTGATACTAGTGATATATCAGAGAGATTCTCTTTTGTTGGAGTGAGTACTTGTGAGGTTTGGAACAATTGTTCTTGTACTCTTTGTTTACTTCGAACAGTGAAAACATCCGATCGTTGCTATCGTAGACGTAAGTAATTGTCGAACCACGTAAATTGTTTTGTCTTGTGTGATTGTTATTTTCTTTTTCCACTTGAGTGTGAGTGTCAATATCGATCCAAATTCGATTTGTGGGATAATTTTCGCAAACAACGAATTGAATACTTTAGGGACTAAATTGAAAAAAATTAATACAATGAGGACTAAACTGACAAAAAATACATACTTTAGAGAACAAAAATGCTATTTTACATCCTTCCCATATGTTTCGAGCTAAGATCAATGAGGTCACCAAATTTACAAAATTAATATAATGAGGATTAAACTGACAAAAAATACATACTTTACAGAGCAAAAATACTATTTTACATCCTTCCCATATGTTTAGAGCTAAGATCAATGAGGTCGGGGCAGAGCTAGGTTTCAAGTTGAGGGGTGGCCAAAACATGAACAAAAAGAATTCACCATGTCACATTAAAAAAAAAACAAAAAGACTAGGTTCATTTATAAATTTTGAGAAAATAAGGGGGGCAATGTATCAAATTATCCAGTTAGGTAGAAATATGCCGTTTTAACACTCTATTTACAAATTATCCAAGAGTCAAATATTATGATGCTTCATTTTTTTTTTAGAGCAATGCCATTGGGACCAAATTTACTAATTTAATTTGCTGACCTAATTCACTATGACTTTTGGATTGACCGTTGGGCCCATCAAACATTAGAACTTTGTATTGATCAAATGATTCTACTGAAGCTACATCATTATGTCAGCAAATTAGGTCAGATTTTTAGGTCTAAATAGTATTACTCTTTTTTTTTTTAGAATACATCCGGAGATTATTTTTACAATGAACAATTAACTAAAATAACTTGGAATAATAATTTTTAGGATAAATTGTATCAATGGTCCCTAATTTTTATCATTCGCCGCCCTTTAGTCCTTGAAGTTTCAATTCCATTAATTTTATCACCGAAGTTTAAACATTGAGTTAATGTGGTCATTGACACTAACTTCTGTTAAAAAGAGACGGAAACTACCATTTGTGTGTCACGCGTTGTTCTTTAAGGATATTTATGATATTTTACAAAAAAAAATAGAGGGCAAAATTGAAAAATAACAAATTGGTTGCCCCTCTCTCTTTCTCTCTCCCCTAAAAAATCAAAAGTCTTGTCCCAACAGTATATCCCCCACCCTCCTCTGCCCTCTGCAACTCTCAAGGCCAACAGACGGCTGCCACCACCTCCATTACCCCCTCCACCATCCAATATTTTCTCCACAACCTCCACCGTAAGCCAACTCAATCATCTAGCAGTAACACAATCACTTATCTCCACTGTTACCTCTAGGCCCACCACCACCACCATACACCCAAACCTCGTCATTGCTACCTCCACCACAAAAAAACAAAGACAAAATCTCGATGACCTACACCAATTTCAGAGAATGAAAGAGAGATTTGAGAGAGTTAGAAAGAGAGAAAGGGAATCACAATCACAATTCATGCCCAATTCAAACCTAATTCTGTTGTTTGTGGTATTCCAAATATAGTAGAATCACTTATTGAACTTTCTGATTTGAATCATGTAAAGAGTTACACAGAGACGAGTTATTCTAACAAAACAGTAACAGTAAAGAGTTACACGAAAGAGATACAGGAAATAGTTACAACAGTCTTAACGAAACAGTAACTGTTACATGAAAGAGTTACACGTAACTGTTTGTATAACCAATAAAATTACTAACTTGATTACAGAGCAGGAACTGTTATTGAACTTTAGGTAGATCAAGGCTAGTGTTTGACACTATGTCCTTAAGACAGATTTCGCCCCCACACACGGTGCTTATGGAATATCGAGCGCCTGCCTCCCAGGATATAATGATCTTAACACGAGCAGAGGTAGCACTCCAATCTACTCGTCCATCGAACCAAACTTGTGTTGTGTACTCTCTAAAATGCACACTGTCTTAATGTCGAAAATGGTATGCTCTAATGTCTGGCTTATTGGACTGATGAATGAATTAAGTGAATGGTAACGATCCTGGGTATTTATAGACACATTGGTGACTTTCCGGACAGCCACAATTACTAAAAGACACCACTTTGTAACTGTTCTCTTATGAATAGTCACAACTTAATTTCAGACTGGAGGGAAGCAACAATTCCAAACCAGTGCGATCCAACGGGTACCGAAATTAATTTCGAATTAAGAAATTCTCGCCCAATTAACTAAATAAATTTTCTCAAAATAGATAGGGCTTGGTCTAAAACCCATACCCACACCCGAGCCGGGTCGTGGCGTGCGCGGGCGGCGTGCGTGTGTGGTAGAACCGAAGGCATGTAGGTGCTCGCTCTGCTCATAAAACTGTGGTACCCCTTGGGGCCCAATCCCATAGAGCAAACTTGGCCTATATATGCCCATGTAGAACTTCCTCCTCAACCAATGTGGAATTGGTGTCAAATTCCACTTTGCACAACCTTTATTTTCTCTTTTCAAGAGGGTCACTGTGGAGCCTATTTTCTCATTCATTTCTTACTCGATTTGAGCAAGTGAATATACTACATTATTCTCCTCACGAAGTAGAATATGAACCCACAAAATTTTATTCAAAATAATAATCGGGTCCCACTTTAAGTTAGGCTCAAAGTCGACCAAAAACTCAGTTTTTATACTTAAAAATCTGATTTGGTCCAACAAATTCTTCATCAGTCCAAATCTGGGGGTCTGATACTCAGATGATTGGTTAATCATTTTTGGGGCGATACGGTTATTTAGAGCTTTACTGCTGATGGAGGTCTCCGAAAATTACACTATGTATCTGTGCGTGTGTGTATGTGGGGGTTTGTGTTTTGTTTGTGCTTTTGTGGTTTTGTGCTGCATGTGTGCTAGTGTTTGAGACACGAAAGATGTGTTGGGTTCAAGGGTAGGAGACGCAAGAATTGGGAAGAAAGAGAGAGACACACAGAGGGAGGGATTTGTGGGTTTGAGAAAAGGGGCGAGCAAAGGCAAATTGGAGAGAGGGTAAGGGTGAGGGTGAGACAGAGACAAAGACATATACGGAGACAAAGCCACAAAACTGTTTGATAAAATACCAAAAAGACCGATTGGAATCAAGGAACCAAACCATGTGTATCAGAAGTGGAGGTATTGCTCCCAGATGCATGATCAATTCATAATGTTCTCTTTTCCATAAGTTAGGTGTGTCTTTTTCAATATGACGCGTAGTGAAGACAAAATTGGAGAGAGAGAGAGAGAGAAGGATGTGACGTGTGTGAGACAGAAGGAAAGAAAGAAATGTAGAAGAAGATGGATGTTTGAGTTCAAGTTTATTGTATACAAATAAAGAATAAAGGTGTTTGGATTCATAAGATGTTATAAAATACAAAAAATATCCTTAAAGAACTACCCATGACATGCACATGATAGTTTTTGTCCCTTTTTTTTACGAAAGTTTATGTTTAGGACCACATTGACTCAATGTTTAAACTTCGTGGATGAAATTGATAGAATTGAAACATCACGGATTAAAGTATGACGAGTGATAAACATCAAGGACAATTGATGTAATTTACCCTATTTTTTATTACCCGAGAAGAAAACACCACAAAGAGTGAAGAAAAGCCCGGAATATTACAACTTAGAACAATATATCTATTATGATGGGCATAATAGAACCTCAAAGAAAGGTCATGAGAAATTCACTATGATGTTTTATAAAAATTGGAACTTTTTAACCGAATCTTTCAATAATAATTTCCTAGAATAATGAAACGAATCTTATTCTCTCGTTCCTCTAACTCCAAGAACAGTTAATTATTCCCATGGTATGCTAAATTTTCTATGCAAAACTAGGTTGGAAGAAGGTGA
This sequence comes from Ilex aquifolium, assembly GCA_951799425.1. Lineage (NCBI taxonomy): Eukaryota > Viridiplantae > Streptophyta > Magnoliopsida > Aquifoliales > Aquifoliaceae > Ilex > Ilex aquifolium. Next base: position 7,529,255 of record OX637391.1, read on the forward strand.
TCATGCCTACAACCAGTCGTTTTCCCTCCCTTTTTAAATCCATTAATTTGAACATTAAAGGATATAAAATTCTAAAAATCAAGAACTTAGTAGGAAGTGAAAAGGTTTCAACAAAGAAAAACAGTTAGAAAAATTAAGTGTGCATTTGGTACATCTCCTACATACCTTTGGCGTCTAAATTAACACCCAATAGGGCATTGGGACAATGAATTTTGCTTTGTTTTTTTTTTTTTAAGCAAAGAACTAATATAAAGCTATTAAATATGACATAAATTGAAGCGGTTATCAAACATATTTTTTGTTTTAGTTTTTATATTTTCGTAAACAGAAACTACAATCTACAGACATGTTTATTGTTGACTTTTTACCACATAAAAAATAAAAAGTGTTATCTTCCAAAATAAAAATAAAAATAAAAAGTGTTTATATTTTCATTTTTTTTTTTAAAATAGAGAACTAACAACGTTATTAAACGCACTCTAAGATAAATTGGCAGAAAGGAAAAGTAATGTGAGGTCATTAGTTTTTAGAATTTTATTTTATTTTTTTACGATCAAACCATGTTTAACTAATGGGCGATCGTGTATTTTTACTATTTTGCAATGACATTTATCAATCTTTGGGGTTAAGCCATTCCTATTTGCAAAACTTGTAAGTTTTCTTCTTTCTTGTTACCTTGCCCTTGAGACTCGATTATGCATTGCATGCATATTAGCATAATTATATGGGCTTAATTGCAATTATGTGGAACTATAAAAGGGTTAATTAAAGTAAACCCTTCTTAGCCATGATCAGGGATGACTCAAGGTAATTTGAGCCCTAAAACAGTGTTTATAAATGAGGTTTTCTACATTTAGTATAAATTTATTTTTCTTACCTTTGAAATGAAAAAGTAATAATTAAGTTTTATATTCAAGTTTTATTACCATATTTTTTTATCAATTAATAGTATCGCTAATCCAACTAATCTCTCTTGTGACATATTTGGTCCTTTTTTGTTGGGTGTTGGCCAACTTGGCTTCTTGAGAGAGAGAGAGAGAGAGAGAGATTTGTAAGTAATGATTTGATTTGATAATCTTCTTTTTACCATTAATTTTTTTAATTTTTAATTTTTTGGGTTTTTAATGTTTGGGTTGGATTATGGGCCTAAATGATTGAATTTAAATTATTTTTGATTGGGTATCTGTTTTTATGATGCCTTTTTGTCAAACTTAAAATATTTATGAATTTAATTTTTTCAAATGAGCTATTTAAGGTATCTAAAAATTTGGGGTCTTCTATAAAAATAGGGCCTAAAGCCCAAGCTTTTTTATTTCTACTGTTGAGCCGCCCCTGACCATGATGTGTGTGAGCATACATCGAGTATGTGGACCGCGTTAGTGAAATATTAGTGAGACCCATTTATAGAATTTCAGGTGTGTAATTAGTAATGGGTCGATTTCAAAATTATTTAAAAACTTGGGGGGAAGCAAGCGTAATAACTCAATTAAAATGAGTTAGCCTTATATGTGTCAACATATGAAATGGGTGAGTCAATTTAAAGTGCTAGGTGGCTGTGCGTGTGTGCTGTGTGTTTAAAGTGTAGAGTGTGTGTGTGCAATTTAAGGTGTAGGAGTTCATAATTTAGTGTGTGTGTGTGTATGTCTTCTTTACTGAAACCGTGAGTGAGGGAGAGCAAGAGAGGGAGACGAAAATATATATGGGTGTGTGTGTCTTGAGCCGAGAGCAAGGAAGGAAAGAGGGAGTGAGAAAAACCAAGTTGGTGGGTGTTCCTAGCTCAAACCGAGAGGGAGAGGAAAGGAAAGAAAAGGAAAGGAATTTTTTTTTGGGGGGGGGGGGGGGGGGGGGGGGAACTCCATGCCAGACCGAGAGTGAGAGAAGGCAAGAAAAAGGTGGGGGAAAGAAGAAGGAAGCAAGAGAAGGTAAGGGTGTGTGTGTGTGGACTGTTTTATTTTAATTTCAAAACAGATTTTGAGAGAGTCTAATTAAGTGTATTAAGTTTAATTAAAGGGCTGTTAAGAAAGGATTTCAAGGGGGTGTTCAACCGAATGCGAAAAAAGTGTGAAAAACGAACGTTCGAGATGTTCAGAATGATTTTAGTGGGCTAGATTGAAACCGGAATTTATGAGAGTGAAATGGATTGCATGATTAAATGTGTGTATGAGTTTAAGTGTGGCTGTTTTAAACGAAAAGTGCGATAGAGGTTGGAAATGGGTGCCGATAATGCCGAAATCTTGATTTATAAATGTTATTATCACATGTGTGAATTTTAATCCAATTGATCCGAAATTTTGCAGGCTGCATTCTTAATTGATGCTTGATGTGATAATGTCAATTTCGAATGCAAATAAATATAATGTTCGATGCGAAATGTATGAAATGTCGGAAGTGCGATTTTTAGGATTCTAATGTGCCAATGTGTAAGTGGACAGTGCGGTAATCGGGGCACTTTTAGTTGAATCATCTTGCATGCATTGGTGCATGATTAATTATTAAATGTGATAAACATGTTGATATTGTAATTATAAATGTGTTAGGTGGAATAGGTAGGACAGTCGGTGTTGAGACAGATATGGTAACACCGAATGGATTCACCGGTGAGTCTGAAGGCCCGTAGAGATCTACACTTTAGGTGGGTATATATCTTTATATGTTTTGAAAATGCTATTATAAGACAGTAGTAAATGATAGAATTTAATAGCATTTCTTCAAGATTATGTGCTATGTGCTTATGTGATGTAATGATGTTTTGTATTGTGTATTGTGTATTGTGGAATGTGGCGCACTGTCTGAGATAGGAACGTCAATGCCTGATCACTGGGCGTGCAGTGATGTGCTAGCACTGTGGTGCTCCCAGGAGATTCGGGAGACACGGATCCATGTGGGATCGACTACCCGATGAGGGGTGGTATGAATGTGTTGTGACTTGTGAACTTTTTGGAATTGAATTGATGTTGTTGTTTGATACGTGTATCTACGTAGTATCTACTGGCTTCTGTATATTACTATCATTTCCATTTCATATACAACATGTATACTCACTGAGCGTGTGGTGTAGCTCACACCCCTATAGTTTCATTTTTTCATGTAATATCGATGGAATTGCAGATCAGTCCAATGTCCAGTCGGTTGAGTATTATCTCGTGGAGTTGAATTCAGTCCGGAGTAGTCCAACGAAGTTAGTGTGATATTACTCAGGTTGTATGTCTGTCAATTATGTATTTAGTTTTAATGAGTTGAGTGATACAGGTTGAGTGTCTGTATAATTATTTGCTGGGTTGTGTATTATATTGAGTGAAAAATTGTTATAGCAGGTTAATGGTATATAATTATAAACAGACTCAACAAGCATATTTTGTGATGTACGCTATGTGGGTGTGGGATTTTGTATATGTATATGGCCTAAAAGTAGAAATGGTACAAGTGTTATATAAGATACAGGTTATGAGTCAGGTATTACCATCATGCTTAATGACTAAGGTGATGAGTGGTATTGTCGCACCTGTAGAATTATTTAGTATTTTATTAATCCAGATTATATATGTAAACAAGTGTATCAAAAACTTAGTCGTGTCTCATCCTTGGGAGACCGGGATGGGGCGTGACATTGCCTTCGACCATTTTTACTTTCAGTTGTGGTTACAATCACTACAAGAAAATAAGGATTGTCTGGCGTTAAATTACCGACATATGCAGAAATGCCAGTGATTATTATGGTTCAATGTCGTAGTATTGGTCATTGACTCGAAATGCAATAAGACACATTAGTTGCGGTATCACAGTACGGTATCGGTGATACACTCAAAATACTAGATATAAGGTCCAAATTTTATTGAAAAAATTAAGAGAAAGTCTAAAAAATATAAAGAACACAATCCATGTATCATATATCTAAAATAAATTACCTACACGTTAAAAATAGTGGAAGTAAATTATAAGTGTGTTACTGAAGATATTTTTATCATCATTGATGTTCAATTTTTTGGGTAATTAAAATGTTCGTTAAAAACCAATAAATATAATAAATCAGTTAATTTATTAATAAAATTTACTTGGTGAATGCAAGATTAGTTGCTGCATTCAATATTAAAGCAGTAGAATTAGACCCACAATAAAATAAAAATACAAACATTGTTTATTTGTATAACAGTAAAATAATTTATCATTTAAATATAGGAAAACAGGTGGTCTATCTTAACAAAAAGACTAAAAACAGAATCAATTTAAAACTTCCAAAATAACAAAATAGGACCCAAGAGGTCCTTTTTAGTCTTTTTAATCAGACAATAGGCCTACAGTAATCGTCGAGAGAGCGTTCAGTTCGATCGATCGATCGAGAGAGAGTCGGAGAACTCCTGAGACGGTTCGAGATCGCAGTCTAAGCCGGCAGAGAAGGCATCGTAGGCCAGTGGTCATCTGTGACAGTACCTGGTGCGATGAAGTTAAAGAGGCGGAGCAAGAGCCAGTTGCTTCGTTTACCAGGTAGGGTTTGGACTTTGGATTGCATCTTCCTGTTCGGATTTTTTTCTTCCTTTTTTGCCTTTTGATTGTTGTTTTTTCATATGGGTCTGCTATTCAATTGCAACTCGACGGACTCGGTGACGAGTTGGTCCGAGTCGACCGAGTTGGATCCGAAATTTTGCCAAGTTGTCTCCGATTCATGATCGATTCGAGTGGGAATCGTGAATTTGTTGTATCGTGTATCAGCTTGGTTTGGCTGTGTCCAATACTCTAATTGGTCTTGTATGGTATGTTAAGGGCACTTCATTTGCCTTCAATATCTGAATTCTCTCTCTCTCAAGCTCATTAGTTCATTACTTCATTAAGCCACGTTCCATCTCTTCGGTTCAGGGGAACGTTTTTATTTAGTTTTGAATTTTGGGTTCAGTTAAATCCTCATGGTGTAAAGTGCCTTAGGATATATTAATCTCAAATTCCTAATTTTGTAGTTTCCGAATTTCTATAGGTACATAATTTCACCTTACATGACTCACTGAACTTCAACAAAAGATGTCTTATAGAAAGTTTGATAGCCGGCGTTTACACAGTGCAGGACTCAGATTCTCAGATGCCTCACATTTCAGAGATTGATTCGTGGTGGTAGACTTTTCAATGATGTGTGTTGTTTGAGGTATGACGATTATATGTTCTTCAATGAAAGTTTGAGTTCAGTTGATAGCACTCTGTGTGGGAATAATGATTTTGGTGGGAATCAGAGTTTGTTCAGAACTAATGTTGTGGAAGAATGGTGGATTCTTTACGTGGTCTGTGAGTAGAGGGAATTAAAAGGAAGAAGGAAGGGTGTTGAATGCTAGTTGTTATGTGAGGTATTCAACCCAAAAGTTTAATGACAATTCCACTGACGAAACTGGAACAAATGGAGGTTAGTTGGGTTTTTCTTGAGTTATGTTCTCTTTCATATAATTTTTCATGTGGGTACCAATATTGCTATTGAAAAAAAAATGTGATACATTTGTATTTTAAATATCATATTTTTTAGGTAAAAATTCGATGTATACAAAAAATTCAAAAGATAGTATACATAATCTATGCAAATAAAAAAATTAACAAAAAAGGGGTTAAGTACAACTTTACAAAAAATTGGGCTAATTATAGCCATTTACAATTGATCTTGACGAGTTTTCATACTTTAAAAACGTACAGGATAATTTCATTATCAATGCTATTGAAAAATATATTTTTTTAATATGAATAATAAGGTTATCTTTCATCTATTAATCACTCATTTGTCTATGCAATCTAGTTTTCACAATTTTCATTGCTAAAAATGCTTTCTTGACAGTTACAATCGCAATTGATAATATCAACGTCAAAGTTACAAGTAAATAAAGTGGTGGATGTACCAGAACTTTTGCATTCTCAACCATTGAGTAAGATTACCATTCATTAAGATATCGACTTTATTTGTTTAGCTTTAGCTTAAGACTTCATATGTTTTGTATGAGTCTAATTTGTATTTTTATTTTTATTTGGGAAATTTAGAGGTCGGTCCCCTATATGGACTTATTTGGAGATAAGTCCTTCAAATAATCTTATTTGGTTTTAAGTCCGATTTTTATCAATTTTACTATTGTAACCCTTCTCTGTAGGAATGTTATAAACACTGTTTATGGACACAATAACTAGCCATATACATCTCTTTCATAATCGCCTTCAAATCCGGCTACAATCTTTCAAATGTTTCCTTATCCGAAAAATAAGAAACCGACATTTACTAAAAAACTGTTCATATTCAAATTTCAAACATATTACATTCCATAAAATACAATTTTAATTTATTATTCCAGTTTACTTTAGACTCCATCGACAAAATATTAATATTGAATATTAATATTTAAAAAATAACAATAATAACATACTCAATAAAGACAGTAACATGGTTACTAAAAAAATAGTAACATGCTCACAAAAAAATAGTAACATGGTAAAAAAATAATAACAATTGGAGACTTAATTCTTTCAAAGTGGGCATTAACCTTATAACTAAGATTTAAGAGAACTCATACATTAGTACTAAATTAAAGTGTTATAGATTTTGATTTTGTTGATTTTTTTGTTGCGCAAGACAATCAAGTATTTTTTGGTTGTGTTACTGTAGAAAAAGTTCATGTTACTGTACGTGAACCGAAAAATGGAGTTCAAAATTTCGATGTCCTGATGTTCACTATTTGTGTTGAGTGTCGTAATTCAACTGTCGATTGTGTATTACTACTCATCATTTTGTAAATTTTCAATTTGTGGATCGTATTTTTACTAAAATCATTCGAAAGTTGATGTTACTATAAAAAAACTATTGTCTTGTATTTTGTAAAATTAGATGTGTTACTGAGCACAAAGTTTTGATGTTACTGTGAATATTAAAGTGTATGTTACATAATATACGTCTCAAGATTTGCAACTGTATGTTAAAATTCACTATAGTAACATTAGTGTCAGTATAGTAACACGACTGTACTGGTAACACGAACCTAATTTTAACTTAAATCATATAGTAACATGAATGTTACGATATATTAACATTCGTGTTACTGAACTTTGTTGACATTGTTCAGCTTCCCTATATTATGCATTACTGTCGTTAGGGAAAATTTGTTATCTGATTTTGACTTAATAGACCAACAATTTATTCGTACATTAAGCTTCTCATATATAACTATCATAATATATAACTTTCATATAAAACTTTCGTTAATTATCATAATATTTAATAAACGATTTGCATATATAACTCAATCAAGAGTTTCCATATATACCTCAATGATCTAACCTATGTGACTTTCTATAACTGGACAAAATTAACACCGTTAGGGGTAATTTTGAGATTTAAAAAATAAGTGGACTTAGGTACTTACATATAAGTTTAAACATGAACTTACCTCCAAATAAGTTTCCTTTCAGGACTCAAGTCATTATAAGTCCATCTAGGGGAACTCACCCTCAATTTTTACTTTTTATTTTTTGCATCAAGGGTGGGCCCCAATTCAATAAAACTAAAAAAATATATATATATTTAAGTTAAATTTTTTTTCATGGGTGGGCCTGTACCCCCCTTAACCCCTTACTGCCTCCACTTATGCCTAGGGATGACAGTGGACCGACAAAAAATGGGTATTCGTCCAAATCCATCCTGTTTGGATCGGGGATGGACCATACGTATTGTACAATTGACGTATACGGGGATACCCGTATAAACCCGTGCGGAAATGAAGGCGGGGATGGACTTACCCTTACCCTCGTCTCGTCCCCGCCCCGCCTCGTCCCCACTATACCCGTTAAATACACACACACACACACACACACACATATATATATATATATATATACACAATAAAATCAGTAAATCATAGGAGTAAAATATTGTAAGAGTAGGGCTCCACTATTTGTTGAGGATATTAAGACAAATGGTTTCATTTCCCACTGTTGTTTACATGGAAGACCTTAGTCTTGCAACCTGTGAATTTTTTTTTTGAAAGCCTTCTCATGCATAAAATGACTAACCCCATATGTGTGAAAAATTTAATGAGGAGCCCTTTCAACGTCATTACAACTCACGCCTTAAGTATTATGCAGCACATTATTATGCAATATTGTCATCTCATTCTTTTTTCATGGATGTAGACTGGAAATAAACTTAAAGGGACACATTAGAGTTATTACCCAAATGCAAGAAACATGGCAAACTATCAACTTTCACATATTCTATACTTATACATGTGAAATGGGAAAATAAAAATAGATTCTTGTTCCAACACTCCTACAGTGCATCTTGGCTGAAAATAGATGATAAAGAGTATAATGTAAAATCAGTTGGCAAAAAGTTATTCCAGATGGTGTTAAGAGATTATTGAGTTGGTAATTTTTCAATTTCAACCAATCAATTTTTTTGGTAGATACAAAATATTTTTTATGCAATTATTATAGTTTTTTATGTTTTATTTTTTTTATTAAATTACAGGTGTGAAACTACATGGAAGAAAAGTTTCTCCATTACAAATATTTAAGTAGTATTTTGGACATTTGTTGTTTGTGTTATGTTGGAATATGTTATGCTACATTATGTTGTGTTAGATTATGTTATATTATTTAGAATGTTGTTAGATATTTAAAATGTTGGATTTATTTAGAATTTTGGATTATGTTAGCTTGAGCTTGGACTTAGGCTTGGGCGGGGGCGGGGGAAGCGGAGACGGGGGCTGGGATTAGAAATTTACGCGCGGACGGGAATGGGGATGAAAACTATACCCGTTAATGGGGGTGGACAGGGGATGGACGGAGTTTTTTTAAGCGGGTACGGAGATGGAGACTACACCCTTCGCCCCCACTTCGGTCCACTGACATCCCTACTTATGCCTATAGACTAGGGCTTGTTTGGCAGGTCCTTTGGCTTCAAATCCTTCCAAATTCAAATCTGACTTTATAAAGATGAGATTCAATATTAAATTCGGTTCATACCCATGTTTGGTATGCAACACATATACATATAAGACTTACGAATATATCATAATTATTAATAATTATTTGTCCTGTAAATGACTATTTTATCCTTGATCAATCTAATTCATACCCATGTTAAGAAGTACAATTATTTTTTGTATTTTTAACCCTTTAATCCATCTTCCTAAACTCACCTCCTCCTTAGGTTTAATAAAACTCATGATCATGAGTTTAATATTCGGGCCAGCTGCAGGCTGGGTTTGGAAACTCAGGATTGAATTTTCAATCCAAACATGGGGTTTGGGGGTTCTTTAGACTATTTTCCCCAAACCCATTTTACCAAGCCCCTATACTCCCTTACTAAACAGCCCCTAAAGGAGGCTCGTGGCATTCATGTTTGGATGAGGCTCCTCTACACTGGTACTGTCATATTTTCTGTGTAATTAGTTTCTGAACTTGTGTTTCAGTGGGTTGAATAAGCTGGTTTGAAGTTTGAAGACTAGGCACATTTTTGGGCTCATTAGGTAAATGACCATTTTGGGCTTTAGGAGATGACCCATTTTTATTCTTCTTTTGGGCCTAGGTAATACAGATCTTAGAAAATAGGGTAAATTTCATTCACACTCGTCGTAGATAGGCCTAACTTCAATGACACCCTTTTCATTTTTTGAAATTTCATTGACACCATCTTCCTTTTCTAAAATTTCAGTGACACCCTTTGTCAATATTTGTTTGGTGACGGTATTAACGGAGGTAGTTTTTTACATTTTTGCTCATAAAGATTTCATGTATCTACCAAAATATATAACAACCAGCTAACTATATATATAATTTTCTTTTGGCATCATTCAGGTATCAAATAATGCACCTCTCTCTCTTCCCCTCCCTCCTTCGCTTGTAATAGAAATCAACCATTTAGCCAACATCTTGTGTGTTCTCTCTGCATCTCTTTCTGCTCCCTCAACTTTCTCTCTCCTACTTGAGAACCCATTTATCGGTTGCTCTAGGCAATTCTGTTCTTGGGTTTTTGAAGATTTTTGGTGGTTAGGTGAGATAGGCATTTGTAAGTTCTTATAACAATATGTATTCAGATAACTTTCTTTACAAGCCTCTGCTTCTTCCTTCACATCATCTTTCTTTCTCTTGCCGAGAAATTCCAAAAAATCTCTCAACAAGTCCCTATCTTTTCCTTCATAACTTTCTCTCTCCTCCAAGAAAACCCATTTTTTGGTTGTTCATGAGGAATCTAATTTGAGGGTCTTCTTGGATTTTTGGAGGTTTTTGGTGGGTTAGTGTTAGATATATTCGATTATATCTATTGGTGCAATGTTTAAATTGTATATATAGGTATGGTAATGATGGTGGCGTCGAAGAGGAAATCGAAAAACAAGGTGTTTGAGAAGGTTGGGGTTTATGGGTTTCGGAGGGAGTAGCCAGAAGAGATGCAAGTATGAGATTCAAGACAAAGATAGGATGATGGAAATGGTGCAGATTGGTGCCTAGAAGACAAAAAATGTGTTTATCTTGATGAGTGCTACTGGTGGCGGTCATCGAGATTTGGCTGGTGGTGGTCATCAAACTTCGGTTGAATCTCTCTTTCCTCCTCACACACACATGTATATGTATTCAAAATTGGAATTTATAATTTATTTGACCCTAAATTTTGCAATTTCATCTTAAATTCAAATCTATAATTTTTTTGGAAGTGGAGTTGTGATGAATTTGAAATTTTTGGGATAAAATTGTGATGAATTTGGGTTGTGGTTGCTAGAGGGTGCACTTTTTTTTTTGCTAGAGGGTGCACTGATAGGGGTGATGGATTGTTTTAATTTGGGTGCTTAAATAATTGGTGACAAAGAAGAAGATGGTGTGGAGACAGAAAGTATAGAAGGTTAGTATATGTATTTTAGGAAAAATAATTGCATGACATCAACATTTTTGATTTGTCAGTGGAGATTCATAGCAAAGTGTGTGATTGAAGTAAACATATGAACCAGAAGAGAGTGCAGTGAAATTTTAGAAAAAGAAGGGAGTATAGTTGAAGTTAGGCCTATCTATTGGGGTGTGAATGAAATTTATCCTAGAAAATAAGAAAAAATACCAATAAGTCTTCCTTTTCCTTCAAAAGAACCGTCAAGTCATATTCTATTTACCTTAGGACAAGTAATTCCTACTTTTAATAATTTATTCTCAAGAAGTCCTAAACTCCATTAATAATTTGTTTTGTTCCAATTTTATCCTTCCCATGAAAAGGCAAATTACATTTTTATTTATAATTTTATATATTTATTGAAATATACTTTTTTTTTTTTATCTTAAATTAAAATCAAAGTAAGTTATACCTTTGGTTAGGAGTGTTAACTTTGTCCCGTTGATACGAACCCGACACGAACAATTATAAAATTAACACGATTATTAAATATACATAATAAATAGTCTAGACTAATATTTAATACTCATAACACACTAAATAGATTTTTTTTCGTGGGTCTTGATAGGAACACGACACGAATAATAATGACATGACACGAATAACAATGACACGACATGCGAGTCACATGAACACGATACAATTGACATCCCTACCTTTGGTTATCAAAGCATCCATCATATTGACATGTAGAAGTTCATATGCGTGTGAATTCAAAGACATATGCAGGATCTTTTTCTTGTTCAAATTTGAAGTACTCGTTCAACATATCTACATTATGACCCTTCAATTTTTGCCTCATATCTTGCTCATAGTTTCTGATATCTCTTTCTGTACATCCAACATTGTGAAATCCTCTTGCTTGTGCCTCAAAAATATCAAATTGCTGATGCGGTGGAATGTTTATAGTTGCAAATTATTGTGTCAATACCTTATTTGCATCTGAAACCTTTCATTGTGACCTTAACAAGTGTATTTTAGTAGGGGTTGTAAAAGGATGATTGTGGCACTCGATAAATTTAGTGATTCTGTATTTCGACCCATGTTGAACAACAAATAATTTTGCTTTACAACCCTCACGTATTTTTTCTCGTACCCTTTCTACGTTGCTGGAACCTATTCCTATATTCTGATTCAAATTTCTTTCCTTTTCTTTTTTCCCGTTTGTGAGTCTCATTTGTTTCTCCTTTCTTATAAGAAACATATTGTTTCCAATAAGTTTCATCATTTCCCTTCTTTTTACTCTTGTCTATCCTTACACTAAAATCAGCTTCTCGTGCATAAGAGTTGTAAAATTATTGTCACCCAAAGAATTGAATTCCTGGCCTTCTTTTGGTTTCTTCTCATATGAAACTTGGGGAATGTAAATTGCATCTGTATTTTTCACCATAACATCTTCTACAACATCCATTCCAACTTCTAATAAGTATAGACGTAACATAAAAATGAATTTTCTTAACAATCAAATGCAATATAAAATATACTAATAGAATAAAAACCCATATTACCAAATACAGTTATAAATCTATTAAAGATTAGAAATTTTACCTCAAGTGTATTACTTTTCAAAATGATTATCTGTCTTGTAGGAGATAGGGGAAAGAGTGTATATAAGAGAAATATGTAATGAAATAGTGCTCTCCAGATGAACAAAGATGAACGGGAGGAGTTATTGACGAGTGCATCTTACTTTGGTATGGAAGCTTTAGTCTATTGTAAATGGCTTTGCCTCTTCGATGAGATCAAACATTTTTTTCAATTAATTTTAATGTGGAAGCAGAAATGAGAGAGGCGTCCAAAAATAAAAAGGTAAGAGAAAAGTGAATTTTTTAATAGTCATTATCGACAAGAAAGATGAGAGAGGGGAAAAACCGAAAAAGTGAGAGAATGGGAGAAAAAGGACGTGGAGAGAGAAAGAATGGTTGACTGCATTTAATGAGAGAAAGAAATGATCGTGCGATTCTGACAATCTTACGAGACAAGTAAAATAAATGTTAATTTTTTAATATTTAAGTAACAATTCACTTTTTACCATTGGATCTCATCTGACAGTACACGACCCATGTGCCGATGGACTTAAATACGTGCTTGAACATTACTGTGTATATATATATAAAATCAATCCTATTGTCTTGGATTAATGATATGAGTAGTCTGATCATATAAATTCTAAATTCTGGTAGATTTCAGTTCCTTCACGTATAATAATCTTTATATAAGTCTGCCCCCAACGCTAGTCAAATGTCTAGAAACTTTCAGAATTATGTGTTGCTCTTTCTTTTGTCTGTTTTATGGTACTTTTGACTCCTGAATTGTGCATTGCCATTTGCCTGGCTACCCATATGCAAACAGATGCGCATGCAGAGGCTTCTGCATGTGTGTGTGTGAGAGAAAGAGAGAGAGAATTTAATTTACATATATATTGAGTTTATTGGCAATCACTACAGGCAGATACTCTATGACATATACATTACACCATTTAAAGGATAATTCAGACTAGTCACCAATATGAGACGAAATTCAGCATACATACAACATATAACGGACTCTATTCACACATGTCTATGCATTTGGCTCTGCAATTTTGGTTTGAAAAGAATGCCCAACACCGGGGCTGTGGCCTGGATAGGTTGGTGGGAAATCGTCGGTGTTTCCAGCAACAGAATGGTCGACACCTGGAGCATTTCCTAGTGCTTTTGGCTTAGTATTAATATCACCATGTCCAGTGAAAGCATGACCTTCACCGGGGCTACTACCTGACCTAGTCGGTCGAAAATCATCCTTAAAAACTGCAGCTGAGGAGCCAAATCCAAGATTTTGAGTAGTTTCGACTGGTGGGGAGGCTTCTTTCTTTGTTTTTAAGTCCCTACCCTCAGTAAATAGAGTTTCATGGCAGGCAATTACTGCAAGAAGGAAAGCACAGTAACAGATAGTTTGGAGTTTGGCCATGGGAAAAGCTAAGAAAGTTACTCGAATAGTTTATTGAATCAGGAGAGAGAGAGAGAGAGAGAGAGAGAGAGAGAGAGAGAGAGAGAGAGAGAGATGCAATTAAGCAAGCAAGGTGCTGAAAGCTCATTGTAACCTTCGGTATTTATAGGCATCTGACGCTTCTTGGAATCTTTGGTCCTTAACAGTGGGAGATAAATCTAATGCGAGAACCTATTGCACTACCATCAATAGATTTAAAGTAACTCGAGGATAGCTTAATTGACAATAGAAAATAGTTGTAAATTCTGACGTTTTGAATTTTAATCTTAGTAATCTTTGAAAGTTAAGTTATGAGAGATTTATTCATCATGAATATCTTTGTTTTAGTGTGGATGACCTACTATTGACTGGACTGAGAAAGAAATAAGTCGAGGTGCACGTAAATTGACTCAAATACTCTTGACCGTTAAAAAGAAAAAACAAAAAAAATAAATTATAGTGGGTCTTGAAATAAAATGGGTCTAGCTATCAATTTAATTATAGTAATATAGTAGATTCTCAAATTAAGTATCTAAATAAATAAAAAGTAATATTATTTTACAGAATTATAAGGAGGGAGGAGTTTTTTAGTATATCTCTGGAACCATGGGCATGTTAGTGCATAGCTTCCGATGGCTAGTGGCCTACAATAAGACTTTCAACAGCTTGTCAGTAACTAGCAAGACCATGCAACGTTCACGAGGAGGATAGCATGCAAAGATCTTAACAGTTAAAAGTAGGTTAAATTAACATATGTACTACTATCAATATAATAAAATACATAAAACTTATCTCCTACATATTTTATTCCTTAAAAATATTACATCACTCATTTCTATTACATATTTAATTATTTATATATTTCTCCCTAAAAACATCACATCACTCATTTTTATCATATGTTTAATCATTTAATATTTAATTAATTTGTAATTAATATAATTTTTATTTCAAACATTATTCATATACGATAGTATACACATGTTGAAAAAATTTAATATAGTGGAATCGATTTTTTGGACGCTCGAATTTTATATTTTATCGTGCCTTCAAGCACGGGTTATGATTAGTGTACATATAAATTTGGATGGTTTTTTTATGCCTAGATATGTGGAAGTGTGTTCATCCAAATTTTTACTACATTTTAAACATCAAATGAAATAGTATATAAATAATGATATTTTACAATGAAACTAATAATTCACTATTCAAAATTTTCACAAACAAACAGTGAACTACGAAAGTATTAAAATTTTGAATTGAAAAATATATATTATTTATGATTAATCTTAAATTTGGATTGTATATATCATTTAAGCTCCCATTAAAAGATGCATTTAGTTCCAAATCTATTGTTGTCTCCAACTTCTTTGGCGTTATACCTCCTTTTATGTAGTTTGGTTTAGATATACGTTTATATAGTTTTTTTGTTTTTTTTTTTTGGGTGCAATAATCAAATATAAAGTTTTTTTTTTTTTGTTTAAAAGTGAATGCCACCAACGGCTAGTGCACATGTGCACTTTATAAAAAAATGAATTTCGTTAACGTGTTGGACAACAGCCACTAACTGAAAAAGAAAGTTTGTTTATGCATGGATGTTTCAAACTTCAAAGTTAAACACTGAGCCGTAATTTGACCAAATAATTTGTAGTCATCACTCAAGTGCATAAGTTTTGGCGTGAACAGGTGGCGAGCGGTCAGTTGATATCATTTTTCGGTATCGTACCCATTTTTGCCTTTTCGGTACCGAAGCCAACTCCTCTTGCATTAGTCCCTTTTGACCTTGTTACCATTGTGGGATTTTGTTTGCCGTGTATTTAAATATAAAATATAGCTTTTTTTGCTGTGTATTTGTTACTCAGAGGTTAGAGAACGATCCGTGCAAGCTCTTAAAAGTAGGCCTGTCAAAATATAACACGACACGATTAACCGACACGATTAACCGCGGATTAAACGGGTTTGGGTGAGACCTTAACGGGTTCGCGTGTTAAACGGGTCAACCCGTTTAACACGTTTAATAAACGTGTCGTGTTCGGGTTAGACATGTTCAATCCGTTTAACCCGTTTAAATAAAATTAATAAATTAATAATTTTTAAAAAATAAATAACCAATTTTTTTTTTTTTTTAATAACAGCCACATAGAAAATATATAAAGCTATTTTTTCTTAACCCTAACCTAATTTTGCATATTCTTGAACAGTTGAACGACTGAAGCTCTGTTCAGCTATTGCGCCTCCAAGCCCTCCAGTCCACTCTTTTGCTCCTCTCTCTTTCTGTCTCTCTCTCTCTCTCTCTCTCCCTCTCTCTGCGAGCTGCGAGTTGCGAGTTGCGAGTTGCGATCTGAGTTAGATCTATGAATCTTCGAGCAGATCTGTGTTAGATCTAAGTTGATCTTCGAGCAAATCTTCGAGCCAAGACTTCGAGTCAAGACTGCGAGTAGGTAAATCTTCGACAACTTAGGCTTAGTCCTGATTTGATTATTTCGGATTAGAAAACAAATTGTAAATGCTGTGTTAGAAGTATACTCCATTACTGAAGTCTTCTTGTGGTTGTTTAATATTTAGGATAAAGCTGGTAACAATACCTTGTTCCATGATTAACCAGGAAACGATAATTTGCCTAATAGCTTGCATCTATTTCACTTTTTATTTTTATTTTTGGTTTGATTTTTGTTTGGTTTTCTCTTTGTTTTTTCCTTTTGGGGGTGCTGGGGGTGGGGAAGTATTTTGGAGGCTCAATAATTACGAAGAGGTTTTTGGACATACGAGTTCTACATTTTGGTGGGGTTAACTGCAAATAAGTGGGACTACTGTCCTAGGAAATATGGTCCTGTGTTGTGAGTTGGATATAAATTGGAATTTTGAACTGCTGTTTGAAGTAGAGAGACTCTTATTTGCCGGCAATTCTTGATGTGTTTATGTAGGTGCCAGTTAGAGTAGCAAAGGAAACTGATCTGCGTCTACTGTGCAACCGCTAAGATTTGAATTTGGTAATTATGGTGTCATTGTGGAGGATGTTGCCTTTATACAAAATTTCCAGCATAGTTGTATAAGAAGCCACAGTGAACTTGAAGGGGGTGAATGGGTAGATTTTTTGGTCACTGTGCAATGTTGGCCATTCAACACTCTTTTAAGGTGGTTTTGAAATCTTTGGCTCTTTAAAAGTGTCTTATATTAGTTTTCGTTTTGAAACCACATTTTTATCCACGGTTGCATCTTCTTAAGATGGGGTAATAAATATACATTACTATCACAAGGAAGACACAGTTAGCTTATTCAATGTACATATGTGCTGTCATACTAGAAATTTGCAAGACTTGGAAAATGGCTACAATATTTTTGGCCTTCAAATGATCCAATCTTCTTCTCTATTATTTTCAATTCTTACTGGCTCATATTATTTTCTGATAATCTTATAAGATTAATGTTTTATTTATTTCTAAATCTTCTCGAAAAGGTACTTCTAAATTTTCACCAACATAGAACGATTTCATAATTATATTTAAGCTCGAAAATGCTATAGTCCTGAACACCAACTCCTACAGTCCATTTAGACTCAGATAATGAACCAAATTACAACTATGATAAGTTGACTCTTTTCCTATAGTCCATTTGACTCTTTTCCTGTAATTGCTTTATGTTTGAGGACTTAAGAATCTTCTCTTTATCATACTACTTTACTATATTATTGATAACATTCTGGGTCTTTTAGTTATTTATTTAAGCAAGCTTACATTGTTTATTAGGATATATTAACATCCTATTTACTGTTTATTTTTTTGTCTTAAACAGATGGATTCTTTCGATCACAATATTATAATTTCTGATGAAGAAGATCAGGTTGGGCATGAATCTAATGTAGCTGCAACTCCAACAACACAGACATCAACTGGTGTAGGACATGGGAATTTAGTTTTAATTTGTGTAGGACATGGGAATTTAGTTGTTGAATCTGCTCGTTGCTCGTTGTCGTGGAGGTGGAGATTTTGTGAATTATGGAATTTGTGGTTGTTTGAGATTGTTATTTGGTGTAATTTTGGAACTTGTGGTTATTTGGGATTTTTATTTGATGCAATTGTATTATTTCGGATTGTATTTATGATTTGTAATATGGTTGTTGGTGGAATTTGATTATTTTGGATTGTAGTTTGTACTTTTTAATATGGTGTGGTATCTTTAAATATCACATTTATTTGTGTTAGTTTGTTAGTTTTATAAAATTATATAGCATTTTTAAATAAACAGGTAAATGGGTTAAGCGGGTGGTTTACCGTGTTAAATGGGTCAAATGGGTGATAAACAGGTAAATGGGTTAAACGAGTGGTTTACTGTGTTAACCCGACCCAACTAACCCGACTCGTTTAAAATTAGGCGTGTTAAACGATTCGTGTCGTGTTACCCGTTTATTAAACGGTTCGTGTTCGTGTTTCGATTTTTTACCCGTTTATTAAACGTGTCGTGTACGGGTTTATACGTTTTTCACCCGTCACCCGTTTAACCCGACACGTAACCGTTTAACCCGACACGTTTGACACCCCTACTTAAAAGCATTGAAAATTCTAGAGGGTTCTAGCATGCGTATGACAAGAGCCGTCTAGATTTGATTTTCAAATACAGTATGACGAGCCGCCTGAACTTTGTACTTTGTTAAGTGAGGCTTGTAATTAAGGTTACCATTAGTTAGATATCATATACTTTACGTTAGGCTTGTAAATCATGTCGGTTGAGGCGAGTTCGTGTCAAATTTTAGTCAATTTGTGTCAAAAAAATACTCCACTCATATCCGATTTTTTTATTAATTTGTGTCTAAAGAATCGTCTCATATTTGATTCGTGTTGTGTATAAATCGTGCATAACTCATATAAACGAATCTACTTAAGGTGTACCTAAGTTTCATTACAGAGTTTTCTTTCTGCTTCTTTTGTATGAAACCCCCATTTTTGACAAATCTACCTAAGGTGTAGCTATGCTCACACCTCCCACAGATTTGTGCTCTTTTTTGTTAACATCCATATGTAATACCAGGGGAATGCCTCTTTACATATGTATCTCATTTGACATGCAATACACCTTTACTTTTTGAAAATTTCATTATTAGGTCAATATATTAGGTCAGATATTTAAGTCTAAATAGCATTACTCATAATATATTGGTAGCTATTGAATGGCTAGAGACAATCAGCGAAATCCACTATACAAGATTCTCATGACTAAGCGGCCTAGAAAAAGTTAGAGTAACGCAGCCTTATCCCGTGTGCGTAAAGGTTATTTTTGGAACTTGAACGCTTAACATTGAGGTCATAATTGAATAATCTTATTATTGTGTCAAGACCCACCGTATATTGTTGCGCAAATATGTCATATACAAAACAGTCTTAAGAGTATAATTCCTCTAGAGGCAGACAAATGAAGTTTGAAGCTTCATGCTCAAAGGTTGCTCCTGGGCTGCGTGATAACCTGCCAATGTGCTGACTGCCAAAAGGTTACATCAATGTTTGAGAATGTTGGTCGAGTGCTGATTTAATAAACAAAATACTCAACAAATCTGTTGAAATTGCTTAATTAGATTCGTTAGCTTAGAATACGAAAATAAGCTCTTAGCCTTACCACCAGTACTGTAATCCTTCTCCTGTACTTTAATTTCCACTTAATTAGCAACGTGTATTATTTTATGTGGATGGCTCTTAAGAGAGCTTCAAAGTCTTTCGGTCGACAAATTCAAGTGAATTACAGGCTAAACCTATTTGCTTTCCTTTTTCGAATTTAAAAAAAGCAGAAAAGAAAAAGAGTCAACCTCCAATAACTCCCCGATTGTTATTTCGGTTAAAAGCCATTTAAAGCAAATGATGATCTTCAAAGTGCGCTCTGTCTCTCTCTCTCTCTCTCTCCCTCTCCCTCATTAGGAATGGACAATGCATGGCTGGCTCCTCGAGTTCAGGAAGTCTCATCCCCATCCACATCCACTAAAACCTGTCTGTTAGCGACAAAAGAAACAATACTATATCGTTAAACAAAGAGGCATTGATTCTCTCCCTGGTGTGCTAGCTAGGCTGTAGTTGAGTGAGAATTGTCTGTCTTTGTCCTTAATGGTTTTCATATACCGTTGTACTTAAAACTTCTTTATGATAAAGATAGAAATAAATTCTAGTTTTTAAATCTTTAAAATTCTGTTATGTTAAGATAGAATATAACGATAAACATGTATCTTTCTACTCCATTAGTAATTAAACTCACTCATTTTATGTATACCATTTTAATGATTAAGCCCACCCCATTATGTAACTATCAATTCTTGACTAAAACTCAATTCATTAATGACTAAGTTCACCCCATAATCATCACCAATATATCTTTCAGCTTGTAATCATCACCCAAATAAAATAAAAAAATCTAGAATCATAATTTATTCTCATCTTCATAACCCTATACATAAATTTGTCGTTAGCTAGCTGGCCATCAACAATTTTATTTGTTTAAAAGTTCATCTAAAACATCTTATTATTTTCTAAATTTTTTTCATTTACCTAATTGCTCTAGTCCTTTTGAATCATGTATTTGATGTCTAGTAAAATAGTAATATTATAAATAGAACTTAAATATTAAAATTAAGAGTATTATTATGCAATGGTGCATCACAATGACGAGAAAAGAAAAAAATGATCCAAAATGAAAGAAAACAAAAAAGGCATTAGTTTGTTACGAAGCTAAAAAATACAAATGATATAAGTCAACCCAATTTAGTTCTAGATTCCTGATCAAGCCACTCCGCTATCGCCTCGATTCCATAAGCAGTATCAAGTAAAGAAGCCCCCTGTATAAAATTGTAGACAAAAAATATAAATCAATAGTGACCCAATATTTATGAAAACATAAAATTATTACGATTTAAAAAAAAAAAGAATACTTACTTTGTTTTTAGGCTACATCGTCAGGACTATCTACAATTACAGTTTCTTGATTGTTTCCTAACAAAGTCTGGAATCTTTTAATCCACATCAAATATAGAGTAATCCACCTGTTAGTCAATTCATAATGATACTTGTGCCACATAGTTGATAAGGGAGAGAAGGGACAATCTAGAGTGAACTCAAGTCTGACAAAGTGACTTGAGTTGATGTAACTACATCCGAAAATCAAATGACTTGGTTTGTAAGGTGCTTGTTGATGAAGAGGAAGAAATGACAAATATTGGTGACGTGATATGCGGACTGCACTACAACAATGTTATAACGTGACGCAATAATGTGTCCCATATCTGGCATTGTCATCCAGTGTTCTAAGTCAACATTACTATCCCAACAATGAATGGATTCCTCTAATTCAGCCGCATGCTCTTCACCACCCAATACTTAAAAGTAGTCAATGTTAAATGTCTTCAAGTCATTTAACAAGTCTTTCCTCACTTGTTTCCAACCATATCATCCCCCATCTCTAAGAATCCAGCAACAACCCGAAACCCACAATGTCCATCTCCTGGGACATCAATGACATTTGCAATAAAAAGAGTTATTGGAATTTTTGGTTTGATGCACAATAATCAACTTTGGTTTTATGGTTTCCAATCGGAGTGCACTAGAGGTCCTTATATGGATTGTTGTGAAGACTAGTTAATGACTAGCTTTGTTTGACTTTCCTCAAATGATGAGAACATACTCAAATAAACCAGATGGATGGCAGCAACATATCCCCAAAAATAGATCTAAAACACTCAAGTGCTCAACAATAATTTTCTTTTTTTTTCTGATTCCATATGAATGAATGCAACCACAAAAGTTTTTCTCGTAGAAGTCACACCCACTATCTAATAGTGGTAGTCAATACTTATTTGTTTTTTACGTGCAATCCATCATAAAAATGAAAAGGAAAGTCTTTGTGAGTTGGATTGATGTTGGATGTGCCCAAAATAAATCTTTCACTATCTTAGTCATTGGTTCACTACGATGAAGCTCAACATAACCATACTCATGAATTCTTTTAAACAACTGTTGCATGTATGTATGTCCGACCATTTCAACCGAGCATTGTAAATAGTTTTTAGCGTTGAAGCATTGCTTGCATCCCTCTTCTTTAGGTGACATAACATGTCACGTGGATGAACACCGCTCTTCGACATTCCGTCCAAAATTTCAAGTTCATCATTCGCCAATCTGCCAACGTATAAGTGGCCCACCAAATTTCATATATATTTGTAGTTATGAATCTCATTCATCACTTTTAACCCCCACTATACATCTCCATGGCTTAATTGTACCGCCTTCAATTTAAATGGACATCCACATTTTTTTGTTTCAACATTTTTTTGTTGCTTACGTCTTCTAATATCATATTGTCTAGCCTTCTCACAAACCTTGCACGAAGGAGCCTTCTTGGATCAGAGACATTAGATTTTGCTACTACCACTACCACTCCATTTTTATGCCCAATTTTTTTCACCCATTCCAACAGTTCATCTCAACTATTAAATGCCTACAAGGTCACAAAATTAAAAACACATAAACCACATATTGGAATGAAGCTTAATCAAATGAATAACTAAGTCATAAGTTCCAAAATTAAAAATTACCTCGGATGTTTGAAAAACCTTAGTGGTGTCTACCTCAATTGCTTCTATACTTGTTGGTGAAACATAGTCCTATATAACCATAAAATTATAAAGTTTAGTAGTCTACCTACTTTGGTACCATAGTCATAATACTATAAAAGGTTACACGCATGAACGATATGATTTTGTAGCATAATGTCAGAAATATGTTTTCTATTTGAGGGTGAATTATGTAAAATCTCAAAAAATGTCAATCACTCAAAATGATTCACACACGAAATTTATCAAAGCCCAAAAGAAAACAAGAAAGAAAAATCAAGAAAGTACGAATTCAAGAAAACAAAAGAAGTCATTGCAAAAAAAAATAACGAAAGAAGACAATTTGTTTGAATGCATAAATATATTTACGAAACAAGCTTACTACAAAAAATGAAATAAGAAAAGAAAAAGAAACAATCAAAATCGAAATAAGAGGGAAAAAAAAAAAAAGAACAAGCTAAGACCAACACAAGAAAAAAGAAAGAAACAACGAAAATCGAAACAAGAAAAAAAAAACCACCAAAAACAAGCAAACCAAAACAAGAAAAAAAAAGGAAAAATTAAAGACAAAATTACGAAACAAGAAAAAAGAAAGAAATAAGCAAACCGAAACAAGAGATAAAAAAAACCAACAAAGAGGAAAAGACCAAGCAAAAACTAAAAGATTAAGCACTGACTAGAAGACGCAAAACCGAACAAGAAAAAAAATAACAAGCACAAAAAACAAAATAACTTAATAGTTATTGCAAAAATGAAACAACAAAAAAATTAAAATAATACAATTAGTGATCACAAGAGATACTAATTATTAAATTTGATAGAGATATCAAAACACATCAAAAATAATAAAAATTCATACAACAGATATGAAATCAAACATATAATTAAATCGAGAAGTAATACTAACATGTATCTCACTGAAAAAATTTATATTGAAAGAATATTTTTGTGGGTGTATGCGATGAGATAGTAAATGACACTCTAATTGTGAAAAAATATAACGTGAGTTTACTTATTAAAGGGGGTGTGTATATCATGGAGTGAGTATAGAAGGGGTAGACTTAATAGTTTGATAATAAGAAATTAAATGTGATGGGAATAGATATTTGTGGGGTGGAAAATTAAATGAGAGAGACGGATGTCATTTGGAGTTGAGAATGCAAAAACATGAGCAGTTAAAATAGAGAGGTGGGGAGAACCAAAAAAAAAAAAAAAGGGGGAGGTGGGCGTTATTCTCTTGTTGATTAGTTTTTTTTTTTTTTTTTCTCAAAACCACCCAATGTGGGTGGGGGGTTTGGCAGGACCCCTACCAGTATATATAACTAAAAGGAAAAATGTACAAGGGAGGAGGTCATAAAGCCAAGCCTCCAGAAGTGGAAGAAAGTCAAAGCAAAAACGAGGTGACTCACCACCAAAAGCATGAAATATAAATAAATAGAAAAGCAAAGTGGGAAATCCCCACAAAACAAAATAATAGGAAACATCAATTAAAATAAAACTCAACGACGAACGTGAGGGGTCTGTCGAGCGTCCAAGGCGAGGATGCCTGCAATCCCAGAAGGAAGGGATGACGAATCAGGGAATCGCTGATTGAGCTGCTGAGAGCAAGCCCAGTTAGCCATGAAGTCTGCAGCCTGATTCGCCTCTCGTAGGACGTGGCAGACGCGAGCCGAGAGAGAAGCACACAGAACCCGAATCCGAGCAAGCAGGTAAGCATAAACCCAGCACCCAGTACCTTGAGAAGAAACCCAAGAAACCACTGTAGCTGAATCTGACTCTACTACCAACTCTGAAGCTCCCAAATTTGCGGCCAACTCCAACCCAGCACAAACCGCCTGCAACTCCGCATACAGAATAGGCTGATGCCCCAGAAATGAGCAAAAAGCCCTAAGTACCCGACCCTGGTGGTCCCGAATAATACCCCCTGCGGCAGACAACCCCGGATTGCCTTTAGAACAGCCGTCAACGCTGATCTTCAGGCAACCCGCTACAGGACGAGTCCAAGCAACCAAGCGAAGAGGTCGAGGCCGAGGAACTAAGACCCTAAGAGAACCTACAAACTCAACTGACTCATCCCGACGCAACTGACTTGGAGCAAACCCAAAAGCAAGCCCAACCAACTGCAAGTTAAAACAGTAATAGTTATTGTTATATACTAATGCTGTTAATTTTTTTTTAATCATATAGGGGACGGAGACTTGGTAAGACTCGAACCTTGCACCAAAAGGCAAAGGCGGAAAGGTACTAACCACTAGGTCATTCCTCTTTGCTCCTTATGCTCTTAAATTGACAGTTGGGCAAAACAACCCGAAAAGGATTAGGTTAATGCGAATATAAAAACTAAATAAATATGATAAGTATTAGTTATCTAAACGTGCTTTGTTAAAAAGACCAATAGTCATAAGCAAAATAAATTTGAGGAATTAAAAAATTAAAAAAAAAATCTAAGAAATAGAGAGTGAATTGGAGGCTTCGCCACCTTTCTAGATACATTCAAATAGAATATAGACATTCGTTTCATATTTTGACACTTAGATAAAAATACTCTTTTTAGGTTAACTCATTTATACTTGACACCCCAAAATTAGACAGTAACAAATTTTTTTTGCAGTTTTCCTTTTTTAATAATAGCACATCATCGTGCAAAGAACTCATGGCAATTTATCCTTTTTATAAGAAAGAAGATTCTAGTGGAAACTTTTACAGAAATTACTTCATGAGCGATTTCAATTTTTGAGGCTTAAAACAAGTAGAATAGTTTGGTGGCAATTCTCTATGAGTATCATAATTGGGGTTACTTTGTATAAAAATGTAGTCTCTAGCTTCTTGTTTGCTAGGGTCTTATGTTTTTGGCCCATTTAGCATTATTTTCATTTGTAAGTTTCCCAAAATGTGTTCTAAGAGCAATGAAGAATTTAACATTCAATAATTGTAGCAATTGTCACTACAACAAATTTGTTTTTTAGCGACGAATTGACTTGTTGCAAAATGTATAAATTTCGTCGCAAAAAATTTTCGGCGACGAACTCATTTCGTTGTCATTTTGTCGCCTTAGGCTCGTCTTGGAAAGTTTTCAACGACAACAAAACGAGTTAGTTGTGTTCCTGAGGCAGTTGAACAATTGCAATTTTCTTGCTTGGCCAGTTCTATTTTTTTAGTCTTTTGAAAAAACAGAGATTCATTCTGTGACAAGCTTTTGATGCAGTAGGTACATTAAATTTAATGAATGGTGACTACAGAACACAAACATCATTTCGGTAGAGCAAAGAGTGATTGAGAGAGCGAACTTTGTGTGTGTTTGTGTCTCAGATATACATATACAGAGCGATACAGAGAGAGAATATATATAGATAGAGAGAGAGAGAGAGAGACTCACAGCAATCGGTAGAGCAAAGAGGAGACCAAGTGGGGCAAAGTAGGGCTAGACCGATACATTTGTCGAAGAAGAAGACAAGGGTTTTGATTTAGGGTTCCAAAACGACGTCGTTTTGGAACCAAGAGTTGTACTCTTTTAGGAAGAATTACACCCAGACCCCCTGAAGTTTGTCACTTAATCACTCAGACCCCTGATATTTAAAATATTACACACAAACCTCCTGAAGTTTGTACGGCATAACACTTAGGCCCCTTCTGTAAATATATCCATTAATAAATTACACCCAAACACCCTGAAGTTTGTAAACATATATTATTTCGCCATTCACCTACGTTTAAAATATTATACTGAGACTAAAAATACTTCAATCAAATATAGAATATCAAATATTTTAAATTTTCTATTGTATCATTTATTGAAATAAAATAAAAAATAAAAATTCAATTTTTTCTTAAAAAATCATAATTAGTATACAATTATATTGTCTATTGGAATTTAATTTAGTCGTTTAAAGTAAAAAAATTTGTGTCCATTACAGTTTGATCCCTTGTTTAATTTTTTTAGTTTTAATCTAATTAATAGATAGTATAATTATATACAAACTATAACTTTTTCAAAAAAACTAAATTTTATTTTTAATTTTATTTCAATAAATGACATGATATAACATGAATTTTGATTGTAAAATTCATGTTCTATTATGAATGACTTAGACCTAATATTTTAAAACCCGGCCCGGTGGGTTGACCCAGTGAACAGGTGAACCGGAGCCTGAATCGGGCCGGTTTAGTTATTGGATCGTTTGAGCAAAGGAACCGGACAAAACCCGATAAACTGGTCGGTTTTGCAACAAAATCTATGAACCGGACGGTTTAAAACAAACTAGACAGGTTGTTTCGAATGCTATAAAAGGAGGTTCTAGGCATGTTTGCCCAAATTCATTTATCTTTGCCTCTGCTTCTCCTCGTCTCCAACAAGGCGACACACACACACAGAGAGCACAATAGCACATCGCTCAATCGAAGACTCGAAGTGCCTAGATTCTTCGATTCAGATTCTTCAACTTAGCTCTTCGACTTAGATTCTTCGACCCCGTTCTTCGACTCACAGGCTCACAGCACTACTACAGATATTCGGCTCTTCAGGTATTGTGTTTCTCTCTCTCTCTCTCTCTCTCTCTCTCTCTCTCTCTCTCCACACATTCAATTTCTTCTTCAAAAATTAGGGTTTTACTTTCTACTTTGATATGATCAATGATCTCTAAGAACTCTTTAATTTTTCAATTGAAATTTGTGTATCACTTGTTTTTTGCAGGTATGGCTTCATGTTTGGCCGAGAATCTGCTTCTGCTCAATAACCCTCTCCCCCTCATTCTTCAATTGATAACTTCCTTGCTTCTCTCTACTTGCTAGTCTGCTTATGCATTAAGCATTCTATTTTGGCCAGTTACAGAATTAATTAATTTCTATTTGTATAAATTTTGGCCTATTTCAATTAATTGTGGTCTGGTAAAAAAAAAATTAATTGTGGGTTATTGGTTTTGATGTTTAACTTTACAAGTTGTATATGAAATTGAAGGCATTGGATACATGTTTGATGATTTTGGGGATTTTTATTTGATCTAATATACATTAAACATTTTATTTTCATAATTATTGTAATTTTTTAGCCTATTTATAATTTTTTTTTATTTTTTTATTATATGACCAGTTTGACCAGCTACCCAACGGTTGAACCAGTGACCCATTGACCCTGTCCCTTCTCCGCGTTGATGTCTGGGTCGGGTTTTAAAACTATGCTTAGACCCGTTGTTTGATTTTTAAGTTTTTATTCTAATAGATAGTATAATTGTATACTAATTTCGATTTTTTTTAAAAAAAATTGAATTTTTATTTTTAATTTTATTTCAATAAATGATACAATAGAACATGAATTTTGGTTGTAAAATTTAAAATATTTGATATTCTATCTTTGATTTGAGTATTTTTAGTTTAAGTATAATATTTAAACTTAAGGGGTTTAAATATTTATATGCCTACAAACTTTAAAGGGGTCTAGATGTAATTTATTAACGGATATATTTACAGTAGGGGTCTAAGTATTATGCGCGTATAAACTTCAAGGGGTCTGTGTGTAATATTTTAAATGTTAAGGGGTCTGAGTGATTAAGTGACAAACTTCAAAGAGTCTGAGTGTAATCTCCCAATCATTTAACTTCAAAACAACGTCGTTTTAATCCATCAAAGTGGACATTTCATTAACATATTCTGTGACCAAATATCATTTGTCGCAACACAAAATTAATTTTAAATTTTTTTTTCTACGACAAACATGTATTGTCGCTAAGTATTTTTTTTTTTTTCTTATTTTTCGTAAATTTGACAAAAAATTTGCGACCAAAAAATTATTTTGGCGACAAAAATATTTGTCGCCCATAAAATTAGCATTTAGCGCCAACCTTGGCGCCAATTTTTTTTTGGAGGGAACGTTTTTGCGAAAATTATTGGCAACGACTACAAAAAAATGGTCGTCAAAAATATCATAAAAAAGTTTACCGCGAGAAACATTTGAAATTGTCGCCGAAAATCACTTTTTTATAACAAATTTTATTGTTCGCCGCCAAAACCCGTCGCTAAAAAACAAATTTGTTGTAGTGTTGACTCAAAAAAAGGGGAAAAAAGAAGTTGAGAGAAAACTAAAACCATTATGCTGTCTCATTTTTTCTATACATTGGCAAATTGCTACGCAATTTATTTATTTATTTATTTGCAATTAACAATCAATTATTATCACCTAAAACAAAACCCATAGAGGTGCGAAGAGAAAACGAAAGAGGAGTCTACTAGAACCCTAAAGATGGTTCATGAGAAACTTTTATTTAAAAAAAATGGACCTTTATAGCCCAATCTTTCAATTACAGATTTAAAGAACAATCAAATGAATTGTCTGTATTTTGTAATTTCAAGAACAGGCCCATAATTTTTCCCATGGTAGACTATATTTTCATGCCTACCACCAGTCATTTTCCCTTCCTTTTTAAATCAATTAAGTTGAACATTACAGCATATAAAAATTCTACAAATCAAGAATTAAACAAAGGGTTGGAACAATTTTTCACTCTCTTCTATGATTCGCTTTTCCCCTTTTCCTGTGATGGAGGGTTGATTGGTCATAACTCAACTGAATTTAAGTAGGACGAACAAATCCCCTTTTTCAGCAAGTCAATCTTCAATCTAGACTCCCATCATCGGAAATTGGTCTCTAGCATAGTGGCTCGTCTTTTCCTAACCCTAAGTGGATGCCCAGTCAAAGGATTATCATCATCATCACCTACCAGACTCTCTGTCTCCTCCTCCACCCATCATGGATTCTAGGGTCGTCGCTGCGGTTGTGCTTGCTGTTGTTGTTGAACAACGGCAGTTAGGGCTGCCATCTACTGGGTTAAAACATCAAACTATTGTTGCATCCTTGCGTCTGTTGCGTTGAACTCGGCTTTATAGAGTTCTTCCATTGGTCATCTTCTTGGCGTCATAGTGACCGGAACGTAATTGGACTTTGATACCAATTAATTGATGCAGGGAAGCGGGTAGAAATAAAGATTTAATAAACGAAAAAAGAATAATAAAAATAAATCGTTGATTTGCGCACAAATACCGATTTAGATTCCTACTCTAGGTCTGTTGATTTACAAAAAATACCGATACTAAAGGTTTCAATAACTCCGTTGATACCTAAGAATACTAGAAGAATTGGAAAGAAAAGAAACAACTATCTCAATTGTATTCAATAATCAAAAAACTGTTTTGTCCTAAGGCTTACAAGAGTTTATTTAATAGCAGAAACCCTAAAGCAATTAGGAAACTATAAATAAATTAGGAAACCAAATAAAATAAAATCTTAATTGAATTAGAAAATAACATAAAATAATTTTCTACTAAAATTAAGAAATAAAATAAAATCTTCTAGAATTTCCTAATTGAACGTCATTGACCACGAACAAATAAAATACCAAAATTCTTGCCATATGTACTGCATCATTATGTTATTCCTAGGACCCTCTGTCTCCTCCTCCACCCATCGTACATTTTATGGTCGTCACTGCAATTGTGCTTCTTGTTGTTGAACAACAGCAGTTAGGGCTACCATCTACTGAGTTAAAGCATCAAACTGTTGTTCCATCCTCGCGTTGAATTCGGCTTCATAGAGTTCTTCCACAGGTCGTCTTCTTGGCAACATAGTGACAGAAACGTAATTGGGCTCTAATATCAACTGATGCATTGAAGCGGGTAGAAAGAAGGGTATAAGGAACGAAAAGGGATAATGAAAATAAATTGTTGATTTGCGCACAAATACCAGTTTAGATTTCTACTCTAGGTCTATTGATTCACAAAGAATACTAGTCCTAAAGGCTTTAATAACTCTATTCCCTTACTTTTCGACTCAACTGCTTTTCCAATTGGAGGGCACGCTGATAAGCCTTGGACATAGAATAAGAGTCGAACAGATTTAGGGTATCCTGAATTTGAGGTTGTAAACCTTCAATATAACGTAAAACCAATTGGTTCTATGTCTTTATCAGGTCATGGCGTGCCACTAATCAATCAAACTCAGTAATGTACTCAATGACAGATTGATTTCCTTGCCATAAATTTTGCAACCTCTTGTATAACGCCCTCGTGTAATTATGCGACAGAAAGTTCTCCCGCATATGCTTCTTTAGTTTATCCCACGTGTCTATCTTCTTTTTTCTTTGTCTTTGGCGAGTTTTCTTAGAGTGCTGCCACCACGCAGCAACTCCTCCGCAAAATCTCGTTGCCACCAGTGAGACTTTCTTGTTCTCAATCACCTCCTCGAACTCCAACATTTCCTCAACATTTCCTCAACGGCGTGGATCCAATCAAGGAATCCATTAGGCTATAGATTGCCTTGAAAATTCGACAAGTCAATCTTCAATCCAAACTCCCATCATTGGGAATCGGTCTCTAGCATTGTGGCTCGCCTTTCTCTAACCCTAGGTGGATGCCCAGTGAAAGGATTATTATCATTGTCTACCAAACTCTCTATCTCCTCCACCCATCGTGGATTTTGGGGTCGTCACTGCAGTTGTGCTTGTTGTTGAACAACGAAAGTTAGTGCTGCCATCTACTGGGCTAAAACATCAAACTGTTGTTGCATCCCCACGTCTCGCGTTGAACTCGGCTTCATAGAGTTTTTCCTCAGGTCGTCTTCTTGGCGGTATAGTGACAGGAACGTAATTGAGCTCTGATACTAACTAATGCGGGGAAGCGAGTAGAAATAATGGTATAATGAATGAAAAGGGATAATAAAAATAAATCGTTGATTTGCGTACAAATACCGATTTAAATTCATACTCTAGGCCTGTTGATTCACAAAGAATGCTAGTTCTAAAGGCTTCAATAAGTCTGTTAATTCCTACAGAATATCAGAAGAATTGAGAATAAAAAAGACAACTCTCTCAATTGTATTAATCAATTCAAAACTATTTTACCTTAAGACTTACAAAACTTTAAATAATAGTAAAAATTCTAAAGCAACTAGGAAACTAGAATTCTAAATAAATTAGGAAACCAAATAAAATAAAATCGTAATTAAACTAAAAAAATTAAATTAAAATAATTTCTTAATTAAATTAAGAAATAAAATAAAATCTTATAAAATTCCTAACTAAATGGGATTGACCAAATTCAAATAAAACAACAAAATTTCTACCACTCGTTTTGTATGATTATAAAATCTTATAGAATTCCCTAATTGAATGGGATTGGTCACTTTCAAATAATATACCAAAATTTTTGTCACGCGTTCTATATCAGTAGCTTGACTATTTTACATATAAACAAGCCTCCAAAATTGTTCAAGCTCGGTTCGTTTAGAACACAAGCCGAGCTCAAGTCGAACCTCAATAGCTCATTTCAATTATCAACCCTAGTCAAGGCAGAGCCAGGTTTCCCGGGGTTGCTAAAATATTTTTTTTTTTTGGTCATCAAGGTGGCCAAAACATGAACAAAAAGAATTCACCATGTCATACCAAAAGAAAGGGAAAAAAAAAAGAAGACGACAAGGTTCATTTATAAATTTTGAGAAAAAAAGGGGGGGCAATGTATCAAATTAGGTGGAAATATGCCGCTTTCACACAATGTACAAAGCATCCCCAAAGTCAGTGAGGGAAATTCCCACCAAACTAGCTGTGGTTCAGTGGTTCGTATGCAACAATAAGAGGAGTATAATGTACGCAGAGTTCGAGTACAAAAATTTGCAAAAGCTGAAAGAAAATAAAGTAAAAAAGAACACCAAAAAGGAGGACACTATCAAATATGCATCACTTGGCCCTGCCCAAATTAATTAGCTCAAATATACATGATTTCCAAATAATCTACAAGAAAAAAATCGAAGACTAAAAAGAAACTGCCGCAGACCTACTATTAACTGAGGGAGAAATTACCGAAGCATCGTGCCACACCAGAGTTGCTAGGAAGTTTTCGAAGAGGCCAGTGTTTATGTCAGCTTCTGTGATTTCCTTATAATCTAGAAGAATAGAAATTGGAGAAGAAAGAAGCGCGGCAGACCTACAATTGAAGGAAAAAATTACCAAGTTGCTGGGAAGTTTTTTGGAGAGGCCACTGTATATGTCAGCTTCTGTATTGTTATTTACGTCATTCCCACGAGATGTGGGAAGGAATGCAGTTAATAGTCAATGGAGAGGAAGCTCTCATAAGATGTTCCCATGAGTGTCTTGTTGACATCTTCCCAGTTCTTAATGTGTTCTGCCAATGGTCCTTTGTGTATCTTAACCTGACGGCTTGTTAAGTCCATCCTTGGCAACCTCAGAAACTCTTGAACATCTTCCAATTTCTGCAACAGGGGAGAAAGATAATGAGCAGCCAGAGGAGGAATGATTTAAAAGTAAAATCCACATTTCATTCTCAAATCATGTTAGTAATACATAAGTAAGATGGGATTACAACAAAACATATCATTACAGAGCAATCTTTTATGAGACCCAAAAAGAAAAGTAATCATATTCCGTGGTTTTTATAGTTATTTCAGCATGGCTACCAAGTCAAAACCTTGTTTATAATTTTAGAATGACCCATGAATTCAGAGCAGCTTATTGCAAATCTTACAGAGTGATTCTTGATAAGATCCTCGTAGTACACAATGATGTGCCGGGTGCTGCTGAAATATTCCAATGCTTTCAAGGCTGTCACCTCCATTTGCTTCAAATCGGTCATCAAAGACGTGGAATTGATTGTTGGCTTGTACCTCGAAAGTGTATCAGCCTACAAGAATTTTAACAGCAAAAATATCAGGATCATGTAAATGTGTGTGTGCACATGAGAGTGTGTGAGCATATGTGAGTGCATTGGGCGGCGTTTTGTGTGTGTGTGTGTGTGTGTGTGTGTGTGTGAGAGAGAGAGAGAGAGACCTCTTCAGGGGAGTGTACATGAGATTTGTGAGTTCCATTCAATTGCTTAGCATATCGATCATATGAATTTGCAAGCACGGACACCATACGACGCAGCAGATTTCTTCGGAAGAGAAATATTGTAGAAACACCCCTAACATTGAAGTACTCTACAATTTTTTCATGGTGCTCCATCACTCCCTGCATTAACCATGAGAAAATAGGTCATCTGTTATTCCTGGGGGAAAAAATGAACTAAAGAAGTAAAATTACCAATCGGCATTGAATTGATAATTTACCACTGCCCATTCCCATGAGCATAATGCAATGGAAAATAAGGTAACTGTAAAACACCCCTGGGTAGTTTAGTTACATTGGGCCCATTGCAGCAACCCTCTATATGAACCTCGAGAGATCTCGTGTCCCAGATTTTCACAGATGCTGGCTTTTATTCATGTCAAGATTTTCAGAACTTTCCGGGGGGGAAATGATTTTCAGAATGAAATTAAACTAGGGAGATTGAATGATTTAGAATACAAGCAAGCTTTTTATCCCTTGCATAATAGTTAAGTTATTTATACAGAATGTGACTAACCCGACGTGAGGCAGACCCTGAAGATAGGGTGCAGTATTTTCATTACTACATGCTCCTTAAGAAGTGATAAACCTATCCTTATAAAACATATACAGATGTGCTACTACTCCTACAAACAATTGAAACGCATAGTTACATATTGAGCAAAGAATACAAGGAACTTGTGCTATGTTTGGGACCACAACAGCACAATGAGGAAAAATAACTCCATTGGAAGCACCAGAACCTGTGTTCTTTGTGAATACCCACAACTCTGGCAAGATAATGTCTCAGGAAAATTAATTGCCAACTAAAAACCCCGATAACATGCTATTTTCTCCCTCATATTGTGCATCCCTTGAATGCTGATCACATGCTTTCAAGGAAGACAAACATCCCCGCAACCCCACTCCCAAAAGATGGACCCATCTGGAACCATTATCTAGAACACTTTCACTATTACATGTAATTATATAGAATACTAGATCCATAAACGTATAGTTGCTTACTATTTGTGCTAAATTTTCTATTATCTAAAATTATGTATAATTATACATCCATCCAAATATAGTCAATATTTGTTTTATATTTGTGATACATGTTTCCAAGAGAATTATTTGGGGTTAATATTACAATTTGGGGTCAACCTTTTAGGTAGTTTGGACGGTGAACCAACCCCGTTTGGGATCCCTGTACCCACATCATGGCCGTCAAGGATTTAGTGATTTCGAGTAACTATGGAAGGATGGCTTGGGTCCACATTTTAAATATCTATAATACCCCTCCTCTGTTCTTATGATCTTAACTACCCATAACTACCCATAATTACATATGTTTCCTCATAATTTATGTCTTACAACTCTCATATCTCTCTCTCTCTTCTAATTTCACTCTAAAATTGATCACACCGGTAATGGGTGCACAACCGCTAGTATATTTATACGAGTCCATGCCAGGTGTGATCTAAGTCCATCTAACATTGGGCTTTAAACAACAAGCTAAAACCCTTCTTTATACTATTAATATAAGGAAAGGGTGGTTGTGGTGTCCACTTAAAAAATGACTATAACAACCTTTTTTTACTTTAGTAACACATACTTTTCTTTTCAACTGCAGGATTAACCATCCATAATTCCCATAATCACCTATATGAATCTATTCTAATCTCTTCCAATTCTTTCTCCTTTTTTTATCTACATATGTGTATCATGTGTGCACGACAACTAGTCCTATTTTATTAAACAGACCTTAGGCAAGTGAGCTAGCCAAGTGCACTGGAGGACACCATCAGACATGGGCCTTAACTACCATCGACCCCAGCCTGGTAAGTACCTCATTTGGAATTGATTAGGACAAACCAACACTAAAAGTCCACTTCTCCACTTCTCTCTTAAAAGTAACAGAAAACTGCAATCGTGGAAGTTAAAGATTAGTCATTCTTCTTTCCACACATTTTATAAGGTTCCACCATAGTTATCAAAATCATACGATTCGAATCTCAAATCGTACGATTTGGTTCAATACAGGCACAAAACAATTCGTGTTTTATATGAAAATCGTTTTTCCAGTTGAATCACACTTGAATCGTACAATTCGATTCGTATCGCACGATTCAGTCATTTTTTTTTTTAAAACCCAGATTTTGACTACACGACGTCAGTTTATCCATTAAACAGTAAAACGATGTCGTTTTGTTTGTAGAGGAACCCACACCCTAATTCTTTTTTTTTACGTTGGATTTTTTTATCTTCTGTCACCATATTTCAGAATAAACTTTGATTTTTACTCTCAATTTTTTCATGGGTAGTTTATTAGGTTCTAATTTTTTGTTTCAAAATGTTGGACTATATGTTTTCTCCCAAATCAATTTTTTTATTTGTTCTTTTTTCATTCATATTTGTAACATAATCTGTACTAAGTGTCACTATTTTAGTTCTTGAATAGTCTTGATTCTTTAATGAATTTTTTTTTCAAGTTGTTGAATTTGAAAATGGTTAAGTAAAAAGTTAGCGTATTTCCATTTAGACGACGTGATTATGTCAATTGATTATTTTTAGAATACATTAATGTTCAATATTCAATATATTGCCCATTTTAAATACGTAGATATTATTTTTTATTTTTGTTCAAATTTTGTGTCAAATCTTACGATTCACGATTCTCAAATTTAAGATTCTGATTTACGATACGAATCGCCATTTGACAACTATGGATTCCACCTCCCTAGGTAGGTAACTTAACTTGTTTATGATGGTATGAATGTTCCGGAAGTTTCTCATAGTCTAAATCCACGTTCAATTGGCAGATGACATAACCCCATAAGTTTCCCAATATTACTCCGAAGGTTGTACAGTCAACAGTGTCAAACAATTTTCCACAACAAAAGCAACCCCTCCCCCCCGCGGGCGCAACAAAAAATAAAAAACAGGCACCAACAACCCAAAAGCTGACTCTATCAAATTTTCCTTAAATACTTAATTCACTAAAGCTCACTTGAACAATGACTCCATAGTTCACCCTTTTCGCATAGGATATGAAATAAATAAGAAAAGAAAGAATGATCATTTTTAAACTCAACAACACTGCATTCAAGAATCCTGAATAAAGTAGGCCTCATATAACATAGATGATTCTTTTATTTGGAGATCACAAATGAACTGAAAGTTCTCTATAGAGAAGGTTCTCAAGAGTAACCTTCACAATCCATTCAATTTATCTATCAGTTTAACAGACTGTCAAGATGTGCAGCCTTACACTGACACTCTCAAAGCCAGTTTTACAACATCTAGATTTTTCTGCAAGCATAAGCAATTGTGTTACTTTGTCACAAGTTCTTTGTTTATCGATTTATCAATTTGTCAAAATTGGAAATAATGATGTTTACTAGTAGGCATCCTCACTTTTGGGCCTTCTGATTCAATAGTCAGTTAGTCATAAATATACAGAACCACCTGAAAAGCATAAATTGAGGATGGTGTTCAAATCCATTGACGTCATATTTAATGGCTTCACTTTTGTTAACCACATTTTGGGTATGAACTTGAACCTACCCGATCCAAGAGGCTACTAATTGTAGATGAGCCTGGCTTCTTCCCTATTACACTCCATTTTGGTGCCAGACAAGTAAAATTTACACGAATATTCTGGATCATATTCACAAATGAAAGAACAAGAGAGAGGAAGTGAAAATGCTTGAAAATTTAGTGGAAAGGAAGCCTTCGTTAAGCACTTAGGTCTTCTTTCTGACGAGTTGAGCACGTAGATTAACCTTCTTACTACCTAAGATGTAATTTCATGGACCTAAAGTGTTAGCACAATCAAAGACGCAAGGAAGCAAATCTTTCCTCAGACAAGATTTTTACATAAGTCGAGCAATCAAAAGATGATGCAAGTTTAAGCAGTTGTGGAAGAATATGCAACGACAAGACAAGAGTGATAGTAAGTAGCATACGTAGTGTTGTTTATCAGCCACCTAACAGAAACCAAACATGATAAGAATGTAATATAGCCTAAAGATTTGGGGAAAAAAATCATACCTGATTAAGCATCCACTTGAAGCCAACGGCTGCTGAGCACTGATTCTTCGAGGCGCTAGTATACCAGTCCAAATTGTAAACTCTATCTAGGGTCTTCAAGATTGAAGAAATGTTACTCCTCCTCTCTTTTAAAGAAAATATTTCACCATTGGAACTTACATTAATATGGCTGTTTAATAGTGTCTCAAACCATCCACTTCCTGATCTCTGCATCGAAATAATAGCGAAGAACCGTACAGGATTACAGGCACATTCAGCCCTGCAATACACCAAATCAAACCTGAGCTCGTGTGTGCTGAAACTCAAATTCTGAACTGACAACAAAGTTTCTCTATTACCTGTTAAAGGTTTCGGGTTTTGGGTAATGCGAGTCTGGAATCTGAGATCGATCAATGTTACAATCATGACAAGGCCGCGCGATGACTTCAAAATTCAGGAATTTGGGCTTGGTTTGGGAGCTAATTTGCTTTACACATATGGAGCAGATATAAAGACCGCAGACCATTGCAAATACTATGACTATCATCCTTAACAAAACTGGAGATTTCTTTGGATTTTTTATGATAAGAGTATCCTGTGATCGAAAAGAAAATCCAGATGTCAATGAGTACAAATTACCAGAAGTGAAATGTGTATGGAAAAGTTAGGGAAAACTAATGACTTTAACAATAAGAACCCGGATCCAATTCTCAATCTTTGCTCGAGTCGTGAGAAAATGACATAAATATTAACAACTTGATTACAGTATTATGAACAAAACTAACAAAGAAGTACGGAGGAGTACTTATTGCAAAATTCAAGTGAAACCAGAACAAACAAGAAAACTAAAACCAGAGTCAAATTAGGGTAGAACACAACAACATGGGTATTATTTTTTTCAAAATAATAACAAGCTCGAACTAGTATATGTTCAAAGCTACCAAACCCTGATCAGAACAAACACAGAGGAATGTCTATCACTCTTCCCAAATTCATACAAAAGTCTTTCAAAACTATCTGAATTATCACATACCCACAATCAATAAATCGATAGAACATAAGCCAATGTGGGTTTCATTCTGATAGCGAAAAAAAATGCCCAAAAAATTTTGGTAAAGGATATAATAAAGCATTTTACTTCCAAGCCCATTAAATTGAGCTTCCATACTTATTAATCAGAAAAAGACCACATCTTTATCCAAAATCACTGGAATCTAAAAACCCCACCCAAAAATTTCAAATCCCAAAACTTCCAACAAATAAAGCTAAAACTGTCAGCATCTGAACACCGCTCTAAATGGGGAAAAAAAATCAAAATGTAGAACCCGAAGAAGAGTGATGAGAAGCAAAAGACTAACCTTGATGAAGAAGAAGATATCTTCAGCCATTAAAACTCCAAGGAAGTTACAGAAACAAAAAAAAAGGGTAATCTACCGAGCTCAGATTCTTCTGTTCTTCATTACCCTTTTGGTTATTTGGAGAGAAAAAGTGTCTGAGTCAGAGAAGAGCTGTGTTCCTCGTGAAGAACAAAGCCAACAGCTGGGTCTCTCTCGGTTTGTCCACTGGTCCTCTCTCTCTCTCTCTCTCTCTCTCTCTGGGGTCTCTCTCCAATTTAATTTTATATTTTTGTTTTGGTATATTTATGTATGACTACGTCTGTATACGTGTGATCAATTTGTAGTACCTAAATGCCGTAATCTAATGTAAAAGAGTTGTCCAACTCGGGTGGGAAACATGAACATAGTAACATTATAAAACACAGGTTTTCAGGCGTGCCGAAGGGTAAAGCGCACAACACTTGAGGACTTTGACTTCTATTTGGTTATTCACAACTACAGGGATAATATAAAATGTAAGATTTTTTTTTGATACTTTTTTATACTTGTGATTTGTAATACAAAATTTAGGATATGGGTACTCATCCATAAAGTATATCAAATTATTTTTATTATTTTTTAAAGTATATTATTTAAATTTAATTTGTGAATCCAACTTGGTGAGATTTTGCATTTGGTATTAAGTCAACACCACCGCTATTGGATATTAAGATCACGGGTTCAAATCTCATCGTTTTCTTCTTTTATTAAGTTTTCAAATTAGGTCCTTGTAATATTATTCTTATGTTTTTTTACAAATTCGAACATGGAATCTCAAGTTGCTTATTGAATTACGATTTTGAGACGTGGCTGGTGGGCGTATTATTTACGAGAAAAATACCTTTCGAAAAAAAAAAAGATTAATGAGAAAATCCATATTTATTGGGTTAAAATAAATTTATGTTAATCTTTTGTGCAAACATGAACTAATTGAAAATAACCAATTTTCCAAACACCATTGTTTGGAGAATCCAAAAATCTGCTAGCTGTGGATAAGGTTGGCTGTTAATAATTTTTTTTTATGTGGTTTTTTGTGGTTGAATTTAAAGGTAATGAGGTTTTTTTTTTTTTTTTCATTTGATCTTGGTGGGTAAGTAGAAGGAATGGATACATTCCCATAAAATGTCTACCTCATGTCAAGAATATTTAGAAAAAAAATTAATATTAAGAAATATCGTGCTCGATTTATAAAATTATTGTAGATAATAAAATTTATAGAAAATTTAAATAATATATAATCTCAGTTCAATTTAAAAAAAAAAAATAATAGATTCCTAAGCACAAAGGACAAGAAAATGGATCTCATCCCCACATGCAACAAGAAGATGGAACCAATAGTAATAAATGTCCTTAGATATCTTAATCCAAACCATCTCGACATAAGATATTTATCTTTTATGAATACTCTAATTCGGGCATAGATGATCTGCCTTTGACCAGACCGAGAAAGAAATTAGTCGAGATGCGCGTGAGCTGGCCCGGACACCTCTCACCTGTTGAACCAAAAAAAAAAAAAAAAGTTATCTTAATGAAATTTATAACTATGTAAAAGAATCCTTTGTATATGAAGAAAAATAAAAATTATCATATTCAGTATGTAACACTTTTTGTTTATTATAAATTTTTAAAGTTGAATGATTAATCTTATTCCTATTTTTGAGAATATGGGTTTAAACGAATAAATAGTTGTTATCGTTATAAGTCTAACTTCCTCTATTGAAATATAAGATTGTAGACTTAAATTCAATGGCGACAACGATAGACTCTTGACCATCTATCGATTGTGTTATTAAACGAGCAATGTTATAAAAGTTTAAAACTATATAGAGTTCACTTTTAATTCGGCAGCTATAATTAATTATTTTTTAAAATTAACTATAAATATCATTTTCCTTATTAAACATCGCATTAATTTGTTTAAAGTCGTTGACAGGTGAATGGCTCCCCAGTCTTCAACGTGGGTCGTAATGCATGACAGCGTTAACTTTGCATCTTGACTTTTTTCAATGGGTAAAAGGTACTAATAGTTCCTAAGGTTTAACACTTATTGCACTTTTGTCCTTAAACTTTTAATTTCGTCAATTTCGTCCTCAATGTTTACACATTAACCCACGTTGGTCTTTATTCCTAATTTCCGTCCAAAAAAATGACGGAAAACTAGCACATGCTAGGCACATGACTGCTGTTAAGGGTAATTGTGTCATTATCCAACACACCCTTATACCCAAACATCTTTATTCCAAATTTAGAAAACATTAAGCATGTACCCAAACACACTTCTTCTTTCTCCTCAAATTTTGATGCTTCACTCTTTCACACAGCAAATAGCACATACAAACACACTCCCCCCCCCCCCCCCCCCCCTCTCTCCCCCCTCCCCATCCCCCCCCCCCCCCCCCCCCCCCGGGTTTTGTTTCTTTCTAAACAATACACAACACCCAACTCCTCTCTCTCTCTCTCTCTCTCAAGACCCAGCTCCTATTCAAAATTCACACCACAACACCCCACACAAGACCCAACAACACCGACAATGGCCATACACGGGCAGCCATACCCCTTCCCAACGAGACCGAACAACACCAACGAAGACCCAACAACATCGATGACCTCCCTTCCTTTCCATAAAACCATCCCCATAAATTTCTCTCTCTCTCTCTCAAATTCTCAGCCGCCTCATACACACAACATAAATAAGCCTAAGCATAAAACCCTAACCCTAGACTTAATCAACAATCTCTGCCTTTCAATCATTGTTGTTAAGCTTCTAAAACGACACCTACAAGCATCAGTGAACACCATTGAACTTTGCTGCAAAAATCGAACAGTGGGCTATTGTCACCACTGTGAAACCAACCCAATCCCTATTTCTCTCAATTTTTTGTTACTAATTTGTGATTTATGCTCAAAATTTGAAATTGTTAGATTGAGGAGAATAGAGATTGGGGGAGAAGAATGGGAGTGGAGATGGAATAAAATTGTGGGTGTTGTCTGTTCAGTGTGTAGGAAAAAAAAATTGGAGAGAGAGAGACACACATTGAGTGATTATGTTTTGAGATAGAGGCAAAGTGGAAGAACTTTGGTGTGTTGTCTCCTCAAAGTCTTGACATAGTGCTGTCAGCGGCAACTCTCCATACCCATCTGGAAGTGAAATCAAGTTTGCTCGAATGCCATCCAAGACCTTATAAAGGTCCTCACATATAGAGATCTTGTGTGTGTACTATGTAGAGAGAGAGAACTGGGAGAAAAATTTTTGTTTGGTGTTGAGAGAGAGAAATGAAAATTGTATTTGACTGCTTTTGTGGGAGAGAGAAAAGAAGAAAAAAGGCGGGGAAGAAGAAGAAGTGTGTTTGGATGCTGGAATATATTGTTCAAATTAAGGATAATTGTGTTTGGCTCTAGGGGTGTTGGACAATGACATAAATACCCCTCAATATTCTCATGTGCCAAGCACATGACATTTTCCGTCACTGATTTAAACGGTGTGTGGTGCTACGCACCACATTGGTTCAATGTATAAATTTTAAGGACAAAATTGACGAAATTAAAATGTTAAGGACCAAAGTGCGACAAACGATAAACCTCAAGGACCACTGATGCAATTTACCCTTTTTCAATTGAATAAACTACTTGATTGGTTTCTAGAGTAAAGTAGGAATTACTTGGACCAAAAACCATAATTTAACGAGTAATGAGGTTGTGGTTGTACTAATTATGATAATAATTAGGACGCACCCGGTACCTAAAAACTTATATTATTGAGGGTCAAATTACACTTTATTCCAAGGAAGTTACGATTATTTACGATCAACCCTCACATTTGTGATCAATTATCAAACATTTTGATCGATAATGAATAATTCAATCATTTTTAACTTTATTTTTAAGACGTATAACTTAATATTTTAACACGCATAGAACAGAGTAGAATTCTGAATCAATTTTTGGAAATGATTTGAAAATGCCCAATTAAATAAAGTGGATTGTAGAAATGGAAAGCTACATCATATTCATTTTTATAAGAAGATAATAGCTCTCAATCATGCTGGTTTGGATGATAAGATTCATGATTAATATCTCATTATATTTAATAAAAATGCAACTTTTTTTTTGGGTAAGACGATGCAACTTGATATGTGTGCTTAAAAAAAAGATTGTACGTATTTCGAGTTCACATAATAATCACAAATTAAAAAAACGTATACTTGGGCCGATTCCTAATTATCAACGCCGAAAAAAAAAAGTGTATTTTGAATTTTTATTTCTTAATGATCGTTGTCAAATGCTTAAAATTTCTGTTTATTGTGGGGGTTAGAAAGTGTTAGAGTATTTTAACTAAAAGAGTGTTTTTTATATGTGGGAATTCAATCTCACATCAACTAAATATCTAAAAGTACTTGAGTATATATATATATATGAGATAGTGTTATCTAGCCTTTGAGTTAAAGTGAGACCTTGAGACTCTCACATGCACATAAGTGGGACTAACGGAGGAGGTATCTAAAGTCTACGAACCACACTGCTTGATCGGCCTAATCCACAACCCAAGTATCGGGTCCCCCTAGAGACGACGCGCTATTACCTTCTGCGCTGTGATTCTTTCATAAAGGGGCACAAATTCCGCGCCTCACCCTGCCATTCACCTTACTTTTTGCATCTCATTTTTCCAACATAAAGAATTGGTGGTAGCAAAAGAGTTTAATTTTTAGATCACTAATATTATTAAGACATAATTTAGAGACTTATTGTATTGTGACCATTGGATTAATAACGAAGTCATTCAATACTAGGATCCATTGACAATCCAATTACCATAATCATTAAATTTCTAAATTATGTCCTCAAATTCAAACATATGAGATATTACTTTAAAAAGAATGAGCTGTTTTTCTAACCTCCTAATTATTATTCAATTTCCAGTCACAATTTTCTTTTCATGATTTTGCTTGAAATTATGGTCTTGATGCTTTAGGAGTGTGTAGTAAGGTTGGCACTTACACGTACAACTTGCAAACTCAGCACAAAATCGATATGAAATTAATGAATTTGAGTTTCACTTTAGTGCATTCAGTAACTAAATAAGTGAATCCATTACAGTAATTAAAGAAGTGGATAAATACAAATTCAATTAAATTTATAATATAAAACTGGATAGATTTCAATAAATTTATTCGACGATCTCAAATAGACTGATCCAACTGCCACCAACATTCCTCTCAAAACTATTTACATTGAAATTTTCCTCCCCTAATTCATTACTTCTCACTTACGTTGCACCGTACCTTCAAACACGAATTACTCCTAATAAAATTTACGTCCAACACAACACAGGAGCCAAAATTATAAAATTACATAGATAAAAAGGGCACCTTTATGCCAAAAAAGCAGGGGCTCTATTCTAGCAGCTACTGATGGATATAATTGGGTACAAGTTGCCATAATAATTGGCTTTTTGCTTAAACATCAAGTCATGTTGAACCATATAAATATGGTCCTGAGCCCTACCAGGTGGAGCTAAAGTCATGAAAAAAGAAAAAAGTGTTTGCTTTGTGAGACTCCTTTTTTTCCAGTCTTCTCCTCTTTTTTCTCTATTCCTTCATTGGGTTGAGTCAATATCATGTCTAACTGTATTGATATTGATATAGCATGTTTGCATTCAAGGGCAGAGCCAGCTTTATCTCTAGGGCCAGATGTCCATCCTCAATTTTTTTTTTAAAAAGATTATTTATATATATTATTTATATTTCTTGAATATTTGAAATTATGTTAACCCTATTTTTTCACATCAATTAGTCTACACCTATATCCAAATGATTATAAATTTTTGAAAATGTTTTGGGCATGTTATGTACATGTCTAGATAAGTTTTGGATATATTAAAATTATTTTATAAATTTTAGAATATTATAATATTATTTTTTTATTATCTAAAAGTTAGGTCAATGTGTAATAAAAGTCATTTTATAAGTATATATAAAATCAAATTCACAACTCAAAATTGTTCTTTAGATTTAGGAAAAAAAAAAAAAAAACCTGATATAAAAGTGTGTATTATTGATTGTATATTAATCAAACTAAAATCAATGACCAATAGAGAAAGAGATGCGGAAACAAA
The DNA here is from genome assembly GCA_951799425.1 of Ilex aquifolium. NCBI lineage: Eukaryota > Viridiplantae > Streptophyta > Magnoliopsida > Aquifoliales > Aquifoliaceae > Ilex > Ilex aquifolium. Next base: position 7,574,067 of record OX637391.1, read on the forward strand.
GAGATAGAGAAATGAGAAAGTCATCGACGATTTTGGGACCTCTAACAATTACACGATTCTCTGGTGACTATTATATTCTCTAACGATATGTGAGCCTTTATTTGATCAATCGGGCAATAACTCTACGACACTAGGTAGCTCACAACACTTTCATTTAGCATTGAATTTTTTAATCTACTAGGAATTGGTCATCTTCTTAAAAAAAATGATGAAGACTAAAAAATACACGGTGTAACTATTAGTTTACTTATAATTTCGGCATTTATTGTACCGGTTATGATTGGCATTGTGGAGAGAGTATTTTAGCTATGATTATTGTGAAAACTCGATTGTATAACAGAGTAAATAACAAATAGTTAAGTGATACCATGCATATATTACACGGAGAGGATAATACGATTATAATAGAGTGAAAATTCGACTGTACACTAGAGTGAATAATAAATAATTAAGTGATAGTATGATTATATATAGAGAGGATAATAAAGTAATTATGCAACGCTTTTAAAGTATACAAATTCATCGAGTTAATTTTAAATAACTTTAATTAGCCTATTTTTTTTGTAAAAATGATATAATTATTCTTTCTTTTTTTTTTGTCATTTGTATATGATATGCTTACCAATTTTTGGTCTTTTGGATTTAATGAATTTTTTAAGTATTATACCTATGATGTGGCTAGATATAAATAAATTATCTTATCTTTACTAATTTTGCAAAAAAAAAATTAAGCTTGTTGAAATGTCGAGTGCCCATCAAAAAACAATTTTCTGGCTCTATTCCTCCGACAAATATAAATCCGATAACAAGCTCTTTTATCATGTTTGTGTGCAACGGTGGATCACTATTGCAAATGTATATAATAAAGTACAATATAATTCAAATCTCAAAAGATAAACAAAATGATTTCTACTTTTCGAGATTGAGATCTCTTTAAATTTTACTTTAAAGTTAATCCGACGGTTAATATTAACACCCCAAATTTAATAGGAAAAATATGTCCCTAAGGGTGTGTTTAAGATGACTTTTTAAAAGTATTTCTAAAACTTATAATTTCTAATAAGTACTTTAAAAAAAAAGTAGTGTTTAGAATCGTCTCACCACCAACATTACCACCACCCCCACCACCATCACCATGACCATCGTCAACCCACCGCCCCACTCCCACCCCCACCCCCACCCCCACCCCCACCACCACCACTATTACAACCACCACTACCACCCCCCCACCACCACCACCACAACCACCGTCCACCACTGTCGCCACCCCCCACCACCATCATTCGCACTACAACCACTCTCACCCTTACCATCACTGTCACCACCATCATCGCCACCCTAACACCATCATCACCACTATTGTCGCCGCCCTATCATTACCGCAACTGTTCCACCACCACCCTCATTGCATTATCACCGTCACCACCCCACCATCATTGCCGCCACCCCCCACCACCGCACACTACCCCACCACCACCCCCACCCCACCCCTCTCGCCACCACCATCGTCGTCACTACCCCACTACCGATTGCTACTACCATCGTCCACCACCACCGTCCACCCCCGTCGTCATCTCATTCTTATATTTATTACCACTACTACCATCATCCCACTACTACCATCATCCCACTACCACCGTCGCCCACCGTCAACACCCACAATCACCATTGTTGCCCACCGCCGCCCACAACCACAACCCACCACCACCCGTTGTCATCTACCATCGCCGCCAGTCACTGTCACCCACCCCCCACCAAATCTATTACCACCGCTATTTGCTACCACCCATCACACTGTCGCCCAGAAGCACTTGTCGTCGCCCACCACCACCACCACCACCATTGTCACCATCCACCACCACTACCAACCATCATCACCGTCACCCACCATAACCCACACCCACCACCACCACCGCCATTACTCATGACTACCATCACCCAAAACCAACCACCATCATCACTGTTGCCACCTACGATTGTCACCATCATCATGGTCGTCGTCACCCACCATTATCATTATCGTCTCATGCTACCACCACTATCATCATTCATCTCCACTACAACTTGTGCTTAAATTCTTTTCTCTCTCCTCCATATTTGTGATTTGATTTTGGGTGTGAATATAAATATGTTTATTGTTGAGTATTTTGTTTATTAGCCTGTGCCGTCAGGCACAGACAATAACTAGTGCATTAATATGACAACAAAATCCAAACAAATTTTATTATAATAAAAGCTAACTAAATCACTCTCGCCAGAAGAAGGAAAAAGGTCAAAAAGAGGGGCAAAATTATTGTTAAAAAAAAGAAAGTATAAGAGGTGTCGTATTTGTCTAACTTTCTGGTTGAATGAGTCAAAAACGACCAACTATATAGCATAAATTTCTTGCTTCTACCATCATATTGGTGCATGAGAAAAATTGCAACTCTTTGGTTCTTCTTTTCAAAGATATGAGCTATTGCACATTCAATTGATCAATTTCGAAAATATATATAACTTTTTTTTTATTAACTACGAATTTTTTTGTAGCTAAAACTAATTTTATGAAAAAAATATTTTTTTGTCTGGGAGGGAGGAAGGTGTTTCTGTATTTACCGATGAAATCATAATTTCCTCGTTACAAAAAAATTTCGACTATAAAATTAATTTTCTAGTCAAAACTTTCCTAGGTACAACCCATTTGTCTTGTAGGGTGAAGAAGTCGTCGTGCTTTGGTACAACAATAACATCAACACAATTCATAGAAAAATTTAAATTTGAGAAACTTATGTTAGAACTTTGTAAGAAAAATAATACAGCAAATACATGAGCCTATAAAAATTTAAAAAGAAGGTATACATTTCTTACTTCTCTCATGTAGACTATATAAAAGCGGTAAATCTACATCTTGGTTACCTTCACATCTAATTTATTTGCAGGAAAAAGAAAACAATTACATCTAGTTTAGACGGGTCTTATTCGCATTTTACAAATGTTATATTATATCTTGTTTATAAACCGAGAGTGATGTTTTAAATCTATTTTAAGAGCATCGATGACATCAATCTTCAACTACTGGAAGAATTTATATTTTTCAAATAACCTTAGCACAAAAAGATAGAATCCACAAACCAGTGGAAGAATTCGATTAAAAACTGCAAATGACATAGCATATATAGCAATGGATTTTGAAGATCTCGACGTTTTTAATCGAACTATGAAATTTCACATGAATTTGACTTATGCAACATGTTCACGTTTACCATTTAATTGGATTTCTTCCCACCTAACTATTCTAAAGAATCTGCTATCGTCCGTTCTACATTCACAATCTATTTTGAACACTTGAGAGACAACTTGTGCACAAAACAAGGTCGAACCCTCCTCCCAACAATAAGGTATTAATCTACAGTTTAACTAGCAATGTCATTGCTTTTTTTTCTTGAAGTTTGAAATTTTTAGTAGAAATCTAGATGGATGAAATAGAGAAAGGAAGAGAATCACTAAACAAAGATATATCTTGGAATTGAAAGACGACGTGCCCTGCACGATCAAAATAAAGAATCTGTTAGTGTCAGATTTATTTTTTCTAAGTTCCTTGGTCAATGATGTGTTCATCTCTCTCTCTCTCTCTCTCTCTCTCTCTCTCTCTCTCACACACCCACTCATTGACATTTTTGACGAATTAATTAAAGTAATTTTCCACATCGGATAGCTTTGGGTGTGTGAGTGTGTATATAAAGTCTTACCTGGCCCTTACTCTGTTAGAGTAAGTGGTTAGGTTTGATAAAAAAAAGTGTTCTCTTCTAAACGGGGCGTTCGGTGTTGGGCTGGAATCCCACACTTTGGGTCATGGGCCCTGCAGTAATGGTAATTACGCCGGGATGTCGGGGGACTAGGCTATCCCATATCGGATAGCTTTGGGTATGTGAGTGTGTATATAAAGTCTTACTTGACCCTTACTCTGTTAGAGTAAGTGGTTAGATTTGATCAAAAAAAAAAAAGAAATTAAAGTAATACAGCAGCTTTGGACAACGGACCTTAGGAGGAAGAGAACTAAAAAAAGATGGTGGTTCAAACATAGGTCATGTGGCTGTGAAATTAATTATTGTGTTTTTGTTGAAATTACAAGTAATTTCCTAATGTAGAAAAGCAAAATAATCTTGGTTGTTTGTTAATGGGAGATGATCTTCTACCCTATTTTCGTTACTAGATCAAGTAAGAAGATTAAAACTGGTTAGAGGAAGAGTGGGGATCAAGTCCTGTATTTGAAACCCTTTGAGAGCAAATCTTAGGCAATCTTAGCCCATTATGAGTTGCTATTATACAAAGTTCTTATCCATAAAAAGCAACGGCAATATTTAGGGCCCCACACAGTAATTACTAGTATGGCAAATTACACTTTCACCTCCTTAAACTCCATTTCACTTTGCCCTTTAAAATATTAATGTTTTGTTTGGTACGATGGAAAGTTGAAAGGATGAAAAATTGAAGGGATAGATAAAACATCATATTTGGTAAGGAAGGAAAATATGATGGATGGAAAAGTGGATGAATGAGCTTTCCTTCCAACTCATCAAAATCAATCCCTCCAAAATTGAAAGGAAAGTGGATGTAAAATTAATTATTTGTGTTGAAATGTATCTTATTTGTCTATATATCATTTAATATATACATATACTAAGAGTAACACGTGCTTGAAAGCACGGTGAAAATTTAATAGAGATGTTGGTGGCCGTTGGATGAGTCTATTTGACACCGTCAGATAGGTTTATTGAAGTATGTCCTATTTTATATTATAGATTATGTATATATTAATTTCATATATAAATACAATGATAAAATATGTATTTATATTTTTTTTAAAAAAATTAAAAAATAAAAAATAAAAAATAAAAATAAAAATAAAAATATATATTTTTTCCTTGTTACTAAGCACAAAAATAAAATTAATCATTTTATTTTTCATCCATCCAATTAAACACAAATGAAGGAAACTAGTGTATCATTATAGAAAGTGTATCCCTCATACTTTTCATCCCTCCTATTTTTCATCATTCCTACCAAACGGAACATAAATTTTTTACATTGCCTCTCAACTATTTAAATTATTTTACACTACCCCAAATGCAAATGTCTATTATCTTTTTGTGCGAAAATTGTCAACGGGCAAAGTGAAAAATTCACACAGTTCAAGGGCAAAATGAACCATCTTTCCTTCAAATTTATAGTACAATGTGAAAAACTTGATAGTTGAGAGGTAATGTGAAAAATGGTCATAATTGATGGGTGAAAGTGTAATTTTCCATTACTAAGTAATTACACACTATTAATCCATAAAAGTTTCAAATAAGGGTCATCAAACCCAATAAATTACACTCAATTACAAATTGTGAAATGAATTTTGGTTTTTCCTCTCTTAAATTTGTTTGAGATTCCAACCAATCCTGAATTTTATGAAATATGGATGTCTTGATTTTGACTTTTTTTTTTAATGACTCTCAAGTTTATTTGATTCTTGTGATTAACGAATGATTACAAATATTCAAGATTTTCTCGTAATGTTGGATCCAATATATCCTTATCTTGGAGAGGTTGTTAAGAAAAATGTGTTGCCTAGGGTGGAAAGTTGTAGTTCGATCTGTGTGGGTTTCTTTAATATTCATCAACATATATACGAGGTTATAAAGGCCCAAAACAAAAGGGAATTATCGTAATGATCAATTAACAATGCAATAATAAAGTATCACAATGATAAACAGACTACTGTAGAAAAAAAATAGATAGATAAAAAAAAAGGGGAAGACTACGATACCGAATGTAGGTGGTATTTGATAAAATTGAAAGTTGAACACTGAAAACTACATGTTGAATTTTAAGTGCTGAATGCTAAATTTTTTAATTTACAGACTGTTTAATATCAACTAAAATTTAAGTATTGAATTGACTCAAATTATTTGATAAATATAAGGAGCTGAAGTTTGAAAATTATTATTGTTTTAATTTTGTCATCTTTTTAACCATTTCTCTGCAACTACCTTATTCCTACCACCACTCTCACAATGGTGGTAGTGGTGGTGGCATAATAATAGGGGTGCGGTGACACAATAGTAGTGGTAATGACAGTGTCACAGTGGTGACAACACAATGAGGGTGGTGGTGGCAATGACAAAATGATTATGGCGATGTTGGTAGTGATAGTGGTAGTGGGGGGTGATAGTGGCAATGGTGATAATGGCACAATTGTGGTGGTGGCAGCAACACAATGATAATGACAATGGTGGTGGTGGTGGGGGGATGGTGGGTATTGAAAAGTTAAGAGAGTAAAATATATTAAGGGTATATTTGTCCATTATGAGGAATTAATAAAATCTTTACTGACTAACATTTTCAGCATTAAGTGATAAGTATGTGATTTGCTACTTAAAATTTTAACTTAATTTTAAGAAACACTTAAAATATTAAGTGGTATGAATTTTAACTTCTTAAATGGATTTAATTCATTATATGTTTAAAGTATTCAATTTTAAACCTTAAGTTGTATTATCAAACAGCCCTGTAGTATCGTTATACAATTTTATTATAAGGCCTGGTTACAATTTCTTGAGATGTAATTACAAATGTAAAAGTCATAATCAATCCAAAAATATTAGGATTGTTAATGAAAGTTATAAATTTTAAAGTTAAAATTATAACTAACAAAGAAGGACTTACAAATCGAAAAAAAAACATCTATAATATAAAACATGACAAACTTTAATAAATTCATTTGATGGTCTTAAATAGACTCATCCAACGGCCACCAACATTACTCTAAAAAAACATTTATATTTTACCGTGCCTTCAGACACGGGTTACGCTTAGTTATAACTAAAGCAAGTAATCTATTATTAATCATAATATTTTATGATTGATCATAAATTATCTCAAACATATATAACTTTATTTTTAAAATTAGTAATTTTATATTTAAAAATAATATCTTTCTGTAATATATCAATTTTTTTTCCGAATACCGGAGGGCTACCCGATGAACAAAGGCTATCATTCCAACTTTAGGCGAGGTGGCGACTCCACCCTATACAGATAGAAAATCAAAAAGAATGATACGATTATTCTGAGTTCAGAATAATCCATACTCGAGTTGAGGTTTCAAATTCACAGGTTGAACTCGTACTCGAACTCAACTCAAAATTAAAATAAAAATATATTATATACAAAAAATTTAAGCATATTTTAAGTTTGTATGAAATTTATTTTGAATTTATGTTGATCAAGCTATCGTGTCAAGCCTAATATTGGGCCCGAAATTGAACCCGAATTAGAGTCTGAACTAGTTAACCCCAAACCGAATTACAAACCTGAATTTAACCTGAATTATGAGTCATAACTCAAATTGAGCCCAAAATTAACTTGGGCAATACTCGAATTGAGTACCTCAGGTTAAAAGCTAGATCACATGATTTGTGTATATGCCTCAACGGATTTGCATTAGGAGCGCAACTTCGCGAATTCACGAATTCAAAATTTTGAATTCGCATATTAGTCACTTTCGGGGCCAACTCCACAAATATATATATATATATATATATATCTATATAATAAAGTAGCTTACAATTCAAATCTGAAAAGATAAACAAAATGATTTTTGCTATTCGCGGTTGAGATTGCTTTAAATTTTACTTTGAAGTTAATCTAACGGTTAATATTAACACCCTAAATTTAATAGGAAAAATAGGCCCCTAAGGGTGTGTTTAGATTAATTTTTTAAAATTATTTCTCATAAGTACTTTAAAAATAATAATAATATTTGAAACTGTTCTACCACTACCTCTCCCACCCCTACCCCCACCACCACCACCACCACCGCCACCACCACTACCTTTACCACCGCCGCCGCTGCCGTCGCCGCCACCCCCACCACCCCCACCGCCACCACCACCACCACCGTCGTCGTCGCCGCCACCACCTCCACCGCCGTCACCATCGCCGCCGCCGCCACCACCATCGCCGTCCTCGCCGCCACCACCATGGTCATTGCCACTCACCACAACCATCACCGTCTCCTACAACCACCACTGCCACCCACCACCTCTCACCCCCACTACAAACCGATACTTAAATTCCTTTATCTCTTCTCTATGTTTGTGATTTGATTTTGGATATGAATACAAATATGTTTATTGTTTACCATTTTTTATTACATTGTGTCTTCAGACACAAGCAATAACTAGTATAAAATAAAGTAGCTTACAATTCAAATCTCAAAAGATAAACAAAATGACTTTTGCTATTCGCGGTTGAGATCGCTTTAAATTTTATTTTAAAGTTAATCTAACGGCTAATATTAATACCCTAAATTTAATAGAAAAATGTGCCTCTAAGGGTGTGTTTGAAGTTACTTTTTAAAAGTAATTATATAAATTATTTCGCATAAGCACTTTAGAAGAAAAAAAATAGTCTTTGAAATCGCACCACCACTACCTCTATCACCGCCACCCCCACCACCACTACCACTACCTCTACCAACACCACCACTACCGTCTCACCCCCACTACAACCGATGCTTAAATTCATTTATCTCTCCTCTATGTTTGTGATTTAATTTTGGATATAAATACAAATATATTTATTGTTTATCATTTTTTATTACTCTGTGCCTGCAGGCACAGGCAATAACTAGTATATATATAAAAGGGATTTTTGTAGGCTAACACCAAACGTTGAAGATGTTGAAAAAGGCGAGCACCAGACGTTGAATTAGAAAATTAGACGTTGAAGTATGACACCAACTGTTGAAATAGAAAAGATGATATACGTTTAAAATTCGAAAAATAAAAAATTTCTAAAATAGGAAACTGTTGATTTAATAAAACCAAATCCCATAGAGAGAGAAACTGTCAAACTAAATAGTCCATAATTAAAAAAATTATTATTGTGTATTTAGATACAATACATTTCTAACTAATAGTACTTATCTACGGTACATTTCCAGCAATCTATTTTCTTACAAATAAATAGTTCATACAATATCAACTCACAATTTTCCGTAAAAACAATTTAAACTAATTAATGGTTAAGCCTTGGGCCAAACAAAACTTTCAAAAAATCTGATGGACTTAGCTCCAAAATGAGGCCCAATCTCTAGCTAATGGCAGACAACATGGTTAAGTCCATTCATAAGTATTATTTGTGTAACTGCCGGATCCCACTTTGTGTCCATGTCGGATTCACTTTCTACACTTAACAAGACATTTCAATGCCTTAGGCTTTTTCTTTAAATATTCACCATATTATTTTTATTTTTAAAAGCCAAATTAATTATTAATAAAATTTTAATAATGTATCATATATTTGTATATAAAATTTTATTCTTAAAAGTGTATTTTTAATATTTTATATATGTAAATATGTGTATATGTATATAGTATGACGCTCTCAAGGTGTTTCTACTCTCAATTTTTTTTGAACTTTTGCACTCCCAATCCCAATCCCACTCCCGCACTTGCACTCGCACTCGCTTTATCTGATTTAGGTTGAAAGTCAGGCTCAAATTGGGTTAAGATTGAAAATTTTATAACTTGAGTTGAATTTGAATTGATCTTCTAATCCATGCAAATTGCACCTCTAATTCTGAGACATACAAATGGGCCCACAAGAAAAAAACCAATGGGCTTAATCCTGTGGACAAAAAGCATTAATGGGCTAAAAATCCAGCGCTTCATAGGCCCAAACTATTCTCACATGTTTTTCTTTTGTCAACCTGAAGTCTTGAAAATCGAGGAGTTGATTCTTGACCTAATTGAGAATAGTTGTTTTGCTCGGGCCTCTCCGTTATCATATTTACTTACTAATTATTTTCTATGCCTGAAAGCACGGGGTAATAAAAAAATAGTTAACGATAAACATATTTATATTTAAACCCAAAATCAAATAAAAAAGAATAAAAGAGAGAGAAAGAATTTAAGCATCGATTGTGATGGCGGTGAGCAATGATAGTGGTGGTGAGCGGCAGTAATGATGGTGGGAGACAGTGATGGTTGTGGTGGGTAACGATGACCATTTGTGATGGTGACAGTCGTGGGTGACAACAGTGATGGTGATGGTGTGACGGTAGAGATGGTGGTGGTAGGGGTGATGGTGGGACAATGATGATGGTGGTTGTTGGTGAAAAGGTGATAGTGGGGTGGCGGCGGTGGTGATGGTCGTGGGGGTGGGGGGTGGGGGGTGGTGGTGGGGCAGTGAGGTCGGTGGTGTTGGTAAGGAGTCAGCAGCGATGGTGGTGATGGCAGTGGCGGTGATGATGATGGTGGTGGGGTGGCGGCAACAGCGGTGGTGGTGGTAGTTGTTGTGGCAGAGGTGGTGGTGGGGGGGGGGGGGGGTTGTCGGTGGTAGGGGTAGTGGTGATGGCGGTGGGGGTGGTGGTGGGACAATTCCAAACACTGTTTTTTTTTTAAAGTACTTATGAGAAATTATAAGTTCTAGAAACATTTTTAAAAAGTTACCCCAAACACACATTTAATAACTTATTTTCCCTATTAAATTTGAGGTGTTAACATTAGTCGTCGGATTAATTTTAAAGTAAAATTTAAAGAGATCTCAATCGCGAAAAGTAAAAATCATTTTGTTTATCTTTTGAGATTAGAATTGTATCGTATTTTATTATATAGATTAGCAATAATTCTGTCCTTGAAGACACTTATAAAAAAAATAACATTGATTGTGTAGTATTTATATTTTGAATAATAATTTATTATTTATTTTTAATTATATAATTTAAAATGAGTAGAGAGAAAATAAGTTATAGATATGGGAAAGAATAAAGAAGTGTAAATTAATGAGGTTATTTGACATTAAAAAGTGTGTTAGTTGAGTTCTCTCATATCGTGTAGAGAAATTAAAGTTTTTTAGTAGAAAAAAAGAGGTAAATTCCATTCAGACCCTTTGTAGTTATCCATATATTCAATGATATCCCCTACATCTTCTAAAATTTTACTACAATATATAAGTACAAGAGCTGTCATTTAATATAACAAAATAGATAACCATCAATAAAAGCTTTTATCTTCTGTAAGAAAGACTTTATAAATGGGTGATTATTAGATGAACTAGTATTTTCATATACAATTAGAATTGGAAAGCTCGAGTTGTCCAATGTAACATGTGGAATTACAGCGTCAAGGGTAACTCAAATGATGACAGGAACAAGCAATATCTTAAACGTTATGAGTTCGAATTTGAACAATTTTTTGAGGCCAGTCCATCAGGAGTTTATCTCTCATGAATATTCTAATCTCGGCGTGAATGACTTATTTTTGATTAGATCAAAGAGAAAATTAATCGAAATACGCGTAAACTAATTCGGACACCTCTAACCGTTAAACTTAAAAAAAAAAAAAAAAAACTCTGGAATTTCAAAGCATGCTGTGGGCCATATGTAGGTGTTCATTTTTAGCAAGCCGAAATGGGCCTTGGATGCAAAACTTGGTGAGCTCCAAGATTAAGAGTGAGCAAAAGCTGCTTCGTTCACGAAAATCTTGCGAATTTTTCATCAAGACAAACTTCTTTAGGCGACATTCACATTTGATATGCTTTAAGGGCCTCTCTTGTAGCCAACTCTTTCAATTGTGTCAGGTCTCAATGGATTTGTGAAAAAAAATATTCGATTTATATTTAATTCGTTTATGAATTCGTGTTTAACGAATCGTGTCATATCGGGTTCGTGTCTTGTAGAGATTTTGTATAACTGGTATATAAACGAATTATGTCATGTATTTCTTTTGATTGACATCCCTACTTGTAGCATTATCATTTCTCATGGCCCTAGAGAATAAAGGCCAAGCATGGGCGGAGCTACACAGGGGCAAGGGTGGGCACGGACCCACCTCTCAATTTTTTTAAAAAAATATTGTATGTAAACTTATATTTATATATTCTAAAAATTATACATATATTTTTTACTTGTGCTCACCCTATAATTTTCTTATTTCAATTGTTTAGTTTTTTTATTGTATTAAAGCTTTTTCCAAATGATCTTAATTTTATTATTTATGACTTTTTGTAAGTGATCTTCATTTGACTTTTATTTTTTCTACAAGAAATCTTTATTATATGACAATTGATTTTTAGTTTTTTTTTTTATTATGTTTAGCTTCTTAAATTTTACTTTAGTAGTTTTACTATTCTAATATTTCAGTGATAATATTTAAAACATCGTTTATTCAATAAATTTAATGGATTGTTAGTGAATAAGTTATATTTTTTTAATAACAAAAATGGTAATTAGCTCCACTTTTTTACAATGATAATAATTAGTCATTTTTTATACATATACAATATACATTCTTTTTAAACCTTTTCTATGTTAAATAGACTTCATTTATCAAATATGATATAATAAATATAAATATATTATATAATGTGATTAGTTCAGAGAAAAAAAATGAGAGTATATAATTAAAGTACCCATCCTAAATAAAATTTCTAGCTCCGCCCTTCGGGCCAAGTACTACCAAAAATACAAATAAAAACAACTCGCCCAACCCAAAAGCAAAAGAAGGAGATTGTGATATATCGGATTTGGATCGTGACCTCTTCGTATTTTAAATGATGCTACTTGAAATTAATTGAATGACCTAATTCCCTTTAGTCATTAGATGGAGGGTCATTGTCAATTCTACTAATGGATTAAGTGGATTATATAAGTCCAAATTGTTTTCTTCTAACATATAGAAGGACCATAACGTATAAAAGGAATTTACAAGTCAGAGGGGCATGGCCATGGCCTCTCTGGTCCTTCAATGGCCTCGCCCCTGGTAATACTGTACTAATTAGCCCTTCCCAAACTATTTTATTGATTAGTCTAGGGATTAGTGTTATATCTTATTCTTGTACCATATTTAGACGTTAAGTTTCTTGTATTGTACTTTTCCTTCTAACTTCTTTTGGCTTATTTTTGACCATCCTACCATACGGATAGAAAATATGGTCTTCCGTCTTCCTACTCGATATTTTGCGAAAGAATTTTTTCTTGGCCTACCCTACCTGATCAAGTATGGTATTCCTACCCGACTTCCGGTCAAATTAATCAGGTAGGAAATCGGGTAAACACTTTTGTAGTTATTAATTTTTGGATTATTTTAACAATTCAATTAAATAACATGCACTAATTTAACAACACAATAAACCAATAACACTAAAACATAATTATTGCACAAATAAAATAACAATTATTTTAAGTTTAAACCATATGGTTAAGGAATTAGGGTTTTTAGTTTATATATATATATATATATATTAATGCGGGTAGGGTAGAATAGGAATACGAAAATTAATGGCTATTTCGCATTCTTACCCGATTTAATCAGAAGACCAAAAATTCTTCCGTATTCCTACTCGATTTTTTCAACTAACCGTTTAATAAGGTCGGGTAGGATAGAAAATTACGTCTAATCAAAAATTTGAACACTCGTTCACTTGGCTTATATGATGATTTGTAATTGAATAATAATATCACATATTAATAATGGCGTGATCTTATCTTTACTTACTAGTGATACATCTATCACGAGTCAGCACGTTGTGTGATGACATTGACTAAACTATGACTCATTCATGCCCGTATGCCAACATTACCCCTCTATCATGCCTGTATATGAAGTGGTTAGGCACAATGTATTAGGGTTAGGGTATCTCTATTGATGTCAATATATAAACTATAGCCCCATTATTCTCCAGAAATATAATATAGAACACGTGTTTTCGTTGGAACGTGCGCATCGTCTAACAACGTAAATTGATGTGTTTTTATTTTGTATTATTATTTTTTCCTCGTCAACTGTCCACTATACTGCACGTTCGCAACAATTATCTTATTGGGGATGAAAAATTACTGAGTAAAAGATTGAATAAGCTTTAATGAGAAAGACGTGGGACAGATAATGCAAATTTTGATGGAAGTCAGAGATACGAACTAGAACTGGAGCAGTCTTCAGCTGTCGCTAGGTGTATCAATGGATGATTGATCATAATTTAAATCACATTTTAAAACTTTGATCCAAATTTGACGGATTTTATTTTTATATTGCATAACATAATCAATTAAAATCAGAAATCGGATCCGATCTGAACAACTCAGTCAATAATTTGAGTAAATTATATCTGAATATATACCAAATCCCACCAAACAATCTCTCAATTTCATCACAAATTCATATGCATAAGATTTGACTAGTTTTCAGATTTGTTCATATCTTTCTAAATAAACCAACTCGTTTTACCTCAATTGGTCACGTTTGATTTTCTCATGATTCTGCAACCAAAGAGGTTAATAGGTCAATCATTGTCACAAAGACAAAACTTGAATACATAAGTCCACCTCTTTGAGGTTCTATTGTGGTCTCTTTTGGCCTTATCTTCACTCTGCTCTGGGTGCTTTCTCATCTACTATCAATGCATTATTCTAAAGCTATAGTTAGGGGTGGCAATTTTTGACACGACACGATAACTCGACATGAACACGACACAAAATAAATGAATTTGAGTTGACTATTTTTTAGTACAAACCCGCGTATGACACGACCCGTCAACACGAAGTGTTAATGGATCGTGTTCGGATTCAACCCGCTTAACCCGAATTGACCTGTCAACACGAAAATTTTAACTCGAAGGAGATTGACATGGCCTTTTCGTTGCATGTATGAGTTTTCATGTTCTGATGACTTGTTTTTTCCATTACTTCTGATGTTTAATTTGGTTGCGCAATGTACGATTAACATATTTAATTAGTATTATAGAAATAAAATATTAATTATTTGTAACTGTTTATCAAGCACTGACATAATTATTGTATAAAAAAGATATTATTACTCATTATTATTATTATTATTATTATTATTAAGTTAATTTTTAGTTTGTAGAAAAAGTATAAGGAGATATTCAATTAAGTGAAAATAAAATCTTAGCGTTAAATTTTTATTCAAAGTTTATTTGGGTCAACACGAATACGAACACGAAAATAAACAGGTCAACTTGACACGACACGATTAGTTAAATGGGTTGGGCTAGGGTTGACTAATGTTCGACACGACACGAACCCGACACAACACGACCCGATTGCCACCCCTAGCTATAGTGATTAATCTGATTCAAATTCAATATGAATTTCAAATCAAAATCCGATCCATTAACAACCTCTATGCCAAATCTCAAGCCATATGGAATAGCTGTCTCCTGCACATTTTGCATAGTTTACTCGATGTCAATGCAATAATTTATTTATTTACAAAAAAACAATTCAATGAGGCACACGGGTAGTAGAATATGTACAAGGCATTCCTCATGTTGCTGAAATAAAAGTTATGTACGCTACAATCTTATCTATTTCATTTGAACTTCCTATCTTATTGATTTTAAATTAACAATGGATACCTACTAACATTCTCCATTTGCCTATATATCAAGTGTAACAATTCACATTGGTGGGTGCGGAATCTACATCAAAAGTTTGCATAGAGAATATCTATAATTTATAATATAAAATAGAGTAGACTTCAATAAACTCATCCGACAGTCTCAAATAGACTCATTCAACGGCCACCAACATCTTCCTCAAAATCATTCAAATTGAATCCCCCCTCCCCAATCCATTACTTCTCACTTACGTTACACTGTGTCTTCAAACACGGGTTATCCTTAGTTGAGTATATAAATAGGAGCGACGACACTAAATAATATTTCTTTGACTATTCAATTTTTGGCCGATTTCTCGTGATTACTACATGATGTTATCAAAGTCGACCCACGCATATGACAGGGTAGACTCTGATTAGTGTTTATGGAGATGTCCATATGCCAATCGTGCCATTTGTAATGGGTTATGGGCCCTCGTGGGGGTGTAAGGGGATAAAGGGAGAGATTATAACAACCTGAATTGGCTTGTATCAAGTCCCATATCAAAGAGGGGTATTATCTTATATGGGTAGGAGCACCAACCCTAGATGACATCAACATGGGTAGCCTTTTTGAATGAGTTCTCGTGGTTACTGCAGTAAATCATGTTTCATCATATTCTCCAGTTGACCTATATGCATCCTCGATCTTTCTAGGGCACATGAGATGAGTCTTAAGTAATGAATGTGATGCAGAGTGTGGGCAATTGAAACTCGAAATAACACCAAAATCGTGAACTATTGGTTGTCACAGAAAATGCCAGGCCAAAGTTCTTCGATAGCTGTTGATTTCTAGAATACTAAAGCGAGTATTACGAAAGCTACCGAATAATTTTATGAACAAGAAATCTAGTAGTTAAAAATTACTTATAGCACATAAAATTACAACACCACCCATAATATCAAATAGAACAGAAAAGAGCTTAAAAAGTATTGCAAACGGCTGACCTGATGGCATAATCAGTTTGTAATACAAATTGGCCCCAATTAGTACCCCTATCGCCACCGCTGCGTCACAATTGTTGTTGATAAACCCTTCTTACTGCTATGCATAATCTCACTCAGAACCCACAACTGTGAAGATCACATCCGTGGAATCAAATGTGGGCTGCTGACAAACTGTGATACCATGCTTCCCTCCTTAAAATTGGTACATTCGGGGCACCCAGCTATCAGTTGATGCTGCAGGTTTCATCTTGTCATCTGAGCTTAAAGAAAATAAAAATTAAGTAAATAAACAATCTGAGATCAATCACAAAATTTCTGTACACTGGCTGCTAAAGAGATGGTATATTTCCATTATCACATTATATTACCCTATCATTCTCTCAATTGTATTACCATTAAATTTTGGGATTTTCCAAATGTCTCGATGAATAGACCTGACCTCTTCAATATGATACAATCTTTTATTGATATTCCATACATGACATATAGGAATTCTATTTCTTAAAGACTGCTGAATCTTTTAACTACTTAAAAGAAAAGGATTGCTATTTTTAAAGTTGGTAGGAAGTGAGAACATCTCTCTCAATTTCATCACAAATTCATATACATAAGATTTGACTAGTTTAGATTCAGATTCCAATTATCGGTAAAAAAAATATTTGATTTTTACCTTGTTTTACCTCAATGGGTCACGTTTGATTTTTCAAGATTCTGCAACCGAGAGGTTAATAGGTCAATCATTGTCACAAAGACAACTTGAATACATATGTCCACCTCTTTGAGGTTCTATTGTGGTCTCTTTTGGCCTTATCTTCACTCTGCTCTGGGTGCTTTCTCATCTACTATCAATGCATTATTCTAAAGCTATAGTGATTAATCTGATTCAGATTCTAATTCAAATTCAATATGAATTTCAAATCAAAATCTGATCCATTAACAACCTCTATGCCAAATCTCAAGCCATATGGAATAGCTGTTTCCAGCACATTTTGCATAGTTTACTCGATCTCAATGCAATAATTTATTTATTTACAAAAAAAAAAACAATTCAATGAGGCACACGGGCAGTGGAATATGTACAAGGCATTCCTCATGTTGCTGAAATGAAAGTTATGTACGCTACAATCTTATCTATTTCATTTGAACTTCCTATCTTATTGATTTTAAATTAACAATGGTTACCTACTAACATTCTCCATTTGCCTATATATTAAGTGTAACAATTCACATTGGTGGGTGCGGAATCTACATCAAAAGTTTGCATAGAGAATATCTATAATCTATAATATAAAATAGATCAGGCTTCAATAAGTCCATCCAACAGTCTCAAATAGACTCATCAAACGGCCACCAACATCTCCCTCAAAACCATTCAAATTGAATCCCCCCTCCCCAATCCATTACTTCTCACTTACGTTACACTGTGCCTTCAAACACGGGTTATCCCTAGTTGAGTATATAAATAGGAGCGACGACACTAAATAATATTTCTTTGACTATTCAATTTTTGGCCGATTTCTCGTGATTACTACATGATGTTATCAAAGTCGACCCACGCATATGACAGGGTAGACTCTGATTAGTGTTTATGGAGATGTCCATATGCCAATCGTGCCATTTGTAATGGGTTATGGGCCCTCGTGGGGGTGTAAGGGGATAAAGAGAGAGATTATAACAACCTGAATTGGCTTGTATCAAGTCCCATATCAAAGAGGGGTATTATCTTATATGGGTAGGAGCACCAACCCTAGATGACATCAACATGGGTAGCCTTTTTGAATGAGTTCTCGTGGTTACTGCAGTAAATCATGTTTCATCATATTCTCCAGTTGACCTATATGCATCCTCGATCTTTCTAGGGCACATGAGATGAGTCTTAAGTAATGAATGTGATGCAGAGTGTGGGCAATTGAAACTCGAAATAACACCAAAATCGTGAACTCTTGGTTGTCACAGAAAATGCCAGGCCAAAGTTCTTCGATAGCTGTTGATTTCTAGAATACTAAATCGAGTATTACGAGAGCTACCGAATAATTTTATGAACAAGAAATCTAGTAGTTAAAAATTACTTATAGCACATAAAATTACAACACCACCCATAATATCAAATAGAACAGAAAAGAGCTTAAAAAGTATTGCAAACGGCTGACCTGATGGCATAATCAGTTTGTAATACAAATTGGCCCCAATTAGTACCCCTATCGCCACCGCTGCGTCACAATTGTTGTTGATAAACCCTTCTTACTGCTATGCATAATCTCACTCAGAACCCACAAATGTGAAGATCACATCTGTGGAATCAAATGTGGGCTGCTGACAAACTGTGATACCATGCTTCCCTCCTTAAAATTGGTACATTCGGGGCACCCAGCTATCAGTTGATGCTGCAGGTTTCATCTTGTCATCTGAGCTTAAAGAAAATAAAAATTAAGTAAATAAACAATCTGAGATCAATCACAAAATTTCTGTACACTGGCTGCTAAAGAGATGGTATATTTCCATTATCACATTATATTACCCTATCATTCTCTCAATTGTATTACCATTAAATTTTGGGATTTTCCAAATGTCTCGATAAATAGACCTGACCTCTTCAATATGATACAATCTTTTATTGATATTCCATACATGACATATAGGAATTCTATTTCTTAAAGACTGCTGAATCTTTTAACTACTTAAAAGAAAAGGATTGCTATTTTTAAAGTTGGTAGGAAATGAGAACATCTCTCTTAACTTATACACCCCCCCCCCCCCCCCCCCCCCACACACACAAAAACAAAAGATATAGGTTCCATGGCCAGGAAAATGCATGCATTATCTTAAGAAAGAGCTGTCATATTCAGAAAGGACCATTTCAGCCTCTTCCTGGTGAAGTGAACTTTCAAGCCAAAGCCACCATCCACAAATCCCAAAATCAAAGTCAATTTTTGTAGTTGCATCCAATAAATTTGAATAAATAATTAGAGTCAATGATTGATGAAAGGCTTATAAAAAGTTCTCTGTTTTGATAATTTCTAATCATTCGGCTCTTTCTGAAACATTGCAAACTCTCTCTCTCTCTCTCTCTCAGTGCTTACTAATTTGTGACGTTTTCAAACATTGTACACATTTTGTTTTTTTACTTTTACATTATGGGGAAACCTCCAACTGATGGGGATCTTATAACTATTCTTAGTATTGATGGGGGAGGAGTAAGAGGAATCATCCCTGGAGTTATCCTCGAATACTTAGAATCACAACTTCAGGTAATCTTTCATTTCAAAGAACTTGTACGACCAATAAGAACTTGAAGGCCTGGTATAAGCATATTTACACTCACTCAATATGGTTTAATCTGTGTGTGCAAATATTGAAATCTACATCCTGGTGGTGTAGGAGCTAGATGGTCCGGACGCAAGGCTTGCAGATTACTTTGACGTGATTGCAGGAACGAGTACAGGTGGTCTCCTAACGGCCATGCTGACAGCGCCAAATGAAAACAGTCGGCCTTTATATGCTGCAAATGAAATAGTTCCTTTCTATCTTCAGCACTCTCCTAAAATTTTCCCCCAAACCAGGTAAAATAGAATAAGCCATAATGGTTCATGGGTTTAAGGTCAACTAATACTATGCAGATAAGGTGGGGGCACAGCACACTGTCATTTATATATTCATGGTTATGTAATTCTTAGTTTTTCTTTCTCTCTTGAATCTTCAAAATCACAGAGGACCATTTGCCTGGATCATAAACTTATTCAAGGCTTTAACTGGACCTCAATATAATGGGGAATATCTTCACAAGCTGATAAGGGGCATACTAAGTGGCACAAGGTTGCACCAGACTTTGACTAGTGTTGTTCTTCCGGCATTCGACATACAAAATCTCCAGCCTACTATCTTTAGCTCATACGAGGTGCTCTCTTTCTCTCTCTCTCTCTCTCTCTCCC
The DNA here is from genome assembly GCA_951799425.1 of Ilex aquifolium. Taxonomy (NCBI): domain Eukaryota; kingdom Viridiplantae; phylum Streptophyta; class Magnoliopsida; order Aquifoliales; family Aquifoliaceae; genus Ilex; species Ilex aquifolium. Next base: position 7,594,372 of record OX637391.1, read on the forward strand.
CGTGTATGACTGCATGTGTGTGTGGGAGAGAGAGAGAAAGAACTGGAGCCCAATCGATTATGTGCATTGGGCATTTTACTCCATGCTACTAATATTTGCATTCTAGCATAGCCAGATTCTTTCTCCTCCATATCTACTTATCTATCAAAGTCAAATGTCAATCATTCTGTTGCTGTTAGGTTTGGCCACTAATGGCAGTGGGTTGGTTATTGTAGTTGAAAAATAACCCTCTCAAGGATGCCCTACTATCAGATATATGCATCGGCACGTCAGCAGCACCAATTTTTTTCCCTGCCTATTGTTTTAAGAACACAGATGCAGAAGGGAATGAACAAGAATTTAACCTTATTGATGGTGGTGTGGCTGCCAATAACCCGGTAACTAATTACTTTAGTGCATAGCACATGACTTATTAAGAACGATAAGTATAATTATAACCTAGCTAGCTGACTTATCTTATCTTCTATGCATAAATTCCAGACACTGGTTGCTATCAGCGAAGTAACCAAGCAAGTGTTCAAGAAGAACCCAGAGTTCTTCCCAATCAAGCCCATGGACTATGGTCGTTTCTTAGTAATCTCAATAGGGACAGGCTCCGCAAAGAATGAACATAAGTACAATGCTAAAACGGCTTCCAAGTGGGGACTTATAGGGTGGTTATTTAACGATGGATCTACTCCATTAATAGATGCCTATAATCAAGCAAGTGCAGACATGGTTGATTTCCACAATAATGTGGTTTTTGAAGCACTACGCTCAGAGAATAACTATCTTCGAATCCAAGTACGCTTAAGGCTCTACTCTTTTGTTTCTGTAACTTTTAGCAGAAATTGTTTCTCAATGCATAACGTACACAGTCTAGTCAATGATTAAGGACTAAAGTTTCTGACCGATGGAAGTGATGGTTTAATTCCATTATACATATTTATAGAAAAGGAAAAATTTAAATTTAAATAGGTCTTGTTAACATGAAAAAAAAAATCTGTCTTATATTTCAGACATCACTCAGATAATTTTTAGTCTCATTTAATGTTATCTTAGAGAAACTATAATCATTTGCTGAACAAGGAGTGTATAACTTTCTTGAATCATGAATTTTTATAATATACTGTAAGATGTATTACTCTTAACACCTTGAGTTCTGATAAAATATGAGGGGTTCTTGACATTTGATAAACAGTACAAGAATTCCTTGAGACATTTATTTGTATTGTGACACCTCCTTTACCTAAGAAAAATGTTTATATTAGTACATGTAGGTTTTAAATTATACGTTTACGAATATCTTTAACCTTTTTAGCTTGAAATGAGTCAAAAAAAGGGGATATATTGTCATTATTTATGTGCATTATGTAAACTCAACTAAGGATTCATGTGCCATATACCCTACATCAAGGAAGCCCCGATTCCTGTGTTATTTTGTCAAACTTTAACAGGCCATTTGGTACGAAGGAAATATGGATGAATGAAAATGAAGGGAGGAAAATAAGAGGGAATGAAAAACTTTCCACCGTTTGGTTTGGACGGAAATATGGATGGAAGGGAAAAGTGGATGGAAAGTGTGCCCATCTCACCCACCATTTTTCATCATCCCGATTTTGGGAGGAAATTTGAAGAGAGAGGATGAGGAGTGTAGGTTGATCTGATGTAATTTACTATAATGTCCTTCGAAATTTGATATCCTTCCTAAGATATGTTCACAATATATTGTTCTCATAATGACCAAATTTGTAACGGTTGTCAAGTGACATTAATTTTCATTGGAGTTGCCACCTAATACAATATTCAATCACTTGTGTTCTTCTATTTTTTTTAAATTATATCTGTAAAAAAATATAAAAACAACTCATGTTGGCAAATAGACAACGGTATTGTAGTAAAGTTGACTTTGTATTTTTCTTTCCCTTCAATTTTCCTTCCCTACCAAATAGTGAAAAATTTATTCTCCCAACTTTTCATCAATCGCACCAACCAAAAAGGAGAGAGAGTAATTCCTTCTTTCATGATGAAAAGTCTATTTCCTTTATTTTTTCATTCATCCTACCAAACACACTATAAAAGACATCATTGTAATATAGCATGTGAAATAGTTCACATAGGCATTTACACACAACCTAAGTTTACAAGATTTTAAACACTTTGGAATTCTCTAGAGTTGTTATTAACTGCAAAACCTGCAGGATGACACATTAAGCGGGAACCTATCATCTGTCGATGTGTCCACAAAAGAGAATTTAGAAAACCTTGTGAAAGTTGGTGAAAAACTGTTGAAGAAACCAATTTCTCGAGTGAATATGGACACCGGCCGATATGAACCAGTTGAAGATGGTGGAACCAATATGGAAGCTCTCAAGAAGTATAAATGCTTTGTATTTGATAGCGTTTAACTCTTAACTTTAAAAATGTAGTGATTTAGTGCCCACCTATACTAATAATGTTTTTTCTTATGCTTCCAGGTTTGCAAAATTAATTTCAGATGAAAGGAAACTTCGGGAGTCAAAGTACATGGACATCAAAAACTCTAAATCAGTTGGCGTTGTTGCTTGATGGCTACTTTTCGAAATCAATGTCTGTACTCAATGATACATATGTGCCAATGGATCATGATCAAATGTTAGATTTCAACTATGTTGAATGTTAACTGATGGGAGCCTACTATAGAGCTTGTTTCTTTCTCCACCTATCAAGCATGGCCATATTTCTTGTTTACCCTTCATAAGAATAATATTCCTTTATAAGTGTGGTTAAAATGTAGATATTAAGATCAGTAAGTCATAAAAACAGAAAAGATAGAATTAGGAATCTTGAAATGGTAGAAGTAGCACCAAGAAAAAAATTTAAGAATTTTTTTGAGTTGTTTATATACGTGTATAGAACATCTTTTATGACAATAAGGAAGAACGAACATATGATACCTACTGATGGTAATACGAGTGGTAGAGATAAACTAAAAAACTAATATTGAAAGAGGTATATTAAAAGGATACCTGCCATTCAAAAGACTGACCGTTCCAAGTTTTGGATAGGGGTCAAGATGTTGTCGAGCATGATACCTGATTGGATGAAGCACAAGTCATCTAACAAGGACCCATAGATTCAGTGTCTATTGTGAATAACTTGATTATCCCTTGCCAAGCCCAGGTGATAGAACTACAGATTTAAGGTATGTCCACTAACTCTCAAAGAACACACTATCATATCTAACCCAAAGCTAACTTAAGCATTGAAAGGCCCCACCACCAACCAACTAGTGGACATGTCTTACTCATTGCTCTATCCAGTAGTCCTTAGCTCATAATGACGTCTATTTTCAACCGATGAACAAATTTTTTGTATCAATGAATACACATAAGGATATGATTTATGGAGCAAAATGGTAAAAACAAGCATTTGGCCGACAATGCTAATAGGAGGTATAATGAAGTTTCAAATAAGGTAAGAGATGTCCTTAGAATAATGACAATATAGGGGGTGTGGATGTAATTTTCTCAAAAATTATGAATAATTCTATTTGGACCTAATTTCTCGAATTATCTCTTAGTGTCATTAGATTTGCAGTGCATCCTAATATTGGAAGAGTTACATGGTCAAACCACCGATAGTAGTTGATTAGGTCAAACTATTAGGCCAACAAATTAGATCCAAATAGCCTCATTATTTTTTTATTTGTTATTTAGTTTAAACAAGCTCGGAGCTCTCTTGAAAAAGGACATTACAGTGGTCTCTTTTCTCATAGGGGAGGAAGTAAATAAAGAAAAGAAAAAAAATCATTTTATGAACCCAACAACACAGCGTCCAAGACTCCTGATCTAGCTGGCCTCGTGCTTAAAGAATGTTTGCATACTTCATGCCACCATCTGCTTTAGAAAAGTTTTATTGGCATAAATCTGGAACTGTATTTACAACTGATTAGCTCTCAGATATATAGAGCTACAACATGAAACATAATATTCATATAGACTGAAAACTATTATGGAGTGGCCAAACCAGTAGATTAACCTTCTTTCTACCTAAGATTTGATTTACAATCAAAATCTTAAGGAAGCAAATCTTTCCATGGCCAAGATATATAAATAAGTTGAGCAATCAACAGATAAGGGAAATTTAGGCAGTCATTCAAGAATAAGCACTGGCAACAAAGAATAATGTGAGTTGTTATTCACAGTGAAGCTTGATGTAGACTGAAAATTCAAAAACTCCTCATGCAAGAGTAATAGTAAGCATTCAAGCTGAAGAAATAAGGGAAAAAAAATGTCATACCTAGTCTTGAAGAAATAAGGGACACTCCCAGGTACTTCACCGGCAAAGTTTCCTTCTTTATAATCCAGGATGGCTAGCATTTGCCTTTTCACATTCATCGCTACCCCACAAGTCATTCTCTGACTCTTTTCTAGGTTAGGAGAGAGCCCAAACATTACTTTGAAGTAGTTAAGACAATCCTTAATGATGGAAATGGACCCCATTTTTCTCCTTTACAAAAAAGGAGTCAATCATCCGCAAAACAGAGATGGGAGATCTTTACGTTCTGACATTGAACATGATACTTGAAATGGCCTTGCTGCACCGCTCTCTCCAAAAGCCCAGAGAAAGCTGGAATAACCAAGACAAAGAGGTAAGGCGACATTGGATCAACGGGGTTGCTCCCTCAGCAAAACTGGGACAAAGTTGAGCCAAAAGATCCCGATTGAAGAGAAATTCATGAGGAAGTGGTATCTCTTTAGGATCTACTCCAGCGTTTAGAAATTGGTTAATCGGTAAAGATACATGTACTTGATGCCCCGCCCAAGAGAGAGACCCAAGTCCCTCGGGCCACTAGTATACCAGATTGAATTGTACTCTTAACAGGGTCCTCAAGATTGAAGAAATATTACCCCTCCTCTCTTTAACAGAGAATATTTCATCATTGAACTTCCATTAACATGACTGCTTAATAGTGCTACAAACCATCCACTTCCAGATCTCTGCATTGAAATCAGAGAATAATCTGTGTGAGATTACAGGCAGATTCAGCCCAGAAATACGCTAAAATAAACTTGAGCAAATGCGTCTGAAACTCAAATTTAAAATTAACAGCAAAGTTTCTCAGCTACTGCTAAAGGTTTTAGGTTTTCCATGATGCAAGTAGTGAATTTGAGATCAATCAATGCTAAAACCATGACACTGACCCTCGATGATCGCATTGCAAATACTAACAGTATCATCCATAACAATACTGGAGATTTCTTTGGATGTGTTATAGCAAGAGTATTCTTTGATCCAAAAGAACACCCACATGTCAATAGGTAAAAATTACCAGAGGTGTATAATGCATATGGCATAATTAGGGAGAAATAATGAGAATCAAAAAGAACAACTTGGATCCACTTCTTTATCTTGTCTGAGTCACAAGACCAAGAAATAATAAGACAACTTAACTACAATATTAAGTGAGCACTGGTTGTAAAAATCCAACCGAAAACATAGGAATAGAGAAAAAGAAAATCAGAGTCAGATTAAACAAGAACACAACAACGTGGCTATTAATTTCCAAAACAATAACGAGACCAAACTAACATATGCTCATAGCTATCAAACCCTGATCAGAACATGCATAGAGAAATGTCTATCATCCTTCCCAAATTCACATAGATAATACCAACGATATCTTGCAATGGTTCAATTCACTGTTCTTTCTGTAATAGAAGTAGTAGTCTATTACATAGACATACTAAAGTCACGTATAAAACCTAAATCAGATGATTAACAGAAGTAATCAATCAAAGAAATGAAACATTTGTGATCAAAGAAATACAAAACCTTTGCAAACAAACAAAATCCAAGTGCTGCATCAAGTCGTTAGGCTGAGAGAGAGAAGAGAAGAGAGAGAGAGAGAGAGAGAGAGAGAGAGAGAGAGAGAAGAACGAAGAGATGTTTTCTCCTGAGCTGTACGGCGGCGCTGATGAAAAGAGTGGCGCAGTGTGTAGAGTCGTAGACATCCAAGAGAAGAGAGGTTTTGGGGGGACATGTTTGATGGGTCGGGTTTGGCCATGTGGATTACAAGGGTGTTTTGGTCTTTTAGAAATATTAACTTGGGAGATAATTTTTTCGAGTAATGCTAGATAGGGATGTCAGTGGATCGAAGCGGGGGCGAGGGGTGTAGTCTTCATCCCCGTATCTGCTCAAAAAAACTTCGGTCATCCCCGGTCTACCCCCGTTAGCGGGTATAGTTTTTATCCCCATCCCCGTCCGCGGGTAAATTTCTAATCCCCGCCCTAGTCCCCGCTTCCCCCGTACCCGCCCAAACCCAAGTCTAAGCCTAAGCCCAAGCCAACATAATTCAAAATTCTAAATAAATCCAACATTTTAAATAATCTAACAACATTCTAAATAATCTAATACAACATAATGGGACAACATATTCTGCTCATGGCGTTGAGTTGACTGCAGACATTGTTATACTCAGCAACATGAACCTTGTAACAGAAAAGCCAAAAAATAATTAAAAAAATCAGAATAGGCTTATGCAACAGCCCCTATTTTGCGAACCTAAATTTCAGCTAGGTGCATTATGCGACAGAGACCCTTTGGCTGCTCAGGCAAACACAGAGATTACTAAGCTAATTCAGATGTCCAGTGACTCCAATCTGATGCAAACAAAGAAAACCAAACTGAAAAGGTAACCCGACTAACTAATTCACGTCTAATACTCATGTTGTAAGTAGATATAGCCAAGATTGTAACAAAATGGTACTATTACAAAGAAATCACAAATGATGGAACATTGTTTGAAATAAATAAAAGAAGCTTAAGCTATTGACAAATAGTCAAAATCCAGTTCCCGATCATAAACAATGACAACAAGCAACAAACTTGAACCAATAAACAATAGCCTGATGCAACTAAGTGATAATACTGGCTAAACAATTTGTTTCCAGAAATGGAGATGCCATAAAGTTGGAGACTCTTACACCAACTGGTGAAATTTCCTTGTAATCAGCGATGGGTGTGAGGAGCTGCTGTGAGGACACAGAGAGAGAGATGGAGGCGGTCAACTGTGAGGATTTGCTGAGTGCAGCGATTAGCGATGGGTGTGGGTGTTTGTTTCACTCTGTGTGTGAGAGAGAGAGATGGAGGCGGCAGCTGAAGGCTGATAGAGGAAGAGATGAGTAATTAAGGGCTTTAAGCCTTTAACTGGGATTGGGAGTATATATATATATATTTTTAACGGGTATAACGGGGGAGGGAGGGATGGGGCGGGGCGGGGGCGGGGGTAAGGGTAAGTCCATCCCCGCACGGATTTATACGGGTATCCTTGTATACGTCCACCGTCCAATACGTATAGTCCATCCCCGGTCCAAACGGGGCGGGTTTGGACGAATACCCATTTTTCCCCGGTCCACTGCTATCCCTAATGCTAGATTGACCTATAAATGATGGGGTAGCTTAATTGGCTTTAGTAGAGGGTGAAAGTTCCCCTTCCTCCGGTGGTCATGAGTTCGAACTTATTTGTAATAGTAGTTTCTATGAATTAGAAATCGTTAGAGGGACTGGATATCCAACTTGCCATCGGTGATGTTTTGGTGACAGATTTAAGCATCGTAAGTTAGTAGCTATGACTTAAACTGAACATTCTATCACAAGTGAGAACCTCAAGATAATGTCTTAAAGATGTTATATCTGGTCGTCCCTGACCACCTTTTTACCTAAAAAAAAAATTCTAGATTGACAAAAAAAGAAAAAGAAAAATAGGAACCAAATAATGTTGCATTACCATAATTTTTATTATTAGTCCCACTTTAAAACGTTGGAAGTTTAAATTTTTTTAATATAGTAATGTCAAATCATTTGATTCATATTTTTAGTCCCATTTTTTTTTTTAATCAATCTAGCATCACTCAATTTAGTTTCATGCCTCATCACCAATTTTGTTAATTTAGACAAAAATAGTAACAAATTCATATTAATATAACAGAGTGTTTTGTTTAAGTTTCTGACCTAGAAAACATACTGGCAATCTAAATTATTTAGATTTAATGACCTATCTCATTACTTATATTTAAATACTAGTTATTGCCTGTGCCTGAAGGCACAGAATAATAAAAAATTGTAAACAATAAACGTATTTATATTCATATTCAAAATCAAATCATAAACATAGAGAAGAGATAAAGAAATTTAAGTATCGGTTTGTAGTGGGGGTGAGAGGTGGTGGGCGGTAATGGTGGTAGTAGGAGACGGTGATGGTTGTGGTGGGTGGTAATGACCGTGGTGGCGGTGGCGATGGTGGTGGCGGCGGCGGCGACGGTGGTGGTTGTGGCGGTAGTGGTGGCGATAGTGGTGGCGGCGACGACGATGGTGGTTGTGGTGGTGGTGGCGGTGACGGCAGTGGTGGTGGCGACGGCGACGGTGGTGGTAGAGGTAGTGGTAGTGGTAGTGGTGGGGCGGTTTCAAACACTATTTTTTTTTAAAGTATTTATGAGAAATAATTTATAGAAGTACTTTTAAAAAGTCACTCCAAACACACCCTTATGGACATATTTTTTCTATTAAATTTAGGGTATTAATCTTAGCCGTTAGATTAACTTTAAAGTAAAATTTAAAGTGATCTCAACCGCGAATAGCAAAAATCATTTTGTTTATCTTTTGAGATTTGAATTGTAAGCTACTTTATTATATAGACTAGTCATAACCCGTGCCTAAAGGCACGATAGAACAAAAAATTCGAGTCCTAAAAAATCCATATCACTATATTAAATAATAATTTTTTTTTCTTTCATTTATTTGATTAAATCATTCAAAAAATTTTTTTTACCCATTATTTTCCTAAAGATATTGACAAATTTTTCTCAAAATATGTAATTCGATAAATTTTTTTAACAGATCTATACTATCGTGTATGGATAATATATGAAATAAAAATTATGTTAAATTACAAATTAATCAAATATTAAATGGTTTAGCATATGATATAAATGAGTGATGTAATGATTTTTTAGGGGGAAATGTATAGGGGATAAAATTCAACTTCCTATGTGTTTTATTATATAGATTTGTATAGATATAAGACAATGATTGATTTATAAAAATATACCCGAGTATTTTATAGGGTAAATTTTATCCACACTTCTTATAAATAAACATAACTTTAACAACACCTCTATAAATAGACCTAAATTTAACAACACTCTCTCTTGATTCTGAAATTTCAATGCACTCCCTTTTAGTTCTATTATATTAGTCTTTATTTTGATCAATTTAATATTCAATTTTATCAAATTAATTTTATTTATTTAATTTAAACTAAATTAACATTTCATCTCATCAAATTAATACAAAATTGATCAAATTAGCATTTAGTTATATTAATTTAATATTTCATTTCATCAAATTAATATTATTTTTTTAATTTAATATTAAGTTATTATTTATTTTTATCAAATCAATATCAAATTGACATTCAATTTTATTAAATTAAACTATTTAATTTATTAAATGGAATATTAAATTCCATTAATTTTAAATTTAACCTTATCAAATTAATGTCATTTCTTTAATTTAACACCAAATGAACATTCAATTTTATTAAAACAACATTCAAATTTATTCAATTAACATTAAATTTATTCAATTAACATTAAATTCAATCAAATTAATACTAAATTAATATTTAATTTTATCAAATTAAAACTAAATTAATATTTAAATTTATCAAAATTAAGATCAAATTTATTCAATTAATATTAATTTTTATCAAATAATTTTAAATTTTATATATGAAATATGATGTGTGAGGAGCGGTTGGACGACGTTATAGATGACATATGATAGCAGATGAATTAGAAATAGATAAGATTTTGACATTGACTTTATCAATTGTAATTTTTATTATAGAAAAATCATTTTTAACTATAAAAATTATAAAAACTTGATTAAGATAGAATTTTGGGGAGACATGTGTCTGAGTTTGGAAAGAGAATCATGAAAGATGAAAGTGTGAGATACAGTCAATGTCTCAGTATAAAAACTGATCCCTTAACATAGGAAATAAAATCAGGAAAATAATGATAAGAGTTGTAATCTGTATTTTAGGGAGAGAGAGACAGAGTTGAGGAATGAGAGATCGCTTAATTGCCGGATTTAATTGGGTTGACGAATTCAATGTAGGGGTGTCAATTTTGGAAATTAAAATTTTTGAGCTGCAAAAATATTTCAAGAGCTAATGTGGTATGTCGGATCGAAACGATCTGAGACGTCAATAGCTTGAGACAGTTTGGGATAACGCCGTCCGTTGGATGATGATTTTTTTGGTTACGAAACAATCTGAGCCGCCCTTTGTCTCCAAAATTTAAAATCGTTCTACTTTATTATATAGATATTAACTACTTATATTTAAATATATTAACTACTCACTGATATTTTAATCACGTTAAATATTTTAAACATTCACTTGTGTTTTTTTAACCAAATTAAAAAAAAAAATACTTTGCACGGGTTCACCATAATTAATCCACTAGTCATAATTGAATTATGTACTTATTTTTAAATGTTAGAGGTACTGTGCATAAGGAATAAATCAGTAAAATAAATTTATTCTAAAAATGATTAATATTTCAAACACATGTCAGTGAAAAACAAATAACCTTCAATGGTGTGGAATAGGGATGGATGTAAATGAGCTAAAATGTGAAATAAAAATGAAAATCAGAAGCCAGTATAGTTTAACAAATTTTTATGTCAGTAAATACAAGCATGGATTTTTAAAATCTTTAAGGACATGTGCTTGTATCATATGAGTAGAGGTGTTAAACGTGTTGAACTAAGTGGTTATGAGTCGGGTTAAATTAGTGATGGGTGAAAAATCAATAAATCCGCATACGACACGTTTAATTAATGGGTGAAAAACTATTCGTACACGACTCGTTTAACCCGTTTAATTAAACAAATCGAATTAAGTAAGATCAGATTAACACGATAACCCTTTTAAAACCCAACCCATTAGACCCATTTAACAATTACATACACAAATGTAGTATCAAAACTTTTGATTCAATGATTCAAAAGTATTTGTTGTGTCCAGTACCCAAAAAAAAAGTATTTGGTATGTCCCATGAAGGTCTTGAAATCAAAGCTTTAGGCTGCTGGAGGTTCAGTTGGCTGGAGGCTCAGTTGGCTTCAGGTTCAGAGGCTCTGTTGTTAACCATTTTTTTTTCCTTTTCAATCTTCTGCTAGGATCCAAAGCAACAAGTGAAAGAACCTGGCCCAACACTTCGTCATCAGCCTGGTCCAAGACTCCAGCTGCTCGCTGAGTTGCTGTCGAGCTAATATACGCCAGAGAGAGAGAGAGAGAGAGGAGGAGGAGGATGAGCTTCAGTCAGCCACCATGTTGGAGGCGCAATGTCGAAGGATCGAGTCAAGAATAGAGAAAATTAGGGTTCGAAATCAGGGAAAGATGACTTATATATTTTTTGTGGTGGACACTAAAAAAAAAATATGGCTAATTTTTTTAAATAATTATTAATTTTATTTAAATGGGTAAACAGGTTGACGTGTCTCACCCAAACACGACTCGTTTATTAAACGTGTTTGACGGGTCAATCCGTTTATTACCCGAACTTGTTAAGGTCTCATCCAAACCCACTTAATTCGTGTCGGTTAATCGTGTCGTGTCGGACTTTGACAAGCCTACATATGAATTGTGTGGTCTACAATTATTATTTTTTATATTTTTAATGGCAGAAATATCATTTCTTCAGTTACTCTATCTATTCTTCCTCTTTTGCTCTTCTCTATTTTCCATCTTACTATCTCTGACTTACCTCTTTTCCTTCGATTATAATAATTAGGTCAACAAATTAAGCCAGATTTTTAAGTTCAAAAAATATTACTGGTTAATTATTTTCTCTTTTCTCTTTTTCACTAATAACTCTCTCTTCCATCCTTCTCTATTCTATATCGCATCATTAGATCTTTCTTTCTCCTCTCTCTTCCCGTCTCCCTCTTCTACATCTTTTTAAAATTTTGTCTCTCTCTGGTCTCTCTTTCATCCAACTATTTCTCTCTTCTCTCACTTCGTTCAATACTCTCCTTTAATTATCTTCTCTCTATTTTATTCTATATATCTTTATTCTCCATTGCTGTCTTATCCTTCTCTTACTCTTCTATTCTCTCTCTTTTTTACCATGTATTGCTGAGAGGTTGTATAAATCGTTGTCTTCAAGAAAATCATCTATTGTCGTTATAAATCCGAAAGATTCATGGTGATGATAGTCTTGTGCGGTTTATGTTGGCAACATTTGTTTGCTTCACCGGTAATGACCACTATAATGGGTTGATATTTGACAGACTTCATTCATCTTTTTTTTCAATTTATTTAGTTTGTTCACTGATTCACTGTCAGTAGATAGTGACGGTCATAATGTGTATACATACTAATCCAATGTCAATGGATAGTGACAGTGTGAAAATTCCAAATTCATTGCCAATGGATAGTGACAATGTGTAGACATGCGAATTTTAATTTCCAAATTCTAGGAAAATAGACAGTCTGTCCAAATTCTTTGCGCGCATATGTTTGTGTGTATATGTTTGCCATCTTTGTCTTCGTGCATGAGTTTTTCTTATGGGAAATGCTATTTGAACCTAATTTGGGGACTTTATTTAGAGACTTAATGATGTACAATCATTGGATTGGTTGTGGGCTCCATATAACATTGGAACTCACAACTAATCCAATGGTTACATTGAAACCATATCATTAGGTCCCTAAATAAGGTCCCCAAATTAAGTCCCTCTAGCATTGCTATTTTCTTATTGTGTATGAGTGTGTGTTGATATCGTCCTATCAATATTTGACCTCATTTAACTCGAAGATTCATTCTAATCTTGGGATACCATTTTATTTGCTCAGTAAATTTATCTATAAATTTGTTGCGATAACTTTACTCCAAACCTCGAAAGCTCTAATAGTAATAGTTTTTTTTTTCTTTTTTCGGAAGATAAATTGTAATAAAACAAAACAGATATACAAGGATAATCACCCACAAAATGTACAATGAAGTCACATAGGACTCAAAGACAAACATAAAAAACCCAAAAAGCCAAGACTCAAAACACAAATCTGTAAGAGATGCCCTGAGTAAGAGCATCTACCACAGAATTATTGACAAAGAATACATTGGTAGAGAAAAAATCAAAGCATGAAACCAATTCATCAAAGAGGTAGAACAGGTTTGCTTCAAAGAGCATCTCCAACTTGTTTTCCAGATTTTGAAGTTCCTCCACGCTCAAACTAGAGAGTTCTTCTCCCAATATTTGCCTGTAGCTTTCTTGCAAGTAGTGCAGCTGTTGCCCCAAGCTTTCTGCTTCCCATTGCCAAAGCTAGACTTCAGAAATAGGACTCAACAATTGATGCACCACTTTTTGTTGGTGGTAACGTTTAATTACAGAGTTCATGATGACAGTAAACACCCATCCATTACAAGAGAGAGTTAAAAACACATCTTAACCAAGAGATATGAATTCTAAAGAAAGTGCCGGCCTTGAGTTGGTAAGGGACAACACATTCAAAAAAATGTCATGGGATAAGACAATGGGTTGGTAATTGCCACTGTTGAGCCACTTGTTGATTCTGATAGGAGTTCCTAAACTTCAAGGACATCATCCTTTCCCTGATAATTTGCAAAATGCTGTACATAGTTGATTCAGGATCTTTAAATTCATTCCTAAACAACCTGCTGTTTCTTTCTCTCCAGAGGCAGTACACTGTGGCTTGAAGGCTCAATTTCTGCAACACTGTCAATATAAATTTGCCTTTCCAATGTTGAGCAGCCCAATCAATAAACACCAGCCATGTCCTGGGTTGCCAAGTTTGAGTGAGCATATTCTGTAGATGAAGCCAAACACTATGAGAATAGGTGCACTCAAAGAAAATGTGGGCATGTGTTTCAGTAGCCTCTCTACACATAATGTAGTTTGTACCCACACTAGGATTAAAAATCATATCCTTAGTATTGAGTCTTTCATAAACAACCAACCATAATATGAAACTCATTCTGAGAATTGCTTGTGTGAACCAAACCAGTTTAAACCATGACACTTTTGGGTTTGGGTTCCTAATGAGTTCCCATGCAGATGCAGCAGAGAACTTGCCATTGAAAGAAGGAGCCCACTTGACACTATCCACTTTGGCTTGGTTTGGGGCATAGGAAGGCATAATGCTTGATATATCACATAAATCAACTGTTGGAGATTGCGGCCACTGCCACTGGTTGTTACATATAATTCTGCTCACTTTAGCTTTCTTTGATAATCCAGAATCAACAATAATTCTATGGTTCCAATTCAAAATAAGAGGTCCTCTTGGGTGCCAATTGTCATACCATAGACTTGTCGTCTCTCCATTCCCGTATTGTGTGGATCAAGTGAGGTCTAATCCGGTCTCTCAACTTTAACAAATTCTGCCAATTCCATGAACTGCTGCTTGATGGCCTTACCTCCCAAAGGCTCCTCTCTTTCAAATGGTAAGTGTGAATCCATTTGGCCCATAAGTTCTCTTTGTCCTCATAAAGAACCATAAATGCCTCAACATGAGAGCTGCATTCCAAACTTTCAAGCATTTAATACCTAGACCCCCTTCTTGCTTTGGCCTACACACATCCTTCCAAGCAATTTTGGCCCCAGTAGTTTTAAGATTAACCCCCTTCCATAAAAAAGCACGCATGATTTGTTCAACTCTATCTAAAACTTGTTGTGGTAAGGTGAGGTGAGCTGCCCAATAAATATGTATGCAAGAAAGGACAGAGATGATGAGTTGCAACCTGCCTGCATAAGATAAGAATCTATTAGTCCACCCCTTCACTCTACTTTCAATTTTCTCAATGAGGGCTGTGGAGTGTGAGATTTTCAATCTAGTAGAGACGAGAGGCACTCCTAGGTATTTGATAGGGAGGCTGCCCACAGGGAAACCCCAAATTAACTTGATATGCTCCATATCTTGTGGTTGGATTGCATCCATGAAAAGATTACTTTTGGTAGCATTGGCTTGTAGACCAGACACCCACTGAAACTGGTCAATATCCATCTTCAATGTAGAGACATAGCTAACATCCCCATGACAAAACATTAGCAAGTCATCAGCAAACGTTAACTAACAGAGCTTCACCTTCTTGCACCTCCAGTGGTATTTAAACTTGTTATTAGACCTGGTGTTATGTTGAACAATCAGCGTAAGCACTTCCATGGCCATAATAAAGAGGTAAGGGGAAATAGGGTCCCCATGCCTCAATCCTCTCACATTTCAAAAAAAGTCTTCAAGTTCTCCATTAATGTTAACATAGAACTTATGAGAAGTAATGCAGGACCATATCCACTTCCTCATCATAACTGGAAAATTAAAGGCACCTAAAGTGTCCATCATAAAGTCCCAATCCACTATATCATAGGCCTTCATAAGGTCCACCTTGACAGCACATCTGGGTGACCCTCCATCTTTATGGTAATCCCTCATAATCTCTTGGGACAAAAGAATATTATCACTGGTCCTTCTTCCATGGATGAATGCTAATTGATTGAGGCTAATTATATCCTTCAGAGCATCTTTGATTCTATTAGCAATAAGTTTTGAGATAGCTTTGTAAAACACATTGCAGCAGGAAATAGGCCTAAACTCCCCCATACATGATGCATTAGGGAATTTAGGAACCAATGTGATGATGGTGGCATTGAACTCCTTCAATAGGATCCCATTAGAAAATAATTCTTTTATGGCAGCTGTAATGTCCTCTCCAATAACAGGCCAAGCTTTCTTCTAGAAATAGGCATTGAAACCATCTGGTCCAGGTGCCTTTTGGTCATTAAAAGAGAAGAATACTTCCTTTATCTCCTCCGTAGTAACATCCCTTACCATATCAGAAGCTTGTTGTTCTGATAACTTCTGTTGCACAATGCTCTCCAGTAATCTACTCCTATCCTGTGAGTTTAATGTAGGATTCTTGGTTCCCAGCAGTTGTTGGTAAAAAGAAATAGCCTCCTGCTTAACAACCCTTTCTCCCTTAATAAAATCACCATATTCTGTTTGCAAGGATAAAATCTTCTTTCTATTCATTCTCTTTGTTATGGTTTTGAAAAAGTAACTTGTGTTTTTGTCACCTTCATTTACCCACAAAACCCTAGACTTCTGTTTAAGGAAAGATTCCTCAATTGTAGTAGCTGTTCAGTAGGTAGCAAGAAGTTGCCTCTCCTCAAGTCTCAGATTATTGTTAAGTGGATCAGTAGCTAACCCTCTCTGGCAGTTTTCTAAGGCCTCTTTTGCTTCCCTTGCCCTATCTGAAATATCACCAAGCTCTCTGCTCTTTGTCTTGAATGATTCCTTGAGTTTCTTCAATTTGCAGCACACCTGGTATTGTAGAGTTCCCTGGATGGGCTCCCTCCAAATCTGTTCAACCATAGGTAGAAAGTCCAGCCTCTCAACCATGAAGTTAAAAAACTTGAAAGGACTCATTCTTTTCCTTTTTTCTTGACCAATCTTAAGTAAACCAGGGCTATGATCTGACATTCCTGGTGGCAAAAAAATAGCTTCAGATTGTTGAAATATGATATTCCATTCTTCATTCACCAACACCCTATCCAGTTTCATGACAATACACCCTGCTTCAATTATGCGATCACTCCATGTAAATAGGCAACCAGAGAACTTAATATCCACTAATTCAGCTCGTTGTAAACAATCATAAAAGTCTTCATTGGATTGGCAACATCTGCCAGAACAGCCCATTGATTCTTGAGTGTGTCTAATGGCATTAAAGTCCCCTAGAATTGTCCAGGGTAAAGAGGCAAACATTCCAGCATGATAAATCAAATTACCCCAAAGATGTCTTCTATCTTGTTCCTCATTAGAGCCATACACAAAGGAAGCATAAAAAAAGTCATTTGTTTCCAAGTGTTATACAAAACAATGAATAACTTGCTCAGTTGTAGAGATTTTATTCACTTTCAAAGTATGAGGGTTCCAACCAACCCAAATCCTTCCTCTATTGTGGCAATTGTAATTGTCCACATGCTCCCATTGTCCAAACACATTTCTCATAGCCACATCCTTATTAATACTTCTAATCTTGGTTTCCACTAGACTTAATAAGTCCAAGTGTTGATCCCTGATCAATTTCCTAACTTCTCCCTGCTTCCAGGGTTTATTCAACCCTCTCACATTCCAACAAGAAACTTTTAACATAATGGCAGAGGTTTTTTGGATTTGAGCTGCTCCAACACCTTTCCTTTCCCCTGTTTAATGCCTTTCTTCTTTACCTTCTTCTTATTATGTTCTCCCTCAAGCATATTCTCAACCTCTGGTTTGTGCCCAATGGATTCAACCTCCATTACTTGTCTCTTGATAATAGCAACATCACCACTATTAGTACTAGGGGCTGGGGATAAATCCACAACAGTTTCAGCTCCTTCTAAATTTAAGCTTTCAAATTTGTTAGGGGACTGAAATGGCTTAGCAGACTGCTCTGCATGATTTTTATCACTCACAATAATAGTAGTGATAATGTTAGTAGTTACTTGGGTTTCATCTTGTGATCCATTTGAACACTGGTTGGTAACTGACCTGACATCATTACTACTACTGGCAACCGTATTTCCCACTTGAGGTATGATTTTCCCAGATCGTGGAACCTCTATGGATCCTCCCACATCCCTCATTGGGGGTTATAATGACTTTCCCCTTGTCCCTGCTACTAGTAGTATTCATGTCTGACTTCGCCTGAGAAGATTGCTTTGCTCCTATTTGTGAGCAATAACTTTATTTGTGACCAAACACTTTACAAGAATGACAAACACTAGGCTTCCATTGATACTCCACCTTTATTTCCACCTTCTCTGTTTTGTCTTCCAAATCCATCCTCAAATTAAACGCCTCCACAAGATTGACATCTGCACTCACCTCAATGCAAATCCTTGCAAAGTTAAGCTTTTTCTGTTGGTAGTCATGGTGTCAGCATACAAAGGGGTACCAACTGTACTAGCAATATGGCTAAGCCCATCCTCACTCCAAAATTGCAGTGAAATATTATATAACTTGACCAAAAAGGAATGGTGGAGTGATCATTTTTGGTAAATAACTGGTCAGGGGTCCATTTCTTCAAAATGAGTGGCCTCCCTGAGAATAACCAAAGGCCAGCCTCAAACACCTTAGTTCGGGATTCATCATCCATGAACTTAAAATAGTAAAATCCATTTCCATCTGCAAGAACCTCCAACAAACTCATCCTATCCCAAACCTTGTGAGCAATGAAGCTAACTGTGGAATTGGGCAACTTCCTCTCTATAAAATACCCCACCAAGCAGTTTTGCCACTCAAGGCATCCCTGTTTTTCGATTTCTGATGGTGGCTTGACAACAATTCTATCATTTTCTTTGCAAGGTTTGAAATACTTTAGCCTTATGATTTGTTATTTTTCCCCATTAGCTGGGTTTCCTTCTTGAGGGTTACCTCCTTTGCCTACCTTCACAACTTGGCTCCAAGACCCCTTGGGTGGACCTTGTCTCTGTTAACTGTTACTCGCTAGTGTTGGTGCCTCTTTGTGTAGGTCCAACTGAGCTATGGCTTTGGATTTCCCTTTTCTAATAGAAGCATGTGCTTTACCCTCGGGGTTAGTATCAACTTCATTAATTTGGCTGTGGGTTGCCCCTTTTTGTTTCCCTGTCTGCCCTTGGCCCTCCGAAGCTGCTTCTTCATCAAACATCAAGGAGGGGTTAATGTCTTGGTTTTTATTTGGATTAAGTGACTGATTGAATGATTCCATCTATAAAGTGAGCTGACAAATGAGTTAGTTAATGGGTGTGAGTAGAGGAGGAAAAATGGTTGGGTGAGGCATTAATGCAAATGGGTGTCAGATCGAACGATTTGGGTAGATATCTGGAAGTGGGGGAAGTAACGAAGAAAGGGAAATGATGTTTAGGTTGGTTGATTTAGGGATTTTGGTGTCAGAAGTGAGAAGGACTGTGGGATGTATTAGGGGTTTGGTTGTAACGTCGTTGCTAAAGCAAAAAAAATTAGGGCAAGGTGAGAAGTAATGAAGGTGGGTGGGGCAGCCGAAAACAGAGGATAGGGTATTCAGTGAAGAAGAGATAAGAGATAGGTGCAAGGAGATCTCAACAATGGTGATTCTGGTTCAAGGTGGGAGAGACGGAAAAAACAGAGGAACCATCAGATCTTGTTTCCCAGTTTTTCAATTCCTAATAGTAATAGATGTTTTCTTTAGATAGTCACCATCAGCTGGCATGTGATGTTTAGACATAAAATTGAGTCCTTCTACATGTGCAAAGCCAGCTGCTATTATTTTATGACGGTAGGGACTATTACTTCTATTACTGATAAAAAATACATCAAATTATTTTTTAGGTGTTTCAACTGCAATATAGGTAGAAGGAGAAGCTCTTATGTATAACATTCGAAAATGGTGAATTGAGATAGAGTATATTGATGATCACGTAATAGAAAAATAAAAAGATAGAAAGTAAGAGTGATAATTTTTATCCTTCAAGAGAAGATTCTTCCTTCTTTCCTTTGTATTCGGTAGGAGGGATGGAAATAAGAAGACTTGATTGATTTATTTTTTTTTGTTTTGTTACAGGATATCTAGGCTTGCATTGATTATTCACTCAAACTTGGACTTGACCCCAAAAATCCGAGTAGGTTTAAACCACCATACTGACGCATGACGAAATAGCAGACCCTTAAGGGGTACGAGAAATGTTGAACATAAGACATTTTGTTTGCAAGATGCCAGACTTGACCACTGAATTATCTTTAAGGGTTAATTTATTTGTGTTTGGTAGAATGAAAAAGTGAAAAGATAGAAAAAGTATAAATACATATTTTACCATTGTATCTATATACGAAATTAATGTTTACATAATGTGTAATAGATAAATAAGATATATGAATATATTAAATAATATAAATTTAAATACCATACATTTTAACAAATATAATTAACTTTTCATCAACTTTTTCTCTTGATTTTAGAGGGAGAGATTTTAGTGAATTGGAAGAAAGACTAAGAGACTGTTTGATAACACTATTTAAAGCTTAAAACTGAACAGTTCAAACACTTAATAAATTAAATCTGTTTGATAACCTAAAACTCACATCACTTAATATTTTAAACTAAAATTTTAAGTAATAACTCACCTACTTATCACTTAATGCTGAAAATATTAGTCAGTAAGGATTTTATCCATTTCTCACAATTGACAAATATACCCTCAATTTATTTTACACTTTTAACTTTTTATGCATCAAAACACAATAAAAGTATGACCAACATCAGTACTCAAAGAAACCCGGCGCACCACACTCTCTCAAAGGGAACAAAATTAATAATATTGAATAAAAGATCTTCCAATTCTAAGGCTTATAACCTTATTTATAGTACTAAAGTCATAATCCTTGTAAGCCAAAAAATTCTAATACTAATAAAATATGAAAACTATTCCTAATAGACTAAATGAATATGATTCATAATAAAAAAAACAATACTAATCTAAATAGAAAACTTAATAAAAAAAAAATAGCCCTAAAACTGAGGCAAAATATTTAATGAATAAAAATAAAAATAAAAATAGAATAATTGCTAATTCTTATCCTACATCAATTTTTCAATACCCACCACCACCATTGTGTCACCACCACTACCACCGCTGCCACCGTTGTGTCGTCGTCACCACCACTACTATTGTGTCACCGTCGCTACTGCCGCTATCATCACCATTATGTTGTCGCCCTACCACCACACCACTGTCGCCACCACCATTGTGTCGCCACCATCATCACCACCATTGTGTCGTCGTCACCACCACTACCACCACCACCATTATGATGGTGGTGGTAAGAATAAGATAGTTGCAGATAGATGGTTAAAAAAATGGCAAATGTCAAACAGTTTGAGTCAATTCTGATGATGCACAAAATAGACTTATGTACAATCAACAGTCGAGTGTATGATTCAGTATAATTAATGAAACAATCAATAAAATAATTAATGAAGGAGACAAATATTGGATCAACACAAGCAACACACAGATGTATAATAGTTCGGTCAGTATGACCTACTCCACTCTGGAGACGACAACGGTGGTCGATGGTCTTTATTGATGAAGTAGTTGGTAAGAGAGAGAGAGCAAGAGTATGCTATTGGTAGCTATGAGAGAGATAGCTGTGTAAGGTGTGTAGAGAGATAACCGTGTAAGGTGTGTAGAGAGATACCTCTCATGTGGAGAAGACTTGCAATTTATAGACACAGAGCCTTGATTGAGGCGGTGGCGTAAAAGGGTAGGTGACTAGTCCTTCAGAGTGGATAGCTACAACTAAGGATTGGTACAATCAGAGATAGTCTTGATCTTGGAGAGTGACTATCCTGGTAATTACTCCTCACGTGTGCTAATCTTCCTAAACTCCTTGAACTTTGGTCTGAGCCGAATTCATGAACTAGACTTGACTTGTCTTGTAGCTAATTTGGACTTACTTCATGAATTGGGCTTGACCCAGCTGAATCTAGGCTCATCAAATTCAATAATTAAATTTCAGTTGATACCAAACAATCTGCGAATTAAAAAATTCAATATTTAGATTTTAAAAGTTCAGCATTCAGTTTTCAATTTTATCGAACACCACCTAATTCATCCACTTTTTTATCCATTTTATTTTTCTTCTTTACCAAATATAATATTTTATTTATACTACAAACGTTTTATCCTTCAATTTTCCTATCATACTAGCCAAAGCAGTTGAAGTAACGGTGAATAATCCTTTTGGTGACATTTCAATGGTCAATGGTCCTGTTTTTAAAGTAAAGTCACCTAAAGAGTAAATAAGACTGCTTCTCAGCCAGCCCTGATAAACAGCTAGCGTTCCAATTAGTTCATTTCCGACTATTTTATTGAGTCAAATATGCAGACAACTTCAGAAAGATTATTTTCAAAAGTAATTAATCATAGGTTACTTACTTCACGTCATTAAACTTAAGAAATTCAACAGACTGCTCTGCCCTTTCATTTCTTCTTCCTGTAGCATGTATTAATCACTCAACACCATTTCACAGGTAACGTTTGTTGATGTCAAATCTTTAGGGTAATCTAGTGGTTGAATTTAATATTTAATAACTCAGAGGTCTTATATTTAATTCTTTCTCACACCCCTAACTCAAGTTATGATGACCAACCACTGAACTAGAGGGAATAGTCGGTACAAACTTGAACACCCTATTATATAAATTTTTTTTGATGATGTCTGGTTACGATATTGAAATATTATTATCTAGTATCGTATTTTTGCTTTTCATTTAATGAAAAACTGTCACATGTAATTTTTTTGTGTTTTATTATTATTTTTTTTTATCAATGATTATAAATTATCTAAATCAAAATCAATGACTCCTAATTAAATTCCAGTGTGACAACTCTGCAATACCGTAGCCTTATCCCATTTCGTAAAATGGTCTCTTCCTTCAAAATTCATTTTTCTGCCTTTTGAAACTATCCTGATGCCGTGCCCTAAAAAGTTGAAGAGTTTACTTTTTTCGTCTAAGTCTAATCGTATGTATAGTATTACATACAAGCATGTTACATATATATTAGTAAGGGTAATCCGTACTTGAAGACACGGTGAAATGTGAATGATTTTAAGAGAAATGTTAGTAGTCGTTTGGATTAATCTATTTGAGACAATCGGATAGACTTATTGAAGTCTACCACATTTTATATTATAAATTTACATATAACCTGCATATTGATTACTTCTATCAAACAGCCATTAAGGTGGCGTTTACGATAATTTAAAAAAAGTACTTGTTGGGTAAATTACACTTTATCCTATCGAATTATTACCATTGTTTCATTTTGCACCATCAACTAAAATTTTTATCATATTGTACTCTAAAGTATCAATTTTGTTTCATATCACTGCAATTGATAATGAATGTCAATTTTTTGACATTAAATATGCATGTAAGTGGTTTGTACTGTCAATAAACAATTTCCTATTACAAATGCGCAGGTCAAAAATAAAAAAAATACATATTCATGACTTTGCCCTTCCTAAGTTCCAAATTTTTTCCTCTGGCCGACCTTCTTTTTTTCCCCAGCAATCATATGGTTGCAAAAGAGGTAAAATAAAGTTGTACTAAGCATTTGGCGGAAAGTTCTTTGGGGTTTCCCTCCCTCCTTTGAAAGATTTTCAAATTTGTCATTATTAATTGGAGTGATATGAAATAAAATTGATACTTTTAGGTGTAATATGAGAAATTTTATAGTTAAGGATACAAGGTGAAATAAAGATAATAGTTTAAGGGAATAAAGTATAATTTACTCAAAAATTTTTTTTTTTTGGAACGGGTGGCTTTAGAAGTATAAAAATAGAGTAATACTATTTAGACCTAAAAATCTGACATAATGATGTGGCTTCAGTAGAACTATTGGATTAACACCAAGTTCTAATGTTTGATAGAGCTCACAGTCAATCCAAAGGCTATAGTGCATTAGGTTAGTAAATTAATTCTCAATAGCATTGCTCATAAAAATATACTTTCGTTTTTTGTCCTTTTTTTCACTTCAAAACTTGCTTAAAGAATGTAAGCAAACTGTACGTTGGAATTTCCAATCTTGGCTATACTTGGAGTCAGATCATGAGAGAGTTATCTCTCATGAATATCCTAATCTCGGCGTAGATAGCTGACTTGCTTTTGATTGGACCGAGGAGTGGATTAATCAAAGTACGTAAAAGCTGACCAGACACCCTGACCATTAAACTAAAAAACCAAAAAAATAATAATTAGAAGAATGTACTACAAAAATGTGGTCTGTCATGGCTTTCTACCCCACGGCCTCATTACATATAGCTTAGAATTGGAGAGGAAAATCCCTCGTAATAATAGTCCTGAAATTCTGCCTTTGTAGTTTGTATTCATAGGAAGGCTACTTCTACTACTCGAAAGGAGATCACTAGTATGGTAAGGTGCCTCATTACATATACTTAAGTTTTTAGATAGACATGAATTCTAAGCATTTATATTGGATCTTGTATCATTGGATTTCCTGTATCCCAACAAGTATTATCAGAGCCGATGACTAATGATCCTAGTTTAAGTCTCTAAGCAATATAGCATGCCTAAATTGATGAGGATCTTAAGAAGATTGAGATGAGCTCTTGCAGTTGGAGTCATGATAATGTCTTGTATGCAATTTAGGATAGGATGTGGACCGAGACACAGACTCTTGATAGAGGGAATGTGATGATTCATAAGCACAAATAAAATATCTTGATTCTTAAAAGAGTGAATTCTTGTAATAAGTGGGTTTTGCTTTGATAGAATGGTGAAGCGATTGACCACTAAATCTCCTCTAGAACGTGACAAGACGCAAAAGTCGAGACATGAACTCTTAAATAGAGCAAGTGTTATTGATGAGAGTGGGTAAAATATCTTGGTTCTTAGAAGATAATGAGCCCTTACAAAAAGTGATTAGAACGACTCTTGTACAGAGTGGTGGATCAGATTCAAAGGAGCCTGTTGGATATCACATCTTTTAGCCAACTTCTCGATCTTCCTTCCGAAACTGTCATAGAAGTTGATATAAAAACGGTGTCAATTGGATTTTCACGTGAGCTGCATGTTATAACTTGAAACCAAAGCCACCGTCCATGAATTCCAAAGCAAACTCATTTCTTGCATTCAATAGATTTGAAGAAGCAAGCAAAGTAGTTGACCAACAAATTAAGAATTAAACATGGTTTCTTCGGATTCGTAATGCTATATATACTTCTTCTTTTTGATCATTCTTCAGCACTTTCTGAAACATTTCATACTTACCGAATATCGATACTCTATTTTTTCTTTTTCTTTTCCATTAGTAAAGGCATTGATGGAGGAGGAAACAAGAAGTATGAAGAAGATTCGGCCTCCAACTTATGGGAATCTTATTACAATTCTCAGTATTGATGGAGGAGGAGTTAAAGGGATCATCCCTGGTGTTATCCTCTCATACTTAGAATCTCAACTTCAGGTAACATTTCATTTCATTATAACTAATTGTATGATCAATAGCAACTTTGTATGTATTTATTACGAATCAACATGCATGGCTTAATCACTAGGTTTCTCATGAGCTTAAAATCTATGTTATGGAAGTGCAGGAGCTAGATGGTCCAGACTCAAGGCTCGCAGATTATTTTGATGTGATTGCAGGAACGAGCACAGGTGGTCTCATAACGGCCATGGTGACTACACCAAATGAAAACAATCGACCTTTATATGCTGCAAATGAAATAGTTCCTTTTTATTTTCAGCACTCGACTAATATTTTCCCCCAAACAAGGTAAAAAACGACAAAAAAACATGATTTTTTTATGTGTTTCTGAGTCTGTTAACACGAATAAATATTAATATAAGGTAATCACTGTAACATGGTGTCACCATTTAATAAGAAACAATCAAGAGCAATATTATTGTGACACAATTTATGAATATAATGATTGTAATTATTAGATTATCGATATCTACTATCAATTTAGTGATCACAATTTATTATGTCCCTAAATTATGTTATTAAATTATGTCCTAATAGCATTAGTAAACAATTAAACATAAAAAGTTAACCATACTTCTTTACATGTTACATTTAAGGGAGGTAGTGAATTGGGTGAGATTCGCTTGTTCATTTATTGATTTTTTATTATAGATTGTGACAATGATTGTTGTGTTTTCCTTTGAATCTTCAAAATCATCATAGAGGACCACTTGCCGGGATCATAAAGTTATTCAAGTCTTTAACTGGACCTCAATATAATGGGAAGTATCTTCACAAGCTGATAAGGGGCACCCTAAGCAGCACAAGGTTGCACCAGACTTTGACTAGTGTTGTTATTCCAGCTTTTGACATCAAACATCTCCACCCTACTATCTTTAGCTCATACGAGGTGCTCTCTCTCTCTCTCCACACACCCACACACAGGAAATATTTGTGTTACTAATAGAAGACTTTGTCATGCAGGTGACGAGCAACCCTCTCAAGGACGCTCTGCTATCAGACATATGTATCGGCACGTCGGCGGCGCCAATTTTTTTTCCTGCCTATTATTTCAAGAACACAGACGCACAAGGGAATGAAAGTGAATTCAACCTCATTGATGGTGGGGTGGCTGCAAGTAACCCGGTAGCTAATTCCTTTAATGGACAACATCTCAATTGAGATCGTGTCCATTACATATTTTTTTAATTTCAATGGAATTATACATCACTTATCATCGATTCGATTGGGACCCACTATTTATAAGTGGGCTCCTCATCTATATAACTAATTAACCAAATGACTCATGTTATTCCGTGTGCATATAATTCCAGACTTTGGTTGCCATCAGCGAAGTAACCAAACAAGTGCTGAAGGAGAACCCAGACTTGTTTCCAATCAAGCCCTTGGACTATGGTCGTTACTTGGTGATCTCAATAGGGACAGGCACCGCAAAAGATGAACAGAGATACAATGCAAAAATGGCTTCCGAGTGGGGACTTCTAAGCTGGTCTTTTAAAGGTGGATCACCTCCATTAGTAGATGCTTTTAATCAAGCAAGTGCTGATATGGTTGATTTCCACAACTGTGTGGTTTTTGAGGCACTTCGTTCACAAGATAACTATCTTCGAATCCAAGTAAGCTTACCTATTTAAAGAGTTGTGGCTTTTGGAAAAGAACATGAAACAAGTCTATAAATAAAGTCCTAGACTTCATTCAAAAATCACATTTAGTTCTCTACAACTGATCTCTTCCCCCCTCTCTACCTTCTAGAATAAAAAATTGTTCAAGGAAATTCTTTCAAAGTTTTTTGATTTTGCTAATTGTAATTCTTTACTCAACATGTTTTGTTCGGGACGACTTTGCCTGTAACTCTTTATGAACTCTTATGAGTAGGAGCAATTTACATTCTAAAGAAAGTGTCTTTAGATACACCTCATAATTAACCATTTTCTTTTGCAAATTTCTTTCCACCATATGCATACACACTGTACCAACATTATTGTTATTGTATTGTGAAACACCCTTTGCCTATGAAAAACTGTTAAAATTAGTAATTGTTTTAGTTTTAATCAGTGACACCCTAAAAGAGGTTTTAAATTCTAACTCTATTTTTGTTTATTTTTTGTACTTAATTGAGTCAAATAAATGAGATATTGCCATCTCTCATTACACATATAGATCACAAGTTATTTATACCTCATCTCTCAAACAAGAAATTCAAATTCAATTTTGGTATACCTTAAAGCACACCATTGTGAAATACTTTACATAGGCATTTGTATACCATCTAAGTTTGTATAAATTTCAAGACACACTTATAGAATTGGCTAAGTTTTATTATTAACTACAAAACTTGCAGGATGACACCTTAACCGGGACCGTATCCTCTATTGATGTGTCTACAAAAGAGAATCTGGAAAATCTTGTAAAAGTTGGTGAAGAACTGTTGAAGAAACCAATCTCTCGTGTGAATCTAGACACCGGTCGATATGAACCAGTTGAAAATGGTGGAACCAATATGGAAGGACTCAACAAGTACAAATAATCCTTTGTATTTCATACATTTTAGCTCTTAAATCTTGTAATTATTAGGGACTTAATGCCCACCTCTACTAATTATAGTTTTCTTATGCTTTTCCAGGTTTGCAAGATTACTTTCAGATGAAAGGAAACTTCGGGAGTCAAAATATGTTGACATCCACCAACTTAAAATCAGTTGATAATATCTTTACATTTCTACCTCAATTTCTGTAATGGAAGAAATATAACTATGTACAAATGGGTATTATTATTTTTATTACCAATGTTAGATTTCAACAATGTAAAAACTCAATTGAACGGTCGTTTTTCTTTCTTTTTATTGAATTTTCCTCCATTCCTACCGAACAATTATCTCTGATACTTGGTATCATTTGGGAATGAGAGTTTGTCCAGTTCTGAAGTGATGTGTGAAATGGCACCAGAATTAGTAAGCCATATACACGAGTTGTGTTGTAAGAGACAATCATGGCAGCAGTAGTGAGCTTGGGTGAGGGACCATGACTTTGATAAGAATAATCCATTCTGGGATAACAGTCAGTTACGTTGCACCAGGTATAGGTTAGACATGACCCTCCTCAATGAGGTTTTGAACAAAATGGAGTAACATGAATTTGAAAATGATATGATTTTTTAACATTAGTAAATGCTTAGGTATGAGTGTGAAAAATGAATACCTCTCGGTGAAACACAACAAACTCTTTTAAAAGGATTGAATGAAAAAATGATTGATTTTATTTGTTTTTCTTTATTTCTTGATGATACCAATTGTTATAAAATCAGATAGTTTATGATCTAATTTTGTTAAGATGTCAGATCATGTAGATTTTTAATTTATAAGAGACCTATACGGATTTGATTAAGAGGAAAAAGGTTCTAGACTTGGAGTGTTAAATGCACTAGCTAGACATATTGTCTTCAACATGACACGAAAATCGCACGATCCAACACGAATCCTAATTCACAAGCAGAATTATTGGAGTTGGATGTAAAACTTGATGAGCTCCAAAAAATTAGAGTGAGTACATGCTCTTTGTCTCACGAAAATCTTTTCAAAATTTTCTTCAACCCTATGTTCTTTAGGAGACATCGACCTTTCATATGTTTATAATTACTTGTTTGGGTTTAATATCAACGAATTCTAATGGTAAACATGTGGGTCGACCTATAAAATTAATGAGTGTATACGAATCCTGCTAAACACGACACAAATTTACTGAACACAGTTTTTATACGGGACGAATCTAATATGACATAAAAGCAAATACACAGGATTATAAATAAATCAAGTATGAGTTAAATAAACTTTGACACAATTCAATTTAAACATGACGTAGATCTAGTTTATGTCGAGGCTACTACTAACTTGTGGTAAAATGCCTATGATCGAACACCACCGACATGTCAAGATCCAAATTTATTTCCCATAATGGCCCTGTCCCCTAATAATATCGTTCTAATTAATCCTCCCCAAACTATTATACTGACTAAAGAAATTCTTTCCAAAAATTAATAATTATATCTTAAGAATGTTCTTCACGTCATTTTGTCGACTCAGGCAGGAACTGCATAAATGCAATTTAGGTTTGGTCCATGTACAAAACCTATAGGAGATAATGTTATATATTTCATTTGACCTTTCACATTTCTTATCTTACTGTTTTAAAAAAATTGTATATACCTAACATTCTCCATTTATATAGTATTAAGATTCTCTCAACTACGAAGTTAATTGGTGCCAAAGTCAAGAATTAATTTCTCATGTATCTCGTAGAGAATTCTTTTGTATTCTTCTTTCGGACTTCTCTTCACCTTTCGTACACACTTTCTCTTTTGCTATAAATTTTTTTTTTTTTTCTCAAAACCACCCAATGTGGGTGGGGGGTTTGGCAGGACCCCTACCAGTATATAAAACTAAACGAAAAAATGTACAAGGGAGGAGGTCATAAAGCCAAGCCTCCAGAAGTGGAAGAAAGTCCAAAAAACGAGGTGACTCACCACCAAAAGCATGAAAAATAAATAAATAGAA
Source organism: Ilex aquifolium (assembly GCA_951799425.1). Taxonomy (NCBI): domain Eukaryota; kingdom Viridiplantae; phylum Streptophyta; class Magnoliopsida; order Aquifoliales; family Aquifoliaceae; genus Ilex; species Ilex aquifolium. Next base: position 7,623,983 of record OX637391.1, read on the forward strand.
AAGCAAAGTGAGAATTCCCCTCTTTTGCTATAGATGAATTGTTCACAATTTATAAGAGCTAGGTTATTCATGACAATAGTGATTCGTCGAAGTATAACATAAAAAGTCGATATTCTCAGCATTCAGCTATCAATTGAAATTACAAGTATCATCTAGGTCGTGATCTGAGTTTTAAGCGAGGAAAATCAAATTAACACACAATCTTAGACCAATTGCAAAATTACTGTAAGAGATGGCATATTTTTATAAGCCAATTATATTAATCTAGCATTTTCACAATTTCAACTTAAATTTGTGATTTCCCACAAGTTAACCTGACCTATTCCAAATGCTATGTATAATCTTTTATAACTTGATTGCCGCCTCTCGATAGGTCATACACGACATGTATATACATTCTAATTCTTGGTTGCTGCTTTTTGTAATCAGACAAAAAAAAAATTAGTAATTTTTAACGTTGGTAGCGTGAAGTAAAAAAATTGGACTTACTTTCAACATTTACTTACTAACCAAACGAACCCTAGATTAAATTTTGCCTAATCACCTCTGACACATAAATCGTCATGTCATTTGGTCTCTTATTTTGGTCCGTTTATTTGATTAGTGTAGCATTCCTCCAAAAATAAAAAACTGATCATACAAAGTAAACTGTCCAAAACAGGTGCAGGGTCCAGGTGTTAAAGTTGACCCTGTAGAGCAACGTGCGGGTCTCTAGCGCAAAGTCTCTTGAAAGAGTAAAAGTCCAATATGGTTAACACCTGAGTGAGGGACTATAAAAACTACAAGTTAAGCTTTAGTTGATTTTAAATTCCATACATATATATATTCGACCTTTTCAAAAAACACTCTTGTGTATTGGTTTACCTGGTAGCCTGAAGCTGTCCACTTCACATATTCCCCAAAAATCTTCCAAGCAAGTTTCAAACCAAACCCCCCACCCACACTGGGTGGCTTTACAAAAAAAAAAAAAAAGTTTCAAACCAAAGCCACCGTCCATGAGTTTCACATCATACCCATGAATTGGTAATTGCTTCCAAATGTTTGCAAAACACATATAAATCATGTTGACCAACGACTTGGTATAACACATGCAGTTTCTTCCACCTCCAATTATGTTGTATATATCTATATATAGTCCTTGTTTTGATAATTTCTACTCATCCAGGTCTTTTACAAACATTACAAACTCTCATCTGCTTCAAAATTTGTGAATTTTCACTTTGTCATGGAGAACACTACATCAAGCCTAAATATTCGTCGGCCACCAACTTATGGGGATCTTATTACAATTCTTAGCATCGATGGAGGAGGAATAAGAGGAATAATCCCCGGAGTTATTCTCGCATACTTAGAATCACAACTTCAGGTAATTTATATTTCAATTCATTGAACTTGTACTATCAATAAGAACTAGAAGCAAGAACTATCATTGGTTTAATATATCACAGGGTTCTAACATTGAAATCTATATCGTGGTCATGGCGGTGCAGGAGCTAGATGGTCCAGACTCAAGACTCGTAGATTATTTTGACGTGATTGCAGGAACAAGCACAGGCGGTCTCATAACGGCCATGGTGACTGCACCAAATGAACATAATCGACCTTTATATGCTGCAAATGAAATAGTTCCTTTCTATGTTCAGCACTCTCCTAAAATTTTCCCCCAAACCAGGTAAAAAAAAGAAAGAACAAAAACAGTGGTTCATGGTTTTAATTAAGGTGACACTATAATTTGTATAAAGATGGTTACACAACGCAACTCTTTGTTTTCAATCCTCAAATTCAATGATCACAGAGGACCACTTGCCGGTATCATCAAGTTATTCAAGGCTTTATTTGGACCTCAATATAATGGGAAGTATCTTCACAAGCTCACAAGGGGCATACTAAGCACCACAAGGTTGCACCAGACTTTGACTAGCGTTGTTATTCCCACTTTCGACATCAGAAATCTTAACCCTACTATCTTTAGCTCATACGAGGTGCTCTCTCTCTCTCTCTCAAAGTGTGTGACAGTGTGTAAAAAGAACCCAGTCCATTTGGGAGTAATATTGCAGCTAGGTTTGGCTGCCAATGGCGACATTGTTCTGTTATTTGTGTTACTTTTAAGGGTTAATCATCACTGACCAACCCCAATAATAAAAATATTTTCTCTTGTAGGTGGCAATTAACCCTCTCAAGGATGCCCTACTATCAGACATATGCATCAGCACGTCGGCAGCACCAACTTATTTTCCAGCCTATTATTTTAAAAATACTGATGAAAAAGGGAATGAACGAGAATTCAACCTTGTCGACGGTGGTGTGGCTGCTAATAATCCGGTACCTTATTCCTTTATTAGTAGATAGGATAGGTCCGTCTCCCAGTGAATCGTATTATGTACAGTTGGTGACGTGTTCAATTTTGTTGAATCATACTCGGTCCATTTACAATCTTGTATTGCTGGGTTTGTGTCAAATCAAGTTTGTGTTGTATATATATCATTTTTTACAATGTTTGTATGGATCCATGACTAAACGGGTCTGACCATTTTACTTGTCTATCACCTCTTGAGTTCACTAAAACTAAATTAAACACGCTAATTCCATGTCACAAGTCTACGGGTGTGTTTAGAATTGTCATGCCTATAACATAGCCCTCTGAATTATCTTATTTTGTATGCATATAATTCCAGACTTTGGTTGCGATGAGCGAAGTGACCAAGCAAGTGTTCAAGGAGAACCCAGACTTCTTCCCAATCAAGCCCATGGACTATGGTCGCTTCTTAGTAATCTCAATTGGGACAGGCTCTGCAAGGAATGAACACAAGTACAATTCTCAAAAGGCTTCCAAGTGGGGACTTCTAGCGTGGGTATTTGACAATGGATCGACTCCATTAGTAGATGCTTTTAATCAAGCAAGTGCTGATATGATTGATTTCCACAACTTTGTGGTTTTTGAAGCACTTCGTTCAGAAAGTAACTATCTTCGAGTCCAAGTAAGCTTAAGTACTCCATTTCTCTTGTGTTTCTCTATCTTTTAGCAGGTCTAAACCCCGAAAGGGCGAATTGAATTTTAGACTCCGAAAGATTTCAAGTTTTTCATTTTTTATTTTTAAAGTTTTTTTTTTTTTTATATTGTACCTTAAATGTATTAAAAGTGTTGTAATGTGACTCTTCTATTCACTTTCGTTAGTTTTTCCGTCAGTGTCAATAGGTTGACTTTTGACGGAAAAAATAATATAAGTTAACAGAAGGGTCATATTACAACATTTTTGATATATTGAGAGTGTGCAATGTGAAAAATTTAATCTTTGAAGGTATTTAGAATGCAAAGTGTGAAAAACCCACCCCTAAATTTGTGCAATTGAATTGTTCATTTATTATGGAATACGTTTGCTGAAGGATGAAAAGGTTCGAGATTAGGAATCCGGTCCTTTTCCCTGGTTGAGTCTTCTCACTTGTGACATAGAGATTATTAGTTTGACCATCCCCCCTCACCCCTAATGCTACCATGTCCAACAAAAAAAAAAAAATTTTAAAAAGGGAAAAAGCAACTAGGAATGGTATATACTTTGGGAGAAGAACAAAAAATGAAATTATGAATAGGTCACAACAAATTTCAATCCTTATATTAATCATGAGGTGACGCAACTCGTGACGTCCCTTTAATTTAGTAATCATGAGGTGACAACATTTTTTTAAAAAAAATTTATGAGGATGATGCATGAGCTAAGGGCTGACAATGGGTTGTATCATATTATGGTCACATCGTGTCTAAGTTATGATGCAATAAAATTTGCTCAATCCATTGTTAATGCTTTTATAATTGGTTATGGGTTCATACTGTGTTATATTCGTGGCGTATAAAAGTGGTATTTTTTGAATTTATATTGTACATGTTTAATTATATTTTTGTCGCTTTATTTATTTGACGGGTTTAACGGACTATCTATTTAACATCTAAACCAAAAAGTAAACTCATACCCATTAATTCCTTGAGTTTCACATCCAATTTGTGAGTCGTATTTAAAATTATCAAACTTATGTACCTTGGAATAGGATGGTTAAGGGTTGGGGGGGGGGGTGAAAGGGAAGAAAAAGTGCATATTTATCTTCCTAGATGCATGGGTAAAACTTTGTGCACTAAATTTGGAGCAATGCTATAGGGGTTTGATTTAATGATCTAATCAAATATCTAATTCAATATCAAAATTGTATTAATTGTGAGTTCTAATGTTAAGTGAAATTTACTTTCAATTTAATAACTATTTAGATCCTCAAATTAAGTTCAAATAGCATTTTCTTAAATTTGTGCGTCGAGAGTTATGCACCAAACGATGTGGCAGAATCTTATTCAGTGTCAAATAGTGGGACCTATAAATCTAACAACCCGCATTGATTTGGTATATAAATTTTGGTGAAAATTTTGGTGTGTAAAATTACTCTCAATGCAAACTTGATAAATGTTGTTGTAGGATGACACATTAAGCGGGAACCTATCCTCTGTGGACGTATCTACAAAACAGAATATACAAAATCTTGTTAAAGTTGGTGAAGAGCTCTTGGAGAAACAAGTTTCTCGTATCAATGTGGACACCGGCCTATACGAACCAGTTGAAAATGGTGGAACCAATATGGAAGCTCTCAAAAAGTATAAATCTTTTGTGTTTCATAGCTTTTAATTCTTAATTTTTTAAACTATATAGGGTCTTAGTGCTCACTTTGTACTAATACTATTTTTTTTTCTTGTAGGTTTGCAAAATTACTTTCAGATGAAAGAAAACTCCGGGAGTCGAAATATATGGATGCTCATCAAAAACTTTAAATGAGTTGGGGTTATTGCTTCATCTTTAAATTCGACTTGATCTGTACAGTTTTAGGGCAGACGGAACTCGATCGGTTATGGTCTAGAGGTCTTTGTTTGCTTTGATTTCAAAATCCCAAATTTTCATGTGAATTTTATGTAATTTTTTCCCTAGACTTTTGGCATTTTTCTATTTGGCACCCTTTTTTTTGGTTTCTAGTTCTGTCATTATTTATAATGATTTAATATATGTACCAATCCATCATGATTAGTATTATTATTTGCTTACCAAGTGTTGGATTTTAAATATATGTTAAATCTCAGGTGAACTTATAGAAGAGCATGTTATTTTTCTCCACCAATCTAACATGGTCCTTAGCATAAAATCAGAAAATACTGGAGTGTCAGAGCTCTCACAAATCCAAACTTATAAACACCATGACCTTACTAATATGGATCAATGTGAAATCCTAAATCGTGACTAGTACAACCTGCAGAAACAGAAAGTAAATGAACAAGTCTCAAACGGCTTGAAAGAAAACAAGATTGCATGCTATAGTTTTTGATCAAATATATATATATATATATATATATATATATTTATGGGTGAAGAGCTTAGGGTGTGATGATGTTGGGATCCCTTTTCTTCAGTGTGCCATCCTTTTTATAGGAGTAGCCTTTAACCATTGAAGTTGTTTATTTCAGTCTGTTGCCCATTTTAGGAAAGTCAGTTATTTATACGGTCCATTTCATTATAGTATTTAGTAGCCCACATTCTATAACAACTTAAAACTTTTTTTTCTCACACGATTCGATTTCTTCAATAGCCCCTATCCCTATCTCATTTGCTTTTTTCATTGAAGCCGAACTTAAACCTATGTTCGAGACGTGTTTATTCACTCGAGTAACGGCAAGTGACGGGACACGAAACGACACTTGAATCAGAGCATGACACGTGATCTCAAACAATAAAAGACCAAGGTGGGTGATCAGTCTCAAAGAGGGAATCCAGAGGGATCATACCCTAACGAACTCAAGGGAAAGATACGTCTCAAGCCCGAGCAATCAATGCTAGACAATGGTGTGGGACCCTCTTGACGCAGTGAATTACAGAGAATAATTATTTCGCAGACAAATCATGTTGGATTGTGCCTCGAATATCAAAAAATTTGGATAAAGGGTGCTGGTCGAGTATGATGTCACATGGCCGCGGGTGCCGAGGATTAGGATAGGCAGACAGGAGACTGGATTTTGGCAGGATGTGCTCTACGAGGATGTACCGCAATATTGTTCTGGATGTCGGCATCTAGGCCATTCAGTGGAGACCTGCATCACCCATTCCCAGCCCCGGGAGGAGGTCAGTGGAGACCGGCCACAGCATGGTCGAGGTGATGGCCGGCACAAGATTAGACCACAGGAGGGAGCATCCAGTCAGAGAGCCCCAACCCCTACTGTTCCTCCCAAGAGTACCGATAGGGTTAGAGTATCCCCTGAGGGAGTGACAGATGTCGTTACCGTTATTCATCCCCCTAGGGATATAGTTGCTACTGTTGGGGAGTCTGCCTCAGTTGCTCTTGTCCAGATTGTTGTTGAGCCGCATACTGTGGGTGAGCCAGTGGTTGTGGTCATTTCAGATATTATCCCTGTTAGTGTTGTGCAGGAGTAGAGTTTGTGCCCCAATCATTTAGTAGATACAGTTTTTGAGCTAGTCCGTGATGGACCTGTGACTACCCCGGTTGTTCGTCCGACTATTCGTGAGCTTCGAGGGGTTCAAAATTCTACGGTTGTGTTAGTTTCTGAGGATACTGGTTTGAGGCATAGAGATAAGAGTGTTTCTAGTCGGCACATGGATTGTACCACCTCGACTGATATCCCTCTCAACTCTGGATTGTCTACTGGGGTTGAGAGCCACTCTATTAGAGATATATCCTCTGATGAGTCCTTGGGTGGTGATGTTGGATCCTTTTCTGACCCGCAAAAGGGTCATTCTCAGCCTGGAGGAGCTATAGTGCTTTATGATGCCTCACAGTCCGGTTGGCAGGTCCCGCTGGGTAGATCTCAACGTATTGGTAGGAGAGGTCGAGCAGGCAGATGAGATAGAGAGGGTAGGCCTGGTCGAGGGACGCTTAGTGTGGTTCTTCCACTCATTTCTGATGATTAGTACGCTCATATGGAATATCAGAGGGATCAACAAGGTCTCTTCGCTTAGAAGGCTCAATAGGCTGATCCGCTCACACCACTTATCGATGTTCTGTATTTTGGAGCCTTTTGTTGACCGGGATCGGTTGGAGTCTTTTCGGATTCGTTTGCACATGGAGCACAGTTTTTGTTCTATTACAGGGAAGATTTGGATCTTTTGGTCTTCCCCTTTTCAGTTGGAGGTTCTTCAGGATGATGATCAGGTGGTTCACTGCCAGGTGCGGCATTCTTCCTTATCGGATCCAGTTTTTGTTTCCTTTGTGTATGCCAGTTGTGTGGCTTCTGTTCGACAGAGTTTGTGGGATGCCTTGACACTGTTTGGGAGCATTCATGATGGTCCGTGGATGGTTGGTGGGGATTTCAACGTTGTTGAGTCCCATTCTGAGATCCGGGGGGGGTCATACTCAGTCTCAGTCTGCTATTGATGCCTTTTCCTTAGCTTTGTTGTCCAGTGGTTTGGAGGATGCTGGGTTTGAGGGTACTCCGTTCACATGGACAAATTGACGTAACTGGAGGAGATTGGATAGAGTAGTGGTGAATGCTCAGTGGAGTTCTTATTTTTCTGTGTTTTGGGTTGCCCACCTGAATCGGACTTGTTCAGATCATTCACCATTGTTGATCTCTGGAGATCAGCGTCAGAGTAGAGGGCCGAGCCGATTCAAGTTTCTTCACACTTAGACCAGGCACAGAGAGTTTCTGGAGGTTGTGCGGCAGAGCTGGACCCTTCCTGTGTTTGCTTCGGGGATGTCTGCGTTTCAATCGAAGCTTATTCGGTTGAAACAAACTCTGAAGGTCTGGAACAAGGAAGTGTTCGGCAATGTGTTTCAGTGGGTTCAGGAGGCGGAGGCCGAGGTTAGTAGGAGAGAGGTGACACATGATTAGTCAGGGTCTTCTTCAGATCGGGCTGCCCTTCATCAGGCCAGGGCTGAGTTGCAGCAGACTTTACAGTGTGAGGAGTCCTTTATGAGACAGCAGTCCCGTGTCCGTTGGCTTCGAGAGGGGGATTCGAACACCCGCTTCTTTCATGCTTCAGTGAGGAAGAAGCGGCATGTTCTTTTAGTCCATCGGATCCGGGGTGATGACGCAGAGTGGATTACTGAGCCTGGGGCTATTGGCGCTTCGGCAGTGTCATTTTTTCAGGGATTGTTCTCTGTAGGGGCTGGTCAGGTTGAGGTTGCAGATTTTTCGGCTATTCCAGCTATTGTAACTGATGCAGATGATGTTGGGTTGTGTGCTATGCCGACTTTGGAGGAGGTGAGACAGGTCGTGTTCTCTATTGATTCTGATAGTGCGCCGGGGCCGGATGGGTATTGTAGTCGCTTTTATCAGTTTTGCTGGGACATTGTGGGAGCAGATTTGCTGGCTGCAGTTCAGGATTACTTCAGAGGTTCTCCTATGCCACGAGGATTCATGAGCACGTTGGTGGTGTTTTTGCCCAAGAAGGAGTCACTTTCTACTTGGGTAGATTTTCGGCCGATCAGTTTATGTAACGTGAGCAACAAGGTGATCACGAAGATCCTCGTTTCTCGTCTGTCATCCTTGTTACCGCGTATCATATCACCAATGCAGAATGGGTTTGTGCCAGGCCGAGTGTTGCAGGACAGTGTTCTTTTGGCTCAGGAGTTGGTTCGTGATTTGGGGAGAGGTTCCCGGGGTGGGAATGTCGTGCTGAAGCTTGATATGGCTAAGGCATATGACAGGATGTCTTGGTCATTCATCCTCCAGATGTTGCGGGCTTTTGGGTTCTCTGAGGGCTGTATTTCTTTGGTTCGGCGGGCTATCTGGGGGCCGTGGTTTTCTATGATGGTGAATGGGGTTAGTCAGGGCTTTTTTCAATCGCAGGGAGGGTTGCGGCAGGGTGACCCCCTTTCTCCTTGTTTGTTCATCATTGCTGCAGAGTATCTCTCTCGAGGCTTGGACTCTTTGTATGCTAGGTTTCCTGGGGTGGCTTATAGTACTGGAGTTGGGGTTTCGGTTTCACATTTGGCTTTTGCTGATGACATTATTATTTTTGCTAATGGGTGCCGGTCGAGCTTGCAGCGAGTTATGGATTTTCTTCATCACTATGAGGCTGCATCTGGTCAGTTAGTTAGTCAGGCCAAGAGCAGTTTCTATATCAGTTCGCGTGCCTCGCATTCTAGAGAGGTGATTGCACGACAGACCACTGGTTTTCAGAGGCGTGACCTTCCATTTATTTATCTGGGGTGCCCTATCTACTTGGGTCATCTTCGGATTTCATACTTTGATGAGATGATTCGGAAGGTGCGCGAGCGAATTTCTGGATGGGCAAATCGCTTGCTTTCCTTTGGAGGTAAGCTCACTTTGATTCGTCATGTGCTCGCGTCGATGCCTATCCACTTGTTTCATGTGCTGAGGCCTCTTGCGGATGTTTTCCACCAGTTAGAGAGGATGTTCACTCGTTTCCTGTGGGGTGACACAGTGATTGAGCAAAAACAGTCCTATTCCTAACCCTTTAACTACTATCCCCCAAAATGTATGTGTGATGTATATTCAGCCGGGAAGGGAGGTCATGCTCCCTTGGGATAGTGTGAAAAGGAAGGGTAATAGGAAAGGAAATAAGTCAGTGGGAATGTGATAAGTGAATGCAAAAAAATGCTCCCCAATCGCAAGGAGACTTTCGTGGGTCGTCTTTTACTTGGTGGTATTCCAAGGTCGTTTCCACGGGGAAGGAAGTAAACCAATTTGAAAGTGATTTTGGGAAAAGAAAGTGTAAAATTCTTGTTGTTGGAAATTGTTTGTTGAAGTGTGTTTTGGTGAAATTAGAATGAGAAAACAAGCGTTGGCAATTCCAAGAGCTCCCTCCAATGGGTATACTATCTCAACTCAAATCACTCCTCCGATTGAGCAAGAATGAACGGTTGATTCACGGAAAGCCGATGATGATGTTGGTGAATGCCTAAGCATAAACCGTGACTAGGCCTACGGATTATCAAAGATTCACCAATTCATCCACCTTCAATCTGGTCAAACCGAACCATGGGACTCTAAAGGGAGGGTGTAGAAAGAGTTGAAATGGTATACCCAAATGAGGATTTCCCTTGGTCTTGCCAACAAAAAGTGTTTAGCTACTCATACTCAAAATAGAAATGACAATGTAAAGATAATGCATTGCAAGGATATGGAGTTTTGAAGTAACTAATGTGCAAGAAATCATAGACTAGAAGTGAATGAAATGAAAATCTATTTTATATCTATGAGCAAGAATAACTTTGAAAGCATTAATGGTAGAACTTAAATGGAAGCATTAAACTAGCAATGACATAAGGGAAAATGACATTAATGACATTCATTGAAGATATAAAAGTTCCTACCATTAATTACAAGACACTGCAGCAAAAGAAATGCAAAAATCACAACTTTCTCTCTCTAAAACTACTATTCATTGTCTTCCTCGCCCAGAGCTTATCTCTCTATCTGCCTCTCTCTGCTATGGAAGAATGCTCATCATTGGAGAGTTATTTCCCTCCAAAACCGTGCCTGGTCTGCTCCTGTAGCTCCCTGAAGTGACCCCCATCAGTAGGGGGTAGCCTGGATGACCTGGACAAGGGAGTGCAGAATTGGTCTGCACACACCCAGCTCCTCCTCTTCTCTCTCTCTTCCTTTAAGGCTGTAGCTCTAGAGTGCAGAGTAAGGTGTGGGCCTGATGAACAGTGTTGTGGGCGTGTCAGAGGAGTGTGGGGGCATCTATGGTGGGACCCTCGAAGTAGCTGAGCAGATCTGCAGACTCTGGGCTCATCAGGCAAATCGTACCGGTACTTCGACTCCAGAATGTTTGGCGTACCGGTACTGTTCTGCCTCCTTGTCTGAAACTTCTGATTCCTTTGCTCCGGAGCTGTCCCCAAGTTCTCTTTTCATCTCCTTTCATCCCAAGTGGTATGGGTGGGCCTTAACAAACCATAATTAGCTCCTTTCAACTGCAAACACAAATTTTTGATGTTAAGACTTCAATCATCATAACTCCTATCATTTAATCTTCAAAAACAAGTGAAATGAGCTGATTAGCACCTTAAAATATACAAAGTTTTGTGTTAATCACACCCCCCAACTTAGGTTTTGCTAGTCCCTTAGCAAAAGATTCATTCCCCCAGCACAACACAATGAAAATAGCACATATTCAATCCAAATCAATGATCATTCATTCAATCAATCAAAATGCAAGTAACGACATGAATGTGAGTAAAATGGAACAATTGTGGGTTTATATTAATGTGAACGAAGTTGGAGTACAAAATGGAGTAGGTCATCAAAAAGAACAAAATTGCCTAATCTCCCCCCCCCCCCCAACTACTCAAAATCCTATACTAGCACAGGAACTCCTTACTCTCCATCACTCTCTTCCTCATAACCCTCTGATTCTTCCCCTTCCTCAGACTCCTCTTCATCTTCCACATCCTCATTCACCCTGGAGGTTGAAGGAGCAGTAGGCACTTCTGGGATGGATCTCCCAGGAAATGTGTGCATGTACATCTCCTTCATCATCACCATCATTCCCTGAACTGAGGCCTCAATTCCATGCACTGTCGTCTCTAGTGCATCAAGTCTCTTGGGGACTGAGCGTGCTGACACAGGCTTGAATGGCATGGTTGGTGCAGTTGGTACAACGTCCTCATCAGACTCAAGCTGAGCTCGCTCCCCACGACCCATGGCCTTCCTCTTTTGGCTACTGGCCCTACCTATGGCCCCAGTCTCGGGTGGGGTGAGCTTGTCTGATGCGTAGCCCTTAACCTTAAAATGGTCACACAGTCGGGTAACCAAGCTCCCATACGGTAGGTTAGTCAATGGCTTCTCTGTGATGGCAAAGTCTTTCATGACTTCCCAAATAACAAGGGCAAAATCGATTGTTTTGCCCGACACCACAACATCCAGAATGGCCAGCTTTTCCAGGTTTGGTTTCTTTTCCGCAGCCCTTGGGAGTAGGTTATAATGAAGCACTTTGTTGAGAAGCCCATAAACATGCTTCAACCCACCACTATGAACCACTCCCTTGAATTCAGCCGGATCCTCATACATCAAATCAACATACTCCGCCTTGGTCTTAGCTCTTCCCATGTTGTAGGGGTAGACAGGTGGGGAAGATGGAGGTCTCTGATAGTCTCCAAGAAGGGTGGCTATGACATCAGGGGTCACTGTAAACACCTTTCCCCTAACATTCACTCTCAGAACTTCCCCAACAGCAACCTCAACCAATTTCAATGAACGGTAAAATTCCCTCACCAATGCCAGGTTGTAACCCTCAACTTCCTTGAACCATAAATGCATCCCATGCCCCTCAATGATTTTCACAACAGGATGAATGGGGGAAAGGGAAATTTTATCCAAAAATCGTTCACAGGTCACATTCTTACCATCGATCAATTGGCGACGGGCATCCCTCTTAGCCCTCTTCCTCTGCTCCTCTGGGTCCTCATTTGACCCTTCATCTCCTCTCTTGCGGCTGGAGGAGACCTTGGCAGGAGGGGAACTGGGCTCTGGTTCTGGCCCTGGTCCAGCTCTCTTGGTGCGAACCATTGAGATTATCCAATGAGGGTTGTCCAAAGAAGCCGAAATCAAAGGGGGTTTTATGGATTGAGAGGGAAGTGGAGAGGGTTTTGGGAGTTCGGAGTGTTTTCGAGTGAGGGAGAGAGGAATAGGGCAGGAATAGGAGTGGGGAAATGAAGGGTTTAACGAGGAGTTAAAATTAAAAAGCCCTAAAAAAATTTTCGTGTCAGACAAATCGTACCGGTACTGAGTACCGGTACCATACAGTACCGGTACTGAGTACCGGTACTTCGACTCCAGAAGGTTTGGCGTATCGGTACTGAGTACCGGTACTGTTCTGCTTTGTCAGACAGACTCCTCCTACTGAGCATACCACCACTCCAATTCAGCTTAGGACCTTCCTAGACATTTCCTCACATTACTTGTGACTCCAACTCCCTTCCAAAAGATGTACTCCACTTAATTTCCACAATTTGATCCATCATGCCCAAGTTAATTTCAAAATTGCAAAGTGATTTAAAACTTTGATGCATTCAACATCCAAGGAATGGATTTCTATTCTTTAATTATCAAAATGAGTATCCCAAAATGTAAAAAAAGAATTTAAACAACACACATAGTTCTAATCCTTTCCAAATATCAAAAACTTGAGCAGTATTCCCTCATTGTTGCAAGCCCTGAGTTACTTAACAAATTTCTCAATTGATTGAACTAGACTAACATGAGCAAAACCATAGTTTTAGATACTAGTCTAAAGTATGCACCTAAACATTGATTTTCAACTTGTGTGTGTGTGAATTAAACAAGTAATTTGAACAGTTACACAACAGGATTCACATTTGAAAAGATGGACAAATTCAGCTTCAATGCAACAACTCACCAAGGGACACTCTTAAGCAATGAAATACACTCAAGCTATCCTGGTATGCACTCCATGTGTACATGTGAGATAGAGTCTTATGTTCAAAACAAAGTGTGCCCACATGTAATCCAAAAATGAAGTTAACAAATGAAAATGAAGCGAACTTGGCATAGTCTCATGAATAGAATATTAGGGCATTAGGTAGTAAGACTAAACTCATCATTTCCTTTGAAATATGCACCTCCCAACTTCTCTAGATCACTTAGGACTTTAAGGGTTAAAATGGGGCCTTGGGGTGGTATCTAGGAAATTGAAATGAAGGATATAGGATAACAAAGAGGGTTGTTCCGAGTGAGAGACTTTTATTCTAGAAAAAACACTTCCCTTTTCATGGGATTTTGATTCTCACCCCGTCACCACATTCTTCGTTACACCATTTTTTTTTTTTTCAACAATTTCCTTTTCTTTTTCTCTTTATTTTCTTCTTTCACCCATTTTCTTCCTTTTCTTGGATTTTCATTCTTTTTCCATTGAACTCTTTGAGTTTCAACATCATTTATCCCTTTTGTTTGGGTTTCCACACCATACATCCTTTACTTTTGCAATCACTCATTTCTGCTTTTAGGAACAACCAAGGTAAGGTATATCTTTCTTGTTTTCACAGGCTTGGTCAATTGCATGGCATAGAAACGAATTCCAATTAAGCTCAATCACGGCACTAGGGATAATATTTGCACAAGAAAAAGGTTAAAGGCTCAAAAAATTCAAAGATGGCCTAAGATCACTTCCAGGTCCGCATGGGAGGGCATTATATGTTCAAGACAAATCAGTCTACTAGCCAAATGCACTAACCAACGCGAACATAATGAGACTATTGAACAACTTGACAAAAAAAATGTTCTTTGAGTAATTGTAAATTCCCTCCAAAAAGGATTTGGCACTAAAGCTCTCAAGGGTCTTTACTCGTCTCCACTACTTATGTCAAGCTTAAAAACATGAATCCAATCCGTAAATTGCCAAAATTACACATTCAAGAGTTACATACAGTTGAGTTCAAAAATCAATACCTAAATGATACTCATGCATAGGATCCACTTCCATAGAATACTCATGTGCACAAAGTTCAAAACAAAGATCAACATGTCATCAACTCACGCAAGCACAACATGAAGGAATACAGATCAACAATTAGATATTTTTTTTCATCAAAAATTTTCAAAAATTTCACCTATTTTTCACAATCAAAAAAAATTCCAAACAACCTTGGTGTATCATACAAATGGTGCACCTCACCCCCCAACTAGAACCATGCATTGTCCTCAATGCAACAAAAAGATATAATATGCAATGGAAGGCAATAAAAAAGATAAGTAGGGTAAGAGAACACCTCGCAATTGCGCTTTCGACAAAAGCACCAAGATCTGGATCTGGGAGAACCCAATCTATACAACCACATCAAGTGAGTGACATAAAATAACATTAACATAAATAAGTAAAAGTAACTGTACAGTAAAAGGAATAAACCCTAGCTAACCCTCCATCAATTCCGGGTATACCGGGTCAACTAACTCCTCCTCCACCACTTGTTCCTCGAAACGCTCAAAGAATGGCTTGAGTCTTTGGCCATTGACCTTGAATGATTGGCCATCTTTAGGGTTTGTGATATCTACCGCTCCGTTGGGGTAGGCCGCCTCGACAAAATAGGGGCCATCCCAACGAGATCTTAATTTTCCTTGGAATACGGAGAGACGAGAATTATACAAGAGTACTTTTTGCCCGGGCTTAAATGATTTCCGTGTGATGGAATTATCATGAAAAACTTTAGCCCGTTCTTTTGAAATTTTGGAACTCTCATATGCATCTCTTCGGATCTCTTCCAATTCATTCAGTTCCAATTTTCTCTGCTCCCCGACCATTCTCAAGTTAAAATTCAAGGTCTTTATGGCCCAGTAGGCCTTGTGCTCCATTTCAACCGGCAAATGGCAAGCTTTTCCATAAACCAGCCGGTAGGGAGACATACCCAAAACAGTCTTATAGGCAGTACGGTACGCCCATAAGGCATCGGTCAATCTGACTGACCAATCCTTCCTGTCCGGGTTAACCATTTTTTCTAAGATATTCTTTATCTCCCTATTGGCTAGTTCAGCTTGGCCATTGGTTTGTGGGTGGTAAGCGGTGGATACCTTGTGTGTAACGCCATATTTGAACATTAATGATGCAAATGGCCTATTACAGAAGTGGGATCCACCGTCACTGATCATTGCACGAGGCATCCCAAACCTCGAGAAAATGTTCTCTTTAAGGAATTTGACTACAACCCGGTGGTCGTTAGTCTTGGTTGGGATTGCCTCTACCCACTTGGACACGTAGTCCACCGCCAGAAGAATGTACAGATTACCAAACGACATGGGGAATGGACCCATGAAATCGATGCCCCAGCAATCAAATATTTCTATAATAAGGATGGGGGAAAGGGGCATCATATTTCTGCGAGTCACACTCCCTAATCGTTGGCATCTGTCGCATGCCTTACAGTATGAAACACAGTCTTTAATGAGAGAGGGCCAATAGAAACCTGACTGCAAAATCTTGGCCGAGGTTTTCTTTGCCGAGAAATGTCCGCCACAAGCTTGGGAATGGCAGAATGCAAGGACGTTCCGTTGTTCATCTTCGGGCATGCATTTCCTCATGACTTGATCTGGGCAATATTTGAACAAATACGGATTGTCGAAGTAAAAATACTTCACGTCCGCCATGAATCGTCTTTCGTCCTCCAGGCTCCATTGTGGCGGTATTTGTCCTGTTGCAAGGTAATTACAAATGTCAGCATACCAAGGACAAACTGAATGGATTGAAAGTAACTGTTCATCAGGAAAAGAGTCGGGAATAGGAATATGCTCATTAGTCTCCTGCACCACCAGCCGGGATAAGCGATCCGCCACAACATTCTCAACTCCTTTTTTGTCTTTAATTGTCAAATCAAACTCTTGTAGGAGGAGGATCCACCTAATGAGTCTTGGCTTCGCATCCTTCTTAGATAACAAGTACTTTAAGACAGAATGGTCAGTGAAGATAACAATAGGTGAACCAATGATATATGAACGGAATTTATCAAGAGCAAACACTACAGCTAGCAATTCTTTTTCAGTGGTAGTGTAATTCATTTGAGCCTCATTAAGTGTTTTGCTAGCGTAGTGTATAACATGCGGTCGATTGTCCTTCCTCTGACCAAGCACTGCGCCAACCGCGTAGTCACTCGCGCCGCACATGAGCTCGAAAGGTAGATCCCAATTGGGTGGTCACATGATAGGAGGCGTGACAAGCATGCTTTTTAGTTTTTTGAATGATGCCTCACACTCATCCGACCACTCAAAAGGAATCTCCGTAGACAGTAAATTTGTCAGAGGTCGGGCCAATGCACTAAAATTTTGAATGAAACGACAATAAAAACCTGCATGGCCCAAAAATGACCGGATACCCTTGATGGTTGTTGGCGTGGGAAGGTTGGAGATGGCCTCCACCTTGGATTTGTCAACTTCGATGCCCCTCGCCGATACTATGTGGCCCAAGACTATTCCTTCCGTCACCATGAAGTGACACTTCTCCCAATTAAGCACAAGATCCTTTTCTTCACATCTCTCCAATACTCTCTCCAAGTTATTTAAGCATCCATCAAAGGAATCACCAAACACGGAAAAATCGTCCATGAAGACCTCCAAAATTTTCTCCACCATATCGCTAAAAATCCCCATCATGCACCGTTGAAAGGTCCCTGGGGCATTGCATAATCCGAACTGCATACGGCGATAGGCAAAGGTGCCATATGGGCAGGTGAAGGTAGTCTTCTCTTGGTCCTCCAATGCGATCTCGATTTGGTTGTAGCCAGAGTACCCGTCAAGGAAACAATAAAATAGGTGCCCTGCTACCCTTTCCAAGACTTGATCGAGAAACGACATTGGAAAATGATCTTTCCGTGTGCAAGCATTGAGCTTCCGGTAGTCGATGCAAACTCTCCATCCGGTAATGACTCTTGTAGGTATGAGTTTATTTTCCTCATTTTCAATCACTGTGACTCCGGATTTCTTTGGGACGACTTGTGTGGGGCTTACCCATTTGCTATCCGCGATTGGAAAGATAATGCCCACATCAAGTAGCTTTAACACCTCATCCTTCACTACTTCTTTCATGCTCGGATTCAATCTCCTTTGAGGTTGTCGGGAGGTTTTAGCATCTTCCTCAAGATAGATGCGATGGGTGCAAATTATAGGACTGATTCCCTTGATATCTGCAATAGTCCACCCGATCGCTCCCTTATGCTTTCTCAATACCCCCAAAAGTTTTTCTTCTTGTTCCATGGTTAGGGTAGAGCTAAGGACTATCGGGAAAGTCTCATCATTGCCAAGATAAGCATATTTCAAATGTGCGGGCAATGGCTTCAATTCCAGTTTTGGATTTTTCTCAATCGAAGGGAAAATTTTCTTCTCTTGCTCAGGTAGCTCTTCAAATGTGGGGATCCACCTTTCCATTCCTTTCAACTCCTCCACCTTTTCTTGCTCATTCAACTTCTCCAATTCCACCAATTCTTCCTCCTTAAGTTTCAACATCCCTTCTAACTCCAAGTGCTCATCAATCATTGTGTCAATTCTATTGACCTCATTTGTCTCCTCGTCATCCCCTGGTTGCCTTGCCAAATTGAAGACGTTAAGTTCCAGTGTCATGTTCCCGAATGCCAATTTCATCAGACCATTCCTGCAATTTATCACTGCATTAGATGTAGCAAGGAAAGGTCGCCCAAGTATCACGGGGATTTGGGAACTAAGATTAGCAACAGGATGAGTGTCTAATACAATAAAATCGACTGGAAAATAAAACTTATCGACTTGAACCAACACATCTTCCACTACTCCCCTTGGTGTGCGGATGCTACGATCCGCAAGTTGAAGAGTGATTGAAGTAGGTTTCAACTCCTCAAGCTTGAGTTGTTGATACACGGAGTAGGGAAGGAGATTGACACTTGCTCCCAGATCAAGCAATGCTTGTTCAACCCGGCAATTTCAGATAGTGATGGCAATTGTTGGACAACCGGGATCTTTGAACTTGGGAGGAGTGTTGGTCCTCAGAATGGAGCTCACTTGTTCTGTCAAAAATGCCTTCTTCCGGACATTTAGCCTCCGCTTGACCGTGCATAGATCTTTCAAGATTTTGGCACATGACGGTATTTGCTTGATGACATCAAGGAGCGAGATATTGATTTTTACCTGCTTAAACATGTCTAAAATGTCAGAATAATTAGCCACCTTGACAGGTGACTTCAAACGATGGGGAAAGGGGGCAGGCATAGGAGGAAAACACAAGCTATCATCAACCACATGTTCATTTTCAATTTGCTCATTTTCTCTATCTTTACTCATCCCACCTTTTTCGGCCACATGTTCCTTGGCCGCACCCTCAATGGACTCTTCTATTGGCAATTGTGCCTTGGGTGGAACCTTTGGCACTATGGTCTTTTCAACTTGTTTGCCACTACGAAGAGTGGTGACCGCCTTAAGGTGCTCACAACTCTCTTGGGTGGGCTCAACTGATTCAATCACATTTTGGCCCTTGGGATTTTGTTGTGGTTGAGAGGGGAATTTCCCTTTCTCTTGTTGAGTCAAGCCTATGTGATTGGTGATCTTTGTGAGTTGAGCCGTAATGTCCTTATTGAAGGCGGTTTGGCTTTGGATGAAGGCGTGGAGTACATCTTCTAAACTCCTTTTATGAGGTGGTTGGTAGCTAGAAGAGCTAGATGGGCCTTGTTGGGAGAAATTCTGTGGGGGGGGATTGGATTGGTACCCTTGCGGATTGGCCCGTGGGTATTGGGAGCTAGAAGCTTGCCCTTAACCTTGATGTTGGGATTGATACTGACCTTGCTTGGGAAGTGTGGGAGAGGTGTATGTATTGGAACCAAAGGGGATGGGGTTCTCATTCCTCCAACTGAAATTAGGGTGATCACGATACCCCGAATTGTAAGTGTTGGAATTTGAAGGAAATGATTGCCTTGGTTGGTTGAAGGCATTGACTTGTTCATGATATGCTTCTCTAAGTGCCGGAATGCTTGGACACTCCGATGTGGAATGCTCGACACCACCACAAATAGAACAAGTCTCCTCAGTTTTTGACACATGAGACACCTCTCGTCTCCTTTCCACCTCAAGACTATCTACTTTCCTAGACAATTTGGAGATTTGTGAAAGTAGGTCATCCCGGTCTTTCAAATCATATATCCCTCCCCTTTGAGGTTGACCACTAACTGGCATTGTCCTAGGTACATCACTTGGATCCCTAACATCCCACGATTGTGCATTTTCAGCCAAGGTACCAAAGTAGTCAAGGGCCTCGTCAGGGTCTTTGTTCAAAAATTCACCATTGCACATCATGTCAATGAATTGCCTATGGTTTGGTGAGATTCCTTCGTAGAAGAAACTCACCAATTGCCACGATTAAAACCATGATGTGGTATGGATTGAATCAAATCTTTATAGCGATCCCAACACTGATAGAATTGTTCATTGGGTTTTTCAGAAAAGTTTTGAATGTCTTTTTTCAAAGAAGTGGTTCTATGAACCGGAATTTTTTTTTTTAAAAAGAATGAAACTATGTGGTCCCAAGATAGCATGGTCCGAGGCCCCATGGAATCAAACCAAATCTTTGCTTTACCCTCCAACGAAAAATAGAACAATTTCATCCTTGCTATCTCTTCTATGTTGTAATTTGGGATAAAGGTTGCAACTATTTCCTCATAAGACTTTAGATGACTATAAGGGTTTTCCTTCTCGACCCCATGAAATTTAGGGAGTAGTTGCAACATCCATGGTTTGATTACAAAGAGATGTGCTTGGACAGGAAGAACAAGGCATGATGGTGTGGAGCTACGGGTCGGCTGAAGGAACTCCCGCATTGTCCTTGGTGGAGGGTCAAGTTGGATGTTCCCTTCATTCCTAGGTGGTGGAAATTGCACTCGTGGGTTGGGCATCCTAGGTGGTTGAAATCCCCCACCCATTTGCCTATTCGGGTTAGCATCCTCATTATCAAAAGCATCGGGAGGGGGATATTGCATTCTTGGGTTAGGCATCTTATTTTCAGGTAATCCCCCACCCCTTTGAGCATTTGGATTTGCACCGACATTGTCAAAGTTTCCACCCCCTTGCATGTTTGGGTTGACATCCACATTTTCAAAATTGTCACCCGCATCCTCGGGTGGGTCTTGGTCGATGTTCATGTTGGGCCTAAGGGTTGTCTAACTAATCGGTGATAGTCGTCCCTTCCCCACATGCAAATGAAATTATAAAAAAACAAGAATATGTACACGAGACAACGTACCTCAGCCCGTGATGAAGATCACGGGACTTACCTCCGTTGTTCGGAAATCACTTCCTTGATTTGACACTTGCCTTCCCCGGCAACGGTGCCAAAATGATTGAGCAAAAACAGTCCTATTCCTAACCCTTTAACTACTATCCCCCAAAATGTATGTGTGATGTATATTCAGCCGGGAAGGGAGGTCATGCTCCCTTGGGATAGTGTGAAAAGGAAGCGCAATAGGAAAGGAAATAAGTCAGTGGGAATGTGATAAGTGAATGCAAAAAAATGCTCCCCAATCGCAAGGAGACTTTCGTGGGTCGTCTTTTACTTGGTGGTATTCCAAGGTCGTTTCCACGGGGAAGGAAGTAAACCAATTTGAAAGTGATTTTGGGAAAAGAAAGTGTAAAATTCTTGTTGTTAGAAATTGTTTGTTGAAGTGTGTTTTGGTGAAATTAGAATGAGAAAACAAGCGTTGGCAATTCCAAGAGCTCCCTCCAATGGGTATACTATCTCAACTCAAATCACTCCTCCGATTGAGCAAGAATGAACGGTTGATTCACGGAAAGCCGATGATGATGTTGGTGAATGCCTAAGCATAAACCGTGACTAGGCCTACAGATTATCAAAGATTCACCAATTCATCCACCTTCAATCCGGTCAAACCGAACCATGGGACTCTAAAGGGAGGGTGTAGAAAGAGTTGAAATGGTATACCCAAATGAGGATTTCCCTTGGTCTTGCCAACAAAAAGTGTTTAGCTACTCATACTCAAAATAGAAATGACAATGTAAAGATAATGCATTGCAAGGATATGGAGTTTTGAAGTAACTAATGTGCAAGAAATCATAGACTAGAAGTGAATGAAATGAAAATCTATTTTATATCTATGAGCAAGAATAACTTTGAAAGCATTAATGGTAGAACTTAAATGGAAGCATTAAACTAGCAATGACATAAGGAAAAATGACATTAATGACATTCATTGAAGATATAAAGGTTCCTACCATTAATTACAAGACAATGCAGCAAAAGAAATGCAAAAATCACAACTTTCTCTCTCTAAAACTACTATTCATTGTCTTCCTCGCCCAGAGCTTATCTCTCTATCTGCCTCTCTCTGCTATGGAAGAATGCTCATCATTGGAGAGTTATTTCCCTCCAAAACCGTGCCTGGTCTGCTCCTGTAGCTCCTTGAAGTGACCCCCATCAGTAGGGGGTAGCCTGGATGACCTGGACAAGGGAGTGCAGAATTGGTCTGCACACACCCAGCTCCTCCTCTTCTCTCTCTCTTCCTTTAAGGCTGTAGCTCTAGAGTGCAGAGTAAGGTGTGGGCCTGATGAACAGTGTTGTGGGCATGTCAGAGGAGTGTGGGGGCATCTATGGTGGGACCCTCGAAGTAGCTGAGCAGATCTGCAGACTCTGGGCTCATCAGGCAAATTGTACCGGTACTGAGTACCGGTACCATACAGTACCGGTACTGAGTACCCAGAATGTTTGGCGTACCGGTACTGAGTACCGGTACTTCGACTCCAGAATGTTTGGCGTACCGGTACTGAGTACCGGTACCATATGCCTGCTTGTCTGAAACTTCTGATTCCTTTGCTCCGGAGCTGTCCCCAAGTTCTCTTTTCATCTCCTTTCATCCCAAGTGGTATGGGTGGGCCTTAACAAACCATAATTAGCTCCTTTCAACTGCAAACACAAATTTTTGACGTTAAGACTTCAATCATCATAACTCCTATCATTTAATCTTCAAAAACAAGTGAAAACCTTAAAATATACAAAGTTTTGTGCTAATCACACAGCTTCCCATCGGAGGATTCACTGGTGTCACTGGGCTGAGGTATGTTACCCTGTAGAGGAGGGCGGCTTAGGGGTGCGTTCTTTTTCTGACTTAGCTGAGGCTTGTGAGATGAAGTTGTGGTGGAATTTTCGTACTCAACAGTCACTTTGGTCCACTTTTATGAGGGCCAAGTACTGTAGGTCCACCCATCCTAGGCTGATTGAGTTTCGTTACCCAGCTTCACCTCTTTGGAGGCGATTGTGTGGGATTCGATCCGTGGTTGAGCCGAAGATCAGGTGGTTAGTACAGTCCGGTGAGGTCAGCTTCTGGTATGATTGTTGGTTGAGAGATTACCCGTTGGCTTTAGTGTGTCCAGGGGCAGTTCCTGGGGTTCCTGTTTCTGCTTACTGGGCGGGTCGACAGTGGGACAGTGGCCGATTGTTGGGGGTTTTGCCTTCTTCAATTGTTGAGCAGATTGTGCAGATTCCGATTCCGGATCAGGGGGTTGATCAGATGAGGTGGAGTTTGTCTTTAGATAGAGATTTTTCCTTGAGAACTGCTTGGGCTGATATTCGGGGTGTGGCTCCAGTTCGGCCTGAGTTTTCTTGTGTCTGGCAGAGGCATATTTCGACTCAGGTCTCCTTCTTTATGTGGCGATTGTTTCATGGTTTCCTGGCCACAGATGATAGATTAGAGAGACGAGGTTTTCATGTAGTATCCCGGTGTGTGTGTGGTGGGGCTGTTGAGACTCTTAGACATCTTTTTTTGGATTGTCCGCTTGCAGTTCAGGTGTGGGGTCACTTTTATCAGATGTTTGGGATCAGATCTTGGCCGTTTCAGACTCCTTATGCTTTAATGCTTCGTTGGCGGCGTTGTGCTCCTTCTGCAGGTCATGTGCGGGTACTACTACCGTGTTTTATTCTGTGGCACCTGTGGAAGACGCGTAATGCTTATAGATTCGATGGCCGGGACTTTCAGGTGCCTGTTGTGGTTCAGAGGGTTATGACCGATTTGCAGTTGATTGGACTTGCTTTTGGGTTTGCTCCGAGTCAGTTGCGTCGGGATGAGTCGGTTGAGTTTGTGGGTTCTCTTAGGGTCTTGGTTCCTCGGCCTCGGCCTCTTCGCTTGGTTGCTTGGACTCGTCCTGTACCAGGTTGCCTGAAGATCAATGTTGACGGCTGTTCTAAAGGCAATCCAGGGCTGTCTGCGGCAGGGGGTGTTATTCGGGACCACCAGGGTCGAGTTCTCAGGGCTTTTGGCTTGTTTCTGGGGCATCAGCCTAGCGGAGATGCAGGCTGTTTGTGCTGGATTGGAGCTGGCCACAGATTTGGGAGCTTCAGAGTTGGTAGCGGAGTCAGATTCAGCTACAGTGGTTTCTTGGGTTTATTCTCAGGGTACTGGATGCTGGGTTTATGCTTACCTGCTTGCTCGGATTCGGCTTCTGTGCACTTCTCTCTCGGCTCGCTTCTGCCACGTCCTGCGGGAGGCGAATCAAGCAGCCGACTTCATGGCTAATTGGGCTTGTTCTCAGCAGCTCAATCAGCGATTTCTTGATTCGTCATCCCTTCCTTCTGGGATTGCTGGCATCCTCGCCTTGGATGCTCGACAGACTCCTCACGTTCGTCGGTGAATTTTATTTTCATTTATGTTTTCAGTTATTTTGTTTAATGTTTTTGGTGGTGAGTCACCACCTTGCTTTTGCTTTGATCCTCCTCACTTGTATTTTTCCCCTTTTAGTTATATATACAGGTAGGGGTCCTGCCAAACCCCCCACCCACACTGGGTGGCTTTGGAAAAAAAAAAAAAAAATGACCTTAGCTGACGTGTACTTCTCGGGGCACCTGTATTTAATGCTTAGTGACATTGCAATGAGTGTTCGGCACAGCTCAATAAATGCCTTGCAGAAGTCATTGAATGCTGAGCGGACGTGTAGTAGGTGCTTGGCCTCCCGAACAAGATAATCATTGTAGGGCTACGCTCTGAAGAGCTGTTGCGACCTTTCCCAGACCTAATAATTGCACGACTCGAGAAAAAAGTAGCTTATGAATGATTACCGCTATAGGGGCATTCTAACTGGCTTCGTGGGACCCCCAAAATACCATGTCATTACCTTTGGAAATATAAATAGCCCAATGAATGTTATCTCAGATTCGCAATCTAAGCTCGGGGATAAGCTAGACACGCCTCCACCCTCCTTTCTGACCCTGTTTGTTGTCGTAGGATATTCAGACACCCTCACCTTGGTGCCACTATCTCAAATTATTGCAAAAAATCACCTGTGCAATTTGACACCGTCTGTGGGAAATACTGAACCAAGTCTTTCCCCATACTTGTCACCACTGTTCACACACGTTCTCAAAGCAATGCGGTGGATAATCCTCGTGTGAGGAATGCCAAGAGCAACCAACTTGTTGCTCTGGCAGCCTTTGGGTCCCTAGATTAGTCGAAGGGGTTCCACCGGATCATCCAGCCGAATCCACAAGACACAGATCTGACACTCGGGGGGTAGGGGGAAGACTCCTTGCCCGTGAGTTGATCGAGAAATATAATGCCAATATCATCAAACGTCTCAAAGAATTTGAACTCTCGACTAGTCAATAACATAGGTATTTGTATGCCATCTAAGTTTGTATAAATTTCAAGACACTCAACTGCTGGCTAAATTTTATTATTAACTACAAAACTTGCAAGATGATGCTTTATCTAGGAACCTCTGATTTGTCGATTTGTCCACAAAATAGAATTTGAAAAATCTTGTGAAAGTTGGTGAAGAACTGTTGAAGAAACCAGTCTCTCGCATGAATCTGAACACCGGTCGGTATGAACCAGTTGAAAATGGCGGAACTAATATGGAAGCACTCAACAATAATAAATCCTTTGTATTTCATACATTTGAGCTCTTAAATCTTGTGCTTCCTGGTATAGATGGAAGGAAATGTTGTGATTGTGCAGCAATTATAGTAAAGAATCAAGAAAACAATCAACTAAGAAAACAAGAGAAATAACACAGAGATTTACGTGGTTCGGCAATGTGCCTATATCCACAGAAGCGAGCGGCCGTTCTTTCTTATTATCAATAAGTAGGGTTACATCTTAAGTATTTATATATAACCCTAGTACGGACGTATTTACAAAATACCCCTGTACTGTACCGCGGGGGCGTTGCCCCTGCACCCCCAACTAATCAGCGTCCCCCCGATATATCAATCCCGCAAAGGTAGATGCCGTTGCGGGCTCTGCTCCGCTACGGCACTTCGTTCCACTCCGCCCCGCTCCAACATCTGCCTCCTTATCATTGTGCACACTGCAAATATTAGCCACACATGCTCTAACAATCTCTACCTTGGCAAATATTCACCCCTTAGGAGAAAAAATAACATGTATCCGGGAACTCCACCTGGGACGCTAAGTTGGGGCATCTCCCATCTAGCAACTGGAGACATTAATCAAGTCCAAGCAGTGCTTGAACTTGTCTGTAGTAACAGGCTTTGTCAACATGTCTGCTGCATTCTCAGAAGTGTGAACTTTCTCAAGTAATAGTTCACCAGAAGAAACCAGCTCCCTGATCTTATGAAACCTCACATCTATGTGCTTGGTCCTCGCATGATACACCTGGTTTTTTGCCAAATAAATGGCACTCTGACTGTCACAATGCAACTGAACTCCACCTTGCTGGACACCTAGCTCCTTGACCAAGCCTGTAAGCCACAAAGCCTCCTTGACAGCCTCAGCTACTGCCATATACTCTAACTCAGTAATAGATAGTGCAACTATAGGCTGTACCATGGACTTCCAACAAATAGGTCCTCCCACAAGAGTAAACACATAACCTGTGGTAGACCTCTTGTCATCCAAGTCCCCTGCATAGTCTGCATCCACATATCCCACAACTGAAGGGTCACTCTGTTGTCTGCTAAACATGATGCCATAGTCTGTAGTGCCCCTCAAGTATCTGAAAATTCACTTAACTGCATCCCAATGTTGTCGACCCGGATTTGAAAGAAACTTGCTAACCACGCTGACAGCTTGTGCCAAATCTGGTCTTGTACAAACCATAGCATACATCAAACACCCCACTGCACTAGCATATGGGACCTTTGACATGTCATGAACTTCATCATCTGTCTTCGGGCACTAAGTGGTAGACAATCTGAAATGATTCGCCAAAGGTGTACTTACTGGTTTTGCATAACTCATGCTGAACCTGTCCAACACCTTCTCAACATAGCTATGCTGAGATAGCCATAATTTCCTGGAAGCTCTGTCCCTACGAATCTCCATCCCAAGAATCTTCTTGGCCGCACCCAAATCCTTCATGTCAAATTCTCTGCTCAACAAAGTCTTCAACTTGTTGACCTCACTCATACTCTTGGCAGCAATCAACATATCATCCACATAAAGTAACAGAAAAATAAATGAACCATCATCAAGGCTTTTCACATAAACACAACAATCATACTCACACCTTTTGTAGCCAATCCGGATCATGTAAGAGTCAAATCGCTTGTACCACTGTCTTGGAGACTGCTTCAGCCCATAAAGTGATTTCTTCAATTTACAGACTAAATGCTCATGTCCAGGATAACTGAACCCCTCTGGTTGTACCATGTATCTGTTCCTCCAAGTCACCATGAAGGAAAGTTGTCTTTACATCCATCTGCTCCAAATGCATATCTGAATGTGCTACTAATGCCAACACTGTCCTGATGGAAGTGTGTCTGACCACAGGGGAGAAGATCTCATCATAGTCAACCCCTTTTCTCTGTGAGTAACCCTTTGCTACTAGACGAGCCTTGAATTTTTCCCCCTCCTTTTCTGATACTGCTTCTTTCTTCTTATACACCCATTTGCACCCTATCGCTCTCTTCCCCTCGGGAAGCTCCACCAACTCCCATGTCTGGTTCTTATGCAGAGACTCCATCTCCTCCACCATAGCACCCATCCATCTACTTTTCTCTTGGCTTTGTACTGCCTCCTGAAAAGTTGTAGGATCCCCGCTACTAGTAATAAGCGCATAAGAAACCAAATCTTCAAAACCATGCCTGGTAGGTGGCTTGATATTGCGTTTGGGCCTGTCTGTGGCTATACTGTGATGCTGCTAATCACCTGAGATAGAACTCTCTGCATGTTGAGCGTCCTCTTCTCTACCATGGTTCTCTAGCTCTACCTGCACCACATACTCATTTGTGTTGCAATTTTCTGGCACTTGTTTCTCTTCTTCCTGAGTACGCTACAACATGGATTTTTCAACAAAAACCACATCTCTACTGATCACCATCTTGTTTGCCTTCGGATCCTAGAGCTTGAAGCCTTTTACCCCTTTCTAATATCCCAGAAAAATACACTGTCTAGACTTCGCATCAAGCTTCGACCTCTCCTCACTAGGAATATGTACATAAGCTGGACATCCAAACACTCTCAAACCAGAGTAGTCTACCTCACTGCCTGTCCACACCTCCTCTGATACTTTCCCATCTAGTGTTGCTCTAGGTGATCTGTTAATCAAGAAACATGCCATATTCACTGCTTCTGCCCAGAAGTTCTTTGCAAGCCCTGCATTCAACCTGAGACATCGAGCTCTTTCAGCTATAGTTCTGTTCATCCTTTCCGCCACACCGTTCTGTTGTGGTGTCTTGCGTACTGTGAAGTGTCTCTTAATCCCATGCTACTCACAAAACTCCTTGAACTTTGAATCTGTGTACTCAGTACCATTGTCTGACCTAAGGCATTTTATTTTCCTCCCTATCTGGTTTTCTACTTCAGCTTTCCACAACTTGAACTTGGCAAACATTTCTGACTTGTGCTGCATGAAGTACACCCAAACCTTTCGTGAGTAGTCATCAATAAAGGTCACGAAATACATGTGTTCTCCTCGTGATGCTACTCTTACTGGCCCCCAAACATCTGTATGAACATAGTCAAGAACCCTCTGTGTCTTGTGTGTGGCTGCCTTGAACCGCACTTTATTCTATTTCCCAAGAACACAAAACTTGCAGAAATCAAGCTTGCACATTTTGACACCCTTCAATAGATTTCTCTTATGAAGCTCCATCATCCCATGCTCACCCATATGACCTAACCGCATATGCCACAAGACTGTACAATCTGACTCAGACTCTACAACTTTAACTCCACCTACAACTATGGTACCTTGTAGTGTATAAATATTTCCAGATAGTTTCTGCCCTTTCATCACTGTTAAAACACTTTTACTCACTTTCATTACTCCATTTGCAGACTTGTAATTATACCCATTACAATCTGAAGTGCCCAATGAAATCAGACTCTTCCTTAGATCCGGTATATGTCTAACATCACACAACGTTCTAACCACACCATCAAACATTTTAATTTTGATACTCCCTATTCCAGCAATTTTGCATGAAACATCGTTACCCATCAGAACAGAACCAGAGTTTACTAACCTGTAGGTGTGAAACCAATCTTTATTGGGTGTCATGTGATAAGAGCAAGCTGAATCCAGAATCCAAGAATCTGTGAGATGATCCGAACTGGATAAAACAGAAAGCATATCCCCGTCACCACTCTCTGAGTCTTCTTCTTCCACTACATTCGCAGATTTTGATTGACCTTCTTTGTCCTCTGAATTCCCTTTCTTTTTCTCTAGACAGTCCCGTTTAAAATGCCCTTTTTTCCGCACTTGTAGCACTTGTAACTCGAGACGTCCTTCTTATTTCTCGACTTAGACCGGGCTTTATTGTTACCCGATCCATTATGAGATTTGCTTCTTCCACGTTCCTGGATACCTTTCACCACAAGCCCTTCTCCTTGTGAAGCCTCATCACTGACTTTCTTCTGCTGATGAAAACCTAACAGAGCACCTGTGACATCCTCCAAATCGAGGGTTTCTTTCCCCCACATCAGAGTCGTAACCAAATTCTCGTACGTAGGAGACGCCGGTAGGGAATTCAGCAACATCAACGCCTTGTCTTCGTCTTCGAACTTCACATCAACTCGCTTCAGATCGCTGATGATCTGATTGAACACGTTGATGTGTTGGCTCATATCCGAGCCCTCTGTCATCTTAAGACCATATAGTTTCTGCTTAAGATAGAGCTTGTTCGTCAACGACTTGGACATATACCGACTTTCCAATTTCAACCAAACTTCCGCCGGTTATTCCTCATCCATGACGTGATACATCACGTCATCAGCCAGACAAAGCCTAATAGTCGCCACAGCCTTCGCTTCCAATTCTTTCCAATCCATGTCGTCCATTCCTGCCGGTTGTTTTCCATATAACGCCTTCACCATGCCCTGTTGCACTAATAGATCCTTCACCCTCTTCTGCCATAATCCGAAATTCCCAATTCTGTCGAACTTCACCATGTCGAATTTTGCAGAAGAAATCCCAGACATCGTAGCCTGGGCTCTGATACCAATTGTTGTGATTGTGCAGCAATTATAGTAAAGAATCAAGAAAACAATCAACTAAGAAAACAAGAGAAATAACACAGAGATTTACGTGGTTCGGCAATGTGCCTACATCCACAGGAGCAAGCGGCCGTTCTTTCTTATTATCAATAAGTAGGGTTACATCTTAAGTATTTATATATAACCCTAGTACGGACGTATTTACAAAATACCCATGTACCGTACCGCGGGGCGTTGCCCTCGCACCCCCAACTAATCAGCGTCCCCCCGATATATCAATCCCGCAAGGCAGATGCCGTCGCGGGCTCCGCTCCGCTACGTTGCGCTTCGCTCCACTTCGCTACGCTACGCTGCGCTCCGCCCGTTACGTTGTGCTTCGCTCCACTCCGCTACGCTACGCTCCGCCCGCTCCGGCATCTGCCTCTTTGCCATTGTGCACACTGCAAATATTAGCGACACATGCTCTAACAGGAAACTTCTGGAGTCAAAATATATTGACATCCACCAATTGAAAATGAGTTGACAATATCTTTCCATTTCTACCTCAATTTCTGTAATGGAAGAAATATAATCAATTATGTTTTGATTTCAACAATGTAAAAACACAAATGAACGGGTCGTTTTTCTTTTTCTTTTTTATTTAGTTTTTCTTCACTCCAACCAAGCAAATATCTCTGATACTTAGTATCATTTGGGAATGAGAGTTTGTCCAGTGCCAAAGTGATGTGTGAACTGGCACCAGAATCAATAAGTCATATACCCGAGTTGTGTTGAGGTGTGTTGTAAGAGATCACAATCATGGCACTAGTTGTGAGCTAGGGTGAGGCACCATGACTTTGATAAGAATAATCCTTTGACCAGGGATATGTTCGACATGACTATAACATGAATCTGAAAATGATACGGTTTTTTAACATTGGAAGTGACCGGTTATTAGTGTAAAAATGAATAATTAGACGTGAACACAACAAGCCCTTTTAAAAGGATTGTAGGAAAAAATGATTGATTTTATTTATTTTTCTTTATTTCATGATATGTTTAACTTGTGCATTTAACACTCCTAAGTCTAGAAAATTTTCCCTCTTAATGAAATCCATATATGTCTCTTATAAATAAAAAATCTACGTGATCGACATCTTAACAAAACTGGATCATAAACTAACTGATTTTTATTACCTAAGTTCCTAAACTTGGAAGGGATGGCGGAGCTTAGGTGATAAGCAGTTATATGGATACGGTGTTTTACTAATAGACGCTTCTCCAGCTCTCACAAAAATCTTATGAGAGTCATCCTTGGTGGGACAAGCAGAATTATTGGAGTTGGATATAAAACTTGATGAGCTCCAAAAAAATAAGAATGAGTATATGCTCTTAATTTGTCTCACGAAAATCTTTTCAAATTTTTTTTTAAGCCAATCTTCTTTATGAGACATCGACCTTTCATATGTTTTTAAATGTTTCTTCTAGCATTGACCTTTTTGGCTCATTTTGTGAAGGTTTTGGCCCTTCTAGCATGTTCTCATTGATGACGAGGAGAGCCATGAGTAGTTGAAGATGACACAACCTTAATAACATCATAAGAAAGATGTGGACAGCTGACATAACAGAGATCGTACGTACTTTTAATGAAGATCAAATGTTCTTTCCACATCGGTTGCTTAAGAACTCATGGATTGAGTTTAAGAGGCCTTTGGCCAGTTCCTCTTTTTAAGAGGAATTTGGTCAATAGGTCCCTCTCAGCCCTCTGTGTTCTTAGCTCTTAGATGTGTGGATTCTTTGTGTATGTCTCTGATCAAAAAAAATAAAAATTGTTCTTTGTGTTAATGAATTGGTCCAATTGAATTCGGGTAAAATTTGATTAAAAAAAAAAAATTTCGAGCCGAATAATTTAATTAGACCTGAATTTTATACTATTATGTCTAGATTTCAATTTGATTTTCTTCAATAATCACTTAATTTATTTAATTATCTTTAATTATATAGAATTCGGCATTGAATCCCACCCAATTGGATGGAAAATTGGCATCTAAAATTAGCAAATTCGCAATATAGGATAAATAGATTTAGATTCGGATAATCGGTCAGAATAAATTCCTATCCGATTAGGCCAATGGATCTAATTTAAATTGTATTAGTCAGATGTTGATTGCTATTTTTGATCAATTATTCAAATCCTATAACATTTTATGAATTTAGATTTAGATATATCAATATTAAATGTGATGGAGATCCAATTGAATAATTATTTGATGAAATTGAATTGGAATTAAAATTTTACTTCTCAAAATTCATCTTCAATTAATCATTTAGATCGGATTAGATTTTTGACTTTTAACGGGTTTAAATATAGACTGTGAAAGTAAAATTCATCAAATAATTGGATTGGAGTGTTAAATTGAGTTCAGATCAATTAAAAATTAATTTGTGACCCGTTCATAGGCCTATATTCAACTAATCATATTTTGGTAGAATTCCGGTCAAATTAATATCTGTTGAGGTGCAATATGCACGGATCAGTCCGTTTGTCGATTATTATAATCCAAGTAAATCCTGAAACAAGACAATTGAACTCAACATCAAGCGATCATTTGAGATTACTCTTTAGAACGATTAAGTTTGTCGATCTCATGAGAAAATCTTTTGTGGAGCCTTTGCTGTTGCAACTTAAGGTCACGGGTTCGAATTGTAGAAAACCATAGAACATAATTTGATAAATTTTATGAATGAGGAGCTAGCCTTTGAGAATTAAAAATTCCCTTTGATATGAAAACAGTAGGGTTGAAATTTTCCCTCAATGGGTTTTCTCACAAGTTGGGTGTTTTCTTGGTGTTTTCTCTCTGTATGCAGAGAACCTTATTTATAAGGGAGGATTCAACTAGCCGTTCAACTAGCCGTTTACCACTTAGCAAAATATCCTCGACTCCCCAATATTTTCTCAACTCCACCAGTATTTTCCTCAACCCTCTGCAGTCAAAGTAGACTAATTATACTCCAAATAGAATTGACTAGTCTTTCACTACTTGATGGGTCCCTCTAGCCAAGTCACCCATACTGACTAGAAAAGATCCAACTCAAACGTCCAATTTTATCAATGTAATATATGTATGCATGCATCATTATAAAATAATATTTAATACATAATAATTTCACAAAAAATGCATCTATGATATATGTCATGAATAATGCAATATTTAACCAATGGATTGAGGTTTTATATATATTCCGGATTTGACCACCAACCGTGGCTTAATTAATATTGAGGGATTTTAGCCACATATTCCAACATCTCCCACTTAGCTACAAGCCCGAGATATTCATTCATAACTTAAACCCATAGCAACGACATGTCGTTTAAATTCTCCAGTTCCAATAGGTTTTGTCAATGGGTCTGCAACCATATCTTTTGTACAAAGATAATCAATAGTAACATGTTCTTTTTGTATTATATCACTTATATAGTGATATTGTAACTCAATATGCTTACCTTTGGGCCCGATTTCCCCATTTTTAATGGTTTTTATCGCAGCCTCATTATCACAAAAAATACGAATAGGCATATTACCTACACATGCAAGCTTTAAATCAGTTAGAAACCATTTTAACCATATGGCCTCGGAGACAGCCATACTACAAGTAACATATTCAGCTTCCATAGTACTTTTAGCTATGCAACCTTGTTTTTTACTAGACCACGAAATAGCACCACCACCAAAAATAAATATATAACTCGTGGTGGATTTTCTATCATCAATATCACCAGCAAAATCAGCATCACAATAACCATTAACATTTATATCATCAGCTTGATATGTTAATGAAAAATCAAAGTGCCTTGTATGTATCTAAGTACACGTTTCACAACTAACCAATGAGGTATACCTGGATTACTTTGATATCGACTAATCAAACCAACAACATAGCTAAGGTCAGGTCTAGTGCATAATATAACATACATAAGACTACCAACAACTTCCACGTAGGGTTTAGATTTCATTTCTTGTATTTCCTCTTCAGTTTTAGGAGTCATATTCTTAGACAATTTTGCTCCTTTGTAAATGGGTGATTCAATAGGTTTACAAGAATCCATTTTGAATTTCTTTAAAATATTTTCTAAATAAGATTTTTGAGATAAACTCAATTTTCTTTGTTTTCTATCTCTAGAAATTTTAATTTCAAGTACATAATGTGCTTCATCCATATCTTTCATTTCAAACTTGGTGTTTAACCAATCTTTTAGTTCTAATATTCTATTTATATCATTTTCGGCAAGTAAAATGCCATCCACATACAAGGAAAGAATAATATAATAACTCCCACTATTCCAAGTATATATACAATGATCATAGTTATTTGGAACAAAACCATAAGATATAATTGCATTATGAAAAGTGTGATACCATTGCCTTGAGGATTGTTTTAAGCCATATAAGGATTTATTCAATTTGTACACCTTATCTTCTTTACCTTCAACTTCATATCCTTGCGGTTGATACATATAAATTTCTTCTTTAAGTTCACCATTAAGGAAAGCAGTCTTAACATCCATTTGATACAACTCTAGGTCTAAGTATGCAACCAAGGACATTAATATTCTTATTGAGGTAAACTTAGCTACGGGAGAATAGGTTTCATCATAATCTATACCTTCCTTTTGTGTGTATCCCTTAGCCACTAGTCTAGCTTTATATTTATCTATAGATCCATCCGATTTAAATTTCTTTTTAAGGATCCATTTACACCTAATTGCTTTTCTATCTATTGGTAAATCAACTAACTCTCAAACTTTGTTTCTCTCTATAGATTCTATTTCTTCTTTAATTGCTTCTTTCCATTTTAGATGATCAATTGAATTTATAGCATCATTAAAATCAATAGGATCATTTGAAATTTCTTCACTATTAAATGCATAATAATCTTTTAAGTAACTAGGTGGATGTCCTTCCCTTTGTATTCTAGTTAAAGTATCATTGGGTGGAGGCTCTTTTATTATTTGCTCTTGTGGTTGTTTATTTTCATTTTCTTTAGTAATTTCAAACAGTTCAACCATTTTCTCAATTTTATCTAAATCATCTTCAAAGAAAAATGCATCTCTACTTTCAATGACTCCCACTGATCCATCACTATGGTGAATTACAATTTTATAGCCAATAGAATTTTCACAATATCCAATAAAAGTACATTTTATTGATTTAGGATCTAATTTTCCTCTATTAGGTCCTAAAATTTTAACATGAGCGGAACTACCCCAAACTTTTAAGTGAGAAAGACTTGGTTTTGTACCCTTCCAAATTTCATATGGTGTCATTCCTATTGTTCTAGAGGGTATTCTATTAAGAATATAAATAGCGGTAGAAATAACCTCACCCCAAAAAGTAGTGCTTAAATGTGCATGACTAAGCATAGATCTAACCATGTCAAGAAGTGTTTTATTTCTCCTTTCGGCTACACCATTTTGTTGAGGTGTATAAGAAATTGTTAATTGATGTATTATTCTATTTTCTTTACAAAAGGATTCAAAAATTTCAGCCATGTATTCACCACCTCAATTCGTTCTTAATATTTTAATTTTTCTACCTAGTTGGTTTTCTACTTCCGCCTTAAATTCAATAAATTTTTGTAAGGCATCCGATCTATTCTTTAGTAAATATATATAACCATATCTTGAATAGTCATCGGTAAAAGTAATAAAATATTACATACCATGATGGGTTTTAACATTTAGAGGACCACAAATATCCGAATGTATTAATTCTAGCAAATCTTTAGCTCTTTCTAATTTTTCAAATGGCTTTCTAGTCATTTTTCCACTTATACAAGATTCACATGGTTTCAAGTCAAGATCTAAATTTGGAATCAATCCAATGTTAGCCATCTTTTTCATTTTATTATAATTAATATGACCTAGTCTCATATGCCATAAAATAGAATTAACATTAACATCACAAGAGACATCAATATAAGCAGAAGAAGAACCAATTTTATTATTGTCACTAGCAACATTCAAACGGTAAAGACCATCAACTTTAGTCCCTCATGCAAGAATACGACCATGTTTACCAATAGAAACTTTAGAAGACCGAAAACGGACTTCAAAACCCTTATCATCTAATCGTGGTACAGACAAGAGATTGCGCCGCATATTAGGCACATAAAGTACATCAGTCAAGAGGAGATTATTTTGCCCGAGCAACGAAATTCTCACAGTGCCAATTCCAAGCACATCACAGTAGGTGTTATTTCCCATGTATAACTTGTGGTCGCCGGTTTTCACCTCCTTTATTTCAACAAAATTATCTCTAGTCTTAGCCACATGTCGAGAAGAGACAGAATCAATCCACCAAGCAAGAGAGTCACAGTCTGCAAGAAGCGACTCAGAAACCACACACACAATGTCTCTTGATCCTTTAAAATTTTGACCATTATTCTTTTGTGTGCAATTTCTTTTGTAATGACCGGACTGCCCACAGTTATAACAAGTACTCATTTGTTTTCCCTTAAAATTATTATGTCTCTTGAACTTATTATATTTCTTATTGTTCTTTTTAAAATGTTTATCGTGTCTTGACTTAAGAAAAGATGGAGTAGTTGACAAATTATTAGATGGGGCACCCGTGACAAATTGGGAAGATGGGGCATTAGAAACTAGGTTTGACACATTACTAGTTTTCTTTTTAGCCCTTCTCTCGGCCTCAATGCCTAGCAACATAGGTAACTTTGTCATTGTTAAATCTTGGCCTGACATATTCAAAGAAATCATAACAGACTCCCATGAATTAGGAAGACTATGTAAAACAGTAGAAACTTGCATTTTATCGGGAATTGGGTTGCCTAGAGATGCCAACTCTTTAGCTATTACCACAAGTTTATTGACATGTTTAACAACAGAATCATCATCTTTCATAAAAGTGTCATTATATTTTTCAATCAAGAGTTGAATATATGTGTTAGAGGCAGTACTATAGGCTTGTGTTATAGCATCAAACATAGACTTAGCAGTTTCATGTTCCTCAAAAATGACTTCTAAATCGGGTTCCATAAAAGTGAGTAAGATTGACCTAGCCAATTTATCGTTCTCTACAAACCTTTCATAAGTGTTTCTAGCAGCCTCTCTGGCTCTAAGAGGTGGTTCTTTTGGGTATGGTGTGTCAATGACATATTCAATTTTATCTTGAAATAATATGTGACGAATTCTACGTTTTCAAGTTGAATAATTTGTACCATTAAGTCTCTCAGTTTTGCTAAGTTCTACACTAGCAGCTTTAGACCCCATATTGACAAATTATAGAAAAATAAACTGTTAGATAAAATTGGTTAGAACTGACCCGATTTAATTTTGTTACCAAAGTATGATTCCAAGAGTGCTTCGAATAGACTGCAATAAATCTTCTCTGTGATTTGGTGTCGTAACAAAATCGTTGTTTCTGTCAAACCGTTGAAGAACCAGCAGCAACAAGAGAGAAACAAAAAATTAAGCTTTGTTCTTTGGACTTCGAAGAACGTGCACAATAAATGGCAGATTGGAGATGAATCAAAATTTGTGGTGGCTTGACTTTGCTTTTGGAATCTGATGGAAGCAAAAAAATGGGCAATAAAATAATAGGTGGGGAGATTCTTGTTTGTTTTGGTGTGAGGAGAACAAGTATTAAAAAAAAAAACAGAAAACCAGCACGATCAAAAATTGATGGGAAAATTTTTGATCGTGTTGGTGACCGTCGGTGCTCTGATACCAATGTAGAAAAACATAGAACAAAATTTGATAAATTTTATGAATGAGGAGCTAGCCTTTGAGAATTAAAAATTCTCTTTGATATGAAAACAATAGGGTTGGGATTTTCCCTCAATGG
This sequence comes from Ilex aquifolium, assembly GCA_951799425.1. Classification (NCBI taxonomy): domain Eukaryota; kingdom Viridiplantae; phylum Streptophyta; class Magnoliopsida; order Aquifoliales; family Aquifoliaceae; genus Ilex; species Ilex aquifolium. Next base: position 7,661,692 of record OX637391.1, read on the forward strand.
GTTTTCTCACGAGTTGGGTGTTTTCTTGGTGTTTTCTCTCTGTATGCAGAGAACCTTATTTATAAGGGAGGATTCAACTAGCCGTTTACCACTTAGCAAAATATCTTCAACTCCCCAATAATTTCTCAACTCCACCAGTATTTTTCTCAACCCTCTGCAGTCAAAGTATGCTAATTATACTTCAAGTAGGATTGACTAGTGTTTCACCACTTGATGGGTCCCTCTAGCCAATTCACCCATACTGACTAGAAAATATTCAACTCAAACGTCCAATTATATCAATGTAATATATGTATGCATGCATCATTATAAAATAATATTTAATACATAATAATTTCACAAAAAATACATCTATGATACATGTTATGAATAATGCAATATTTAACCAACGGATTGGGGTTTTATATATATTCCGGATTTGACCACCAACCGTGGCTTAATTAATATTGAGGGATTTTAACCACATATTCCAACACGAATGTTACCGTCTTGCTCCTTGTAATTGTGTCTGACCCCAAAAACAAAAAAAAATTACCATGTCATTATTAATCCTTATGACTTTTATGCATAATCTCTCTCAGAACCCACTCCTGTGAAGATCTCAGCAGAAACTGTGACACCATGCTTCATTAATCGATATAATCCTAATCAATTGAACATAATCAAATCATTTACTTTTAATTCTATCAAGATTTTGTTCAAAATTAAGAATTGATTTCTCCTGTCCCCTCCTCTAGGATTTTTTTGTGTTTTTCTTTCGGACTTCTCTTCACTTCTTCGTAGATACTTTCTCTTATGTTATAGATGGATTGTTCACAATTTGTAAGAACTAAATTATTCATGTTAATAGTGATATGTCAAAGTGTAATAGAAAAAAAAAATTTCGATATAATCAGCATCCAGCTATCAATACAAATTACAGATTTCATCTCGATCACGATCTGAGTTTTAAGCGAGTCAAAAACAAATTAACACACAATCTGATATCAATTAGAAAATTATTGTATGCTGGCTGCTGGCTGCTGGCTGCTGGCTGCTAGAGAGATGACATATTCCTATAAGCCAATTATATTAATCTAGAATTTTCACAATTTTCAACTTAAATTTGAGATATTTTAATGGATCTTTTATTACTAGATTGCCGCCTCTAAATATGTCATACATGACATGTATATATAAATTATAATTCTTGACTCCTGCTTTTTGTAATCGGACAAAGAAAAAATATGTAATTTTTGGAGTTGGTAACGTTAAAAAAAAAAAAAAAAGGTTAATAGTACTTTTAGTTCATAAAGTATACATTTTTTTGTTAGTTTAATCCTCATTATATTAATTTTGTTAATTTAGTCAATTTAGTATTCAATTCGCGTCACTTTGTTCCTTATATAGATGGATCGTCAATTTTTTTTACAGAAGTGATCACGTGTCTTTTTTTTAGACGATATTAAATACCGAACACGTGATCATTTCGTCAAAAATTTAACTGTCCGTTTATATAGAGACCAAAGTAACACGAATTGAACAAAATTGATACAATGAAGATTTTTTTTTCTTTTTCGGGGAGGGGGGTGGAGAGGGGAAGAGGGGATTTGAACCTTTGACTTCAAGAAGGTAGAGTCTTCACAAGGTAAAGAGTATCATTGGACCAAATGCTTGTTGGTAGATACAATGAAGATTAAACTGACAAAAAATGCTAGGACTAAAAATACTATTAACTAAAAAAAAATCTCACTTTTTACATATGCACGTCAAATGAAGTCATGTTGAACAAATTCATTGTTCAACACAGTTTCTTCCACCTCCAGTTATGTTGTATATATAGTCCTTGTTTTTATAATTTCTACTCATTCGGGTCTTTCACAAACATTACAAACTCTCATTTGCTTCACTCATTCGGGTCTTTCACAAATTCACTGTTCAACACAGTTTCTTCCTCCTCCAATTTTTTATTTTTCGCTTTTTCCATTATTAAAAACAGTGATGGAGAAAACAGCATCAAGCCTAAATATTCGGCCTCCAACTTATGGGGATCTTATTACAATTCTTAGTATTGATGGAGGAGGAGTTAGAGGAATCATTCCCGGAGTTATTCTCGCCTACTTAGAAACACAACTTCAGGTAATTAATATCTCAACTCATTGAACTTGTACTATCAATAAGAATAAGAAAAAAGAACTATCATTGGTTTAATCATTGGGTTCTAACATTGAAATTTATGTCGTGGTCGTGGTGGTGCAGGAGCTAGATGGTCCAAACGCAAGGCTTGCAGATTATTTTGACGTGATTGCAGGAACAAGCACGGGCGGTCTCATAACGGCCATGGTGACTGCACCAGATGAACACAATCGACCTTTATATGCTGCAAATGAAATAGTTTCTTTCTATGTTCAGCACTCTCCTAAAATTTTCCCCCAAACCAGGTATAAAAAAAAGAAAGAAAGAACAAAACACAATGGTTCATTGTTTTGATTAAGGTGATCACACTGTAGATTGTGTTTTATTTTTAATCCTCAAATTAAATTATCACAGAGGACCACTTGCCGGGATAAAAAAGTTTTTCAACTCTTTAACTGGACCTCAATATAATGGGAAGTATCTTCAAAAGCTCGTAAGGGGCATACTAAGCAGCACAAGGCTACACCAGACTTTGACTAGCGTTGTTATTCCCACTTTCGACATCAAAAATCTACATGCTACTATCTTTAGCTCCTATGAGGTGCTCTCTCTCTCTCTCTCTCTCTCTCTCTCTCTCTCTCTCTCTCTCTCTCTCTCTCTCTCTCTCTCTCTCTCTCTCTCTCTCTCTCAGTGTGTGTAAAAAGAGCCCAATCCATTCAAGAGTAATATTGCGTATTGTATTCCATTTTGTAGTGAGTGAGAGGTGTATAATTAACCCACTCTCACAACTTTAGGTTTGGCTGCTAATGGCAATATAGGTTTGTTATTTGTCTGTTGCTTTTAGGGTTAATCATCACTGACCAACCCCAATAATAAACATATTTTCTCTTGTAGGTCACAATTAACCCTCTCAAGGATGCCCTACTATCAGACATTTGCATCAGCACGTCGGCAGCGCCAACTTTTTTTCCTGCTTATTATTTTAAGAACACTAATGCGCAAGGGAATGAACGAGAATTCAACCTTGTCGACGGTGGTGTGGCTGCTAATAATCCGGTACCTTACTCCTTTATTAAATAGGATAGGTTTCTCAAGTAAATCATGTCATATGCGGTTGGTGGTGCGTTTAAATCATATTGCGTTAAAATTTGTTTAATCATACTCAATCCATTTACAATCATTTATTGTCGGGTTTGTGTCAGATCAAGTTTGTGTCGTATATACCTGACTATTTTGCTTGTCTATCACCTGAGTCAACTAAAGCTAAATAAACATGCTAATTCCATGTCACACGTCTACGGCTATGTTTAGAATTGCGATGCTTATAACATAGCCATCTGAATCATCTTATTTTGTATGCATATAATTCCAGACTTTGGTTGCGATAAGCGAAGTGACGAAGCAAGTGTTCAGGGAGAACCCAGACTTCTTCCCAATCAAGCCCATGGACTATGGTCGTTTCTTAGTAATCTCAATTGGGACTGGCTCTGCAATTAATGAACACAAGTACAATTCTCAAAAGGCTTCCAAGTGGGGACTTCTAGGTTGGGTATTTAATGATGGATCAACTCCATTAGCAGATGCTTTTAATCAAGCAAGTGCAGATATGGTTGATTTCCACAACTGTGTGGTTTTTGAAGCACTTCGTTCAGAAAGTAACTATCTTCGAATCCAAGTAAGCTTAACCCCATGCTACTCTTGTCATGTTTCTTTAAATTTTAGCAGAATTTGCTTCTCAACGCACAAATTAGTACACAATGCAATATCAATTATCGAGGAATAAGTTTGGTGACCGATAAAAAGATATGTCGAAGATGTGAAATCCCACAATTGATAGATTTTTGGCTAAGTCTGCTTGATAGATTTGATCCCGTAAATCATAAGATCTCATATCTTTAATAAGATATGAGGAAATGATGGTTTAATTTCATATACATTTGGAGGAGAAGAAAGAAAATTATAATATGCAATGCATAGGTTATAAAAAGTTTCAATTCTTATATTAATCATTAGGTGACGCAACTCGTGACGTCCTTTTAATTTATTAATCTTGAGGTGACTCCAATTTTTTTAGAGCAAATGGTGAAGACAATGAGAAAGCTTATGAGTATGCTACATCAGCATAGGATTTACAATGAGTTGTATTATATTAATGTCGTGTCTAAGTTATGGTATAATAAAATTTACTCAATCCACTGTTAACACATTTATAATTGGGTATAACAGGTTCATATCGGGTTTAATATATCCACCCATTTAACATTGAAATCCACTAAAAATAAACTCATACCCGTTAATTTTTTTTGTTAATTTCATAAGAGTTGTGTTTAAAATCGGAAAGCTTACGTGCCTTGGAATAGGATGATCAAAATGCATATTTATCTTTCTAAATTAAGAGTAATGATATACGGACCTAATTTACAGATTTAATCAGAATCTAATTCAATATAAACATTAGATTAGTTGTAACTCTCAACATTAAATGAAGCTCACTTTCAAGTCAACAACTATTTGGGCCTGTTTGGTATATTTTTTGGGAAGAGTTTGGATTGACTTGTCTAAACCCTTCCAAACTCAAAGATGGGATTCAACATTTGATGTTGTACATACCCATGTTTGGTATGCGCAGAGATATATGACTATTATGATAATATATTTATATATAAATGACTATTGTGCCCCTTAACCAATTTAATCCAAACATGGGTATGGATATATGAGGGATATAAATGTCATTTGGATGTTAAACCCATTAACCTACATATAAAACCCACCCTCCATGGGTTTCATGAAACTCATGAACTTGGATTTCATGAACGGGCTGAGTTTCTAAACCCTGGGCTAAACATGGGTTTAAAGGGTTTATTCCCCAACCTACAATCCAAACCCCTCCCAAACCCACGTACCAAACAGCCCCTTTAGGTCCTGATCAAATTAAGTCCACATACCATTTTCTCTAAATTTGTGCGTCAAGAGTTATGCACCAAACGATGTGACTGAATCTTATTCATCGGATATTTAGTGTCAAATAGTGGGACCAATAAATCTAACAAGTCACGCTGATTTGGTATAAAATTTTGGTAAAAGTTTTGGTGTGTGTAGAATTACTCTTAATGCAAACTTAACCACGACAGTCAGCCGCTAAACTCAAAAGAACACTCGTGCAAGCCTGGACACTTTGTAACCAAAACAAAATGGAGACTTGATAAATGTTGTTGTTGACCACAAAACCTGCAGGATGGCACATTAAGCGGGAACCTATCCTCTGTGGATGTCTCTACAAAAAAGAATATGCAAAATCTTGTGAAAGTTGGTGAAGAGTTGTTGGAGAAACAAGTTTCTCGGGTAAATGTTGACACCGGCCTATACGAACCAGTTGAAAATGCTGGAACCAACAAGGAAGCTCTCAAAAAGTATAAATCTTTTGTGTTTCATAGCTTTTAATTCTTAATTTTTTAAACTATACAGGGTCTTAGTGCTCACTTTGTACTAATACTATTTTTCTTTGTCTTGCAGGTTTGCAAAATTACTTTCAGATGAAAGGAAACTTCGGGAGTTGAAATATATGGATGTATATCAAAAACTTTAAACAAGTTGGGGTTGCTGCTTCATCTTTAAGTTCGACTTAATCTTTGCATTTTTAGGGCAGACCGAACTCGGTTATGGTCTAGAGGCCTTTGTTTGCTTTGATTTCAAAATCCAAAATTTTCATGTGAATTTTATGTAATTTTTTCCCTGGAGTTTTGGTAATTTTTGTTAGTGTTTTTCTATTTGGCACCCCTTTTTTAAGTTTCTAGTTCTGTCATTGTTTATAATGGAATTAATATATGTACCAATCCATCAGGATTGGTATTATTTTTGCTTACCAAGTGTTGGATTTTAAATATATGTTAAATCTCAACTCAAGAAAACTTAAGGAAGAGCATGTTTTCTTTCTTCACCAATCTAACATGGTGCTTGGCTTAAATTAGAAAATGCGGGCGTGTCTGAACACAACGGCCTTACTCATACCAATTATCCAAACGTTTAGGAGAGTCAATAATGCAAAACGGTCTATTTCAATATGGCAGTTAGTAGGAGGACTTCACTAAACTCACGTACCTCAAAAACTTATTTCTCAAAACCATTTATTTTCAAACTTATTTCTCAAACCCAATCACTTTTACAAGACGTCATTCCAAATGACGCCTTTAACGCACTACATATGAGCGAAATCTTATATGTAATGTATAAAAAGCGTCATGTCAAATGATGTATGTAAAGACGTCATTCTAAATAACGTTTTGAGTCATGAAGGCGTCATTTGGAATGACATCATCTAAAAGTGATTGGATTTAAAAAATAAGTTTGAAAGTGACTGCTTTTAAAAAATAAGCTAAAGTGGAGCATGCCTTTAATGAATAACTCTAATTAGTAGTTTAAACCTGTCACACCGCGAATCGGCTCGGCATGTGACAGGTGTTACTTTAATCCACGGAACGTTATAATACCGAGTCGTTAAGTAGCATAGCATAATAACCCACAATATACAAACCACAGACTATTGTATAAACATATGCAACACTTTTAACCTAACATATTTTGGACTATTACAAACTAATATTCAATTAAGTAGACGTTACACATTAGGTTTTCATTTATTCTATTACAAACTTTGGATACATCTTCCTAAGATATACAGAAACCTTGGCAGATTATTATGTACACATCTCCTAGCTTTCTCACATCTGAAAAAAGGAAATAATATAGGGTGAGCATCAACAGCTCAGTAGAGTAACTCAATTTCCAAGCAAACGAGTTTGAAAATAGTATAGTTTAGTATGATTGGGTAAAAATCCAAACAAGCATTTGATACATATATGTCAGCAAAAACGTCATTTCATGTGAAACTATAACAGTTAAATAAAACTGTAAAAGACAGAATTCAGGAATTCAAGTACAGTGCTACACTAGTGGGCAATTCATCCAAATAAACCACTAAGAGTCCATACGAACATACGATCCAACCTTTTGGGGGACTTGCACCCCGACGAAGATACGCTCCCTAGTCAACATTCAGTACCCAAGTCCGAAGACCAAAAGGTCACCCAGGCATTTACAAACTCAATGAGTACCATCTACGGCCTCAAACTGGAATGTAAACCCTTTTGTCACTCGACCCGTCTGCACTTATATTTCCATAAAAAGGATCCCGGAGTTTCATTCAATACGAGCAATTTAAGCAATACTATTATTTCCAAAACATTAGTGCAAACCGCACTCAGAAATCCTGATCCGGGTCAACCTATATTTTTCACACTTCTGGTTAAAATCTCTTCATATTTTCTCGTGACCTATCTCCTATTAACTCGACATGTTCATTTTGCTTGAGTAACCGTAATCACCTTGGACTCTTCAACTTTACGATTGACCTCTCACTAATTTTTCAGTACTCTTATGCTCCGTTTGAAATAAATGATAGAAAGTAGGAGAGATGAAAAGTAAAAAGAATATACTTTATATCCTTCAAGGAAGGAAAGTAAGAATGATACATTTTTCTTCCTTTGTTTTTGGTAGGATGGATGGAAAATAAAATGATTTTTTTTTTTTTTGTGAATGGTAAGATGGGAAAATATTTTTTTTAATTTTTAATTTTTAAATTTTTTTAAAAAAAAGTATAAATACATATTTTATTATTGTATTTATATATGCAATTAATATATATATTAAAGATTATATAGACAAATAAGATACATTTTCAACACAAATAATTAACTTTTCATCCACTTTCCTTCAAATTCCTTCATCTATCTACTTTTTCGTTCTTCCTATTTTTCTTTATTACCAAATATGATATTTTATCTATCCTTCTAACTTTTTTTTTTTCCATTTTTTCATCGTATCAGACGAAATATTAAGCTTTTCCACAATGAAAAAATGACCACTTCAATGGGGTGCTATTGATTGTCAAAATGGTTTACCGTTGATCAATTATATATTCCTTCCAACTCATGTGCAACTCATTTTAAGTTATTTTATTCATGGGAGTTGTGAAAAACGACGCACTGACCATTGCAATCGTTTGTATTGGTCTAGAATGGCAGCCTCAACGGGTCCTCATCACATTCTAGGAGGAATACCATATTCCTTGGACTCCAAAAAAGCAGTATTATGTAACTTAAATTTACAACTTAAATTTGCATCTCAAATGAAGAGAGATCATTGGATCAGTGGGTCTCATTTAAAAAAGTTAATAAGACTCACTCATTCAATGGTCCCTTTTATTTGAGATACAAATTTGAGTTACAAATTTAGATTACATAATATTTCTCTCCCAAAAATGATCCAAGCAAAGCCGGCACGAGTCTACACGCATAAAATCGACATTTAACTACTTATTACATTTATCAAATAATTGTGTGCATCTAATATTTGTATTATTAAACTTTAAAATCACGAGTTCAAATCTCGTCATTCCCTCTCCTGTAATAGTGTCTGACCCAAAAAAGAAGATATTTGCATTGTAACTATAATTCCAAATCACATGCAGTTGTAATAATTCTTCCTTACCCAAAAAAAAAAATCGTCCTAAGTGAAATTCAATCCAAAAGCCACCATCCAAGAATTCCAAATCAATTCCGACCCATTTAAAATTCTCTTCTTTTTTTAATGTTTCATTATTATTTCATTATGTTTTTACAATGTTTGGTTACAAAGGATTCGAGCCAAAAGCTACCTAAAGTGGACTCGGTCAACGGCTAGAGATTTGATCAAAAAAAACAGCTAGAGATTGGATGGTCACCGTGGGTGGGTGCCCGCCGACGCAAAAAAGACGAATCAATCCCCATCCTCCCACCAAACACCTCGTACCTCAATTACCTTAAAAACATTTCAACCAGATGCAATCTGTCTGTCTTTACCAAAACAGAGGACACATTCTGACTCTCTCTCTCTCTCTCTCAATAGTTAGAGATATCTATCTGTCTATCTACAGTAATGGCTTCCCTTTCTCTCCCAAATCATACTCTTCGTTCTCTGCCCCATACACAGACCCTTAAAACCCCTTCGTCTCAGAACCCTCTAATTGTCGCTAAATCATCTGGACCATGGTCGTATGGTCTCGGGCTCTCTAAATCTTTATCTTCTTCAGTCTCATCTTCGTTTTCAGTAAAAGCTTCCATGGTGAATAAGGTACGTTTCATTGTCTCCAAATTAAGATTGTTGTTTGTTTGTGTAAATTTTGTTTTAAAGTGAATAAAAGTTTAGTTCCTCCAGTCCACCATTAACGTTGAAAGATCGAGAAGAAAGAAATGTGAACCAGAAGAAGAAGATCACTTCAAGATATATTCAGTATGTTCAGTAAACGGATTTGGTCAACCCGAAGAAGATCATTTCATTATGTTCAGTAGTGGAGACCCCACCATTGAGCATGTGGGGCACTTGCCCTCACCTACCTTTCAAAATATATTATTCTACTATTTCATGCACTTTTTTATATTCTTTCTACCAAACAAACCACCATTAAGATGACTATAACCTTTTTTTTTTTTTTTTTTATCATTTAATACTTTTTGGTAAGTTAAAGTTAATGATTCATAACTCTATAAAATATAATTCGATGCAAATAGTAATATGCTCTAACTCAAAAAAGTTTTTTTTTTTTTAACGAATTAATTTCTCACCAAAATAGTGGATGATTTCAACTAGATTTTGTAACATAATGAAAAATAATTTTGTTATAAACTCTCTAATTGTGTTATTGAAAGACAATTACTACAAAATTTAGCATAGACTCAAATATAGGTGGATTTTAGAATTTAGAAGATGTTGTGTTTTGATTCAATATTTTATTTATATTGAATTTTAATATATATCTCGTACTTAAACATATTAATTTTTTATGAGCTGGGATTTTTTTCTTTTTCCCCCACTAATATATAATACTGACTCCATCCCTAATATGCCGACGAATTAGAGCTAAACTTTTCTTCATTGTGAAAAAAAAATAAGTTTTGACGACGATACATTGGTCTCTATAAATCATTTTCTTGTGGTAAGGAAAAAATAGAAAAGAAGAGAAAGAGAGGCTGTTGTTCAAAATTTTTATATGTATGGTATTCAGGTCTACCGTCAAGCCAATAGTTAGAATAGTTGCGTCAGCAAATTAGATCGAAAAATTAGTTGCAAGTAATATTTTAATCATTTTTATATTTGAATTTTCACTTATCATTTTCTTTTTTCTTTTTTTGTCTTGTCAATATTAAACCACTACTGATGAAGAAAACAACAGCATGCATAAATATGCGGCCTCCAGCTTATGGGGATCTTATTACAATTCTTAGTATTGATGGAGGAGGAATTAAGGGAATCATCCCTGGAGTTATCCTCGAATACTTAGAATCACAACTTCAGGTATTATTTCAATTTCATTAGAAGAACTTCAAGCACCAACATGGATTTAATCACTTGGGTTCCATGCTTGAAATTAATCTACATTGTGATGGTGGTGATGGTGGTGGTGGTGGTGGTGCAGGAGCTAGATGGTCCAGACGCAAGGCTCGCAGATTATTTTGATGTGATTGCAGGAACGAGCACGGGCGGTCTCATAACAGCTCAATTAACAGCACCAAATGAAAATGGTCGACCTCTATATGCTGCGAATGAAATCGTTCCTTTCTATGTCGAGCAAACACCTAAAATCTTCCCTCAAACAAGGTAAAATTGGGAAAAAAAAATAATGATTCGTGGTTTTAAGGTTCGTTAATACTAGGAATTACTTTATTTAGAATAGCTCTAATAATGCTAAAAATAAAGAAACTTGTATTGACTAGCATTATAAACTCCTATTGAATCTTCAAAAATTATCACAGTGGACCACTTGCCAGCATTATAAACTCATTTAAGGCATTCACCGGACCACGATATGATGGGAAGTATCTTCGGAAGCTGCTAAAGGACATACTAAAGGGCACAAGGTTGCAGCAGACTTTGACTAATGTTGTTATTCCATCTTTCGACATCAAACATCTCCAGCCTACTATTTTCAGCTCATTCGAGGTTCTCTCTCTCTCTCTCTCTCTCTCTCTCTCTCTCTCACACACACACAGAGACAGCTACTAATGGCATTTGCTTGGTGTTTTGTAGGTGACAAAGGACCCTCTGGAGAATGCCCTACTATCAGACATATGTATCGGCACATCGGCAGCACCAACATTTTTTCCTGCCCATCATTTTAAGAACACAGACATAGAAGGGAATGAACGTGAATTCAACCTTATTGACGGTGGTGTGGCCGCTAGTAACCCGGTAACTAACTAATGCCTTCAACCTTAGCACATAGGTGTGGGTAAGACTATCGAGTTCACCACTGTATCAAAAATTAAAAACTAAATAAACATCAGTTATAACTCATTTGAGGTGAAGTTAGGATTCCAAAATGTCAATTACAGCTTTATGGAGCCGAGTTATAACTAAACAACAGTTGGGGTGTTGGGATCGGTACCGCAGTGTGAGGGTTGAATTCACTACTAACTAAGAACCATAACTGAGTACTTACCTTAATTTGTATGGTTTTTTATGATTGTAGACTTTGATTGCTATAAGCGAAGTAATCAAGCAAAAGCTGAAGGAGAACCCAGACTTCTTCCCAATCAAGCCATTTGACTATGGTCGTTACTTAGTAATCTCACTAGGGACAGGCAATGCGAAGAATGAATACAAGTACAATGCTAATATAGCTTCCATGTGGGGAATTCTTGGGTGGTTACTTAACGACGGATCTAATCCGTTGATAGATGTTTTTAATCAAGCATGTGCAGACATGGTTGATTACCACAACCGTGTGGTTTTTGAAGCACTCCGTTCAGAAAACAAGTATCTTCGAATCCAAGTAAGCTTCATGCCCCACTTCTATGCTTTTATAATTATATCTGTAGCAGAGGAGATACGGTATCGAAGTTCATCACTTTTATGGATTAAGATATAAGATTTTGGGGTCTAGTTGTAAGAAAGATTATGATGGTGATACATCAGATACCTCAGGTAAAGATGATGAAGAAAATAAAAAAGCAAAGAATAATTATATATTTATCTTATAGATGTAGACTCGATAGGGGAAATTTTGTTTTTCTTTTCTTTTCGGAAGGTGCTCACTAAATTTGGATCTTATATGCAAAACCAGGATGACACTTTAACCGGGACACTATCATCTTTGGATGTGTCTACAAAAGAGAATATGGAAAACCTTGTGAAAGTTGGTGAAGAACTGTTGAAGAAACCAGTTTCTCGGGTGAATCTGGACACAGGCCGCTTCGAACCATTGAAAAATGGCGGAACCAATATGGAAGAACTCAACAAGTATAAATCCCCCTTTGTGTTTCCTAGTTTTTAACACCAAATTCTGTATAGGGTACTTAATGCTCGCGTCTACTTGGTATATGTTTTTTTCTTATGCTTTGCAGGTTTGCAAAAATGCTCTCAACTGAAAAGAAAGGCCGAGAGTCGAGATACATGATCAAAAACTTCGAAGGAACTAACAGCGCTGCTTGATCTGAAATCACAGTTTTAAACCAATTTTTGGGTACTTGGATTAGTAGTATTTGCCTACAAAATTTTAGATTTGTTCGTATATTTTATTACTAGGTGGCTATGCTTGATAGGTGGTGGATAAGGAAATAATGCTCCACAATAAGATCCCATCAATATTCATGTAAGCGATCTCAAATAGTTATGGTCATAGGTAAGATTCGAGTTTCCCTAGAAGAGAAAAAATGTGCAATGTACACATCAGACAAAATCACATGATGCTTGTGAATTAGAAGAGCAATGCTATTGAGACCTAATTGGATAACTTAATGTGAGGGCTTAATGCATTACAACTATTGGATCAGTAGTGAATCCGAACATTGAGTGAAATCCACCATCAATCCAATAGTCGCAATATATTTGGACCTTTAATTAAGTTTCCAAATTAAATACAAATAGCGCTATTGGAATCAAAATGTGTTGGAAGAATTAGGAGAATGCGTCAAGAGCCAAATTCTTCCCTAAGAGAAATATGTGAAAAGGGAAGAGGATTGGAGTCTTACCTTTTCAAAATGTCAAGGGCAGACAACATGAACATAATGCCTCCCCAGATAAAGATTGAAAGTACTCACTATCCCTGAAAAATAAGTAACAAGAGTTCAGTCTCATCACCGTTACACATAACTGAACCAATCGAATAATTCAAAATGACAAGTTCTTTATATCTGACCAGAGCACCTTACATAATTGTACAGAATTGGGGATTTTCACCCAGAAAGTGTGTATGAACATGGAATATCTATGGTACAATTTAATAAAATAATATCCGAAACAAATAAATAAACAAATAAACTGAGTTTTACTACAACTGTGCACTCCAAACTATGCAAATATCTGCTGGATTACAGTCTCAGCATTCCCGTTGTACTGTGCAAGAAGATGGATGGCATCGGCCCTTGGCAAAGCAAGAAATTCCTGCATTAATCAGATATATTAGTACTAGCTCGAAAAGAAGAATCTATGCCATGAGAGATGAGATGGTCAGAAAAACTAGGTAGCACGAGAGCCATGACAACGAGAGTGTACATGGTTGTCTTATTAGTTCAATTATCCCCTAGAGGAACATCAAGCATCCTGTATTACTATAGCTTGCTAAAACAGCAGTAATTATGACTCACCATAACTTTAATAATTGCATTTTCATCACATAAAACATCTCCAGATGATACTTGAGTAGGACTGCTCCCATCTTCCTGCATCCTATTGCTTGAGGATATCGTAACTTGGGAGGATCCATGGGTGCAAGTATCAACATTTGACTTGGAGGCAGCATCAGCAAGCAAAGGAGTACTAACTTCTTTCAGCGAGTCAATCCTTAAGAGACCTTCAAAGTGATCTTTACACATCTGAAGTTTAAACCACTCGTTATGTGTGTAAAGGGTTGCTCTCATTATCTTCATAAGCAGGGGTTCTTCTATACCAAGCTTCCGACCAATAGCAACCTGTGCACACCCAATGAATGTGTCAATGTTTCAAAGTCGATGTGCAAAATAAATGAGAAAGAAATGTCCTCTCAATAAAAATCGGTATCAGCGCAAGAAAGAAGTAGGTTTGATGTCAACACAAGTGGATTTTTCTTGTTCTCCTCCACCTCTAAACTACAACTACTAATTTATCACTCTTAAGTTATGTATACATGTGTTATCATTGAAATATTTTCAAATGAATAATGTGCAAACGCTAAAACAAAATTAAGTTTCCTTGGTCCTGTAGCTGAAATCTAAGAAGCACATACACTTCATTTTGGGCAGAGTGTTGGTGTCGAACACGTCTGAGACACAGACGCTTGGACATGTGTCGGTCTCGTTAAAATGAATGTCCGATTTTTTTATTGTTAATTTTTTTTCAGGACACGTTGGGGACACACGACCGACACACTCATGACACGTTGGGGACATGCTTTGAGATTTATTTTCAATTTTTTGAAAACTTTTCAAATAATTTTATAATTAAGACTTATTTTTGTAATTTTAAATGGATATAAGTCACAATCATAATATAAAAGAAGTTATATCACTACATTGAATATTGGAAATGAATGTAACATAATGTTGGATACAAATGCGAACTTATATACAAATGGAATAAACTTTCAATATAAAAGTAATATGAGAAAAAATAGAAAAAATTGGGTTGCAAAACTAAGAGTCGTGGAAATTAATGAAAATTAGCGTTACAAAGTGGAATATTTTTTAAAATAAAAGTTGTAATAGTCTTTGATTGTTGGATCATGGATGTTAATGTTGAATGTGTATCGGTATATCTTATATTGTATTTTTTATGCAGTGATATCATGATGTGAATTTTTCGAATTAGGAAAATGATGAATTAAAAGATTATTATGATAATATTTTTATTTTATCACATAAATATATATATACACATATTATTTAACGTATCACTAACGTGTCCGTATCCTACTTTTTTGAAAAATTTCATGTCGGCGTATCCATGTCGTGTCGTATCCGTGTCTGTGCTTCTTAGGCTAAAATAGTAAATACCACTCGTGCCTCAATTATATAAACTCCAAGTACGCAAAGGGTTGACTTGGCTCAAAGGTTGGTTTCACCAATATCATGTCCTAGGTCATGGGCCCAACTCCCAATCATGCTAACATCAACAGATTTTGAAACACAACTAAACCAACCTGTTCACCGTGGTTTGAATGACAGGTCCAACAGGTTCTGCAGGATGCGCCATGCATGTATTGTCCAACAACAGGACAGGCCTTCTTTTTTTTTCTTTTTCTCTTTTTTTTGGCAGGGGGGTTCATAAACTGACTGGAGCAGGTCAGGTTTTGACATGAACCAGTTCATAAAAGTATTAAAAGAACAAGCTAAAAGCCACAGAGCACATAATTTGTTACCAATTCATACAAAATCCTTGATTCAGCATGTTGGACTGCATTCATTTCAGCTTCCAGTGAAATGAAATTAATAAGAGCACCTCAAACTTGTGAAAGTTTGAGATGCTTGTCTCAAATTACAAGAAAAGATAAGTGCATCCTATCAGAGACTTTAGTTTGGCAATCTATTTTTTAATATGTCAGTCAGTAATGCCATACCTGGAGTGAAGTTGCAAGAGCATATAAAGGCACGCGTTCTCCTAGTGCCTCTTCACTAGGTCTGAGCAGAGCCAACAGTGTTTCCTTTAAAGGCTTCAGCAAAGCTGGATCACTAGCTGCCAAAGGGCCCAAATGAGAACAAGCAACCCTTAGTGCACTAGAATGATCACCAGAGCTGACCAGCTTCAAAAATTCAACCTGTAAACAGAAAAATGGCAAATTTTGCATTCCTTTTTAAAACTCAAACAAGTTCACCTCACTATAGTCGGGCTAAAGTCATGCATAATACCTCCACGCACCTGCTTAAGTTGGAAAAGCAAAAGCGGATTTTGCTCAAAGAAGGTTGGGTCTATAGCATTTATTTCTTCCACAACCTCTGCAGCCATTCCTCTGCTTGCTAGTTCCTTCATTGCCAGCACAATCTCATACTTATCCTCCCTGATGTTTATAACATCCATTGTGACTAATTTTTCAGAAGCCTGCAGAACAATAGTCTGTCAATAACCGATTCACCAGGCAACATTATCAGAATCTCCAATTCGGTACCTGTTGTTCTTTTAACATATTTGTTCTGGCAAAAAAGGAAGTAGCGCCAGGCTCTTGCTTGTTTCCACTGAAAACTTCAGAAAGAAATTCCAGCTTCTCCTGTCTTCCTCTCCACCGCTTGCGCTTGTTTCTTTCCCCAATTCCATGATTTCGACTTCTTTGCAGCACCTTCAAATTGTCGGGATGATGTGTCCCGCTGGTGCTACAGTCTTCATGGTTGCTTGTTGTCTCACAAGGGTATCTCTCTTTCAAATCAGTATTTTGCATGCTCACCACATCAGCATTAGTTTCAGGAGAGCTTACCAATTGAGCATTATTAACGGAAGTTTCACCATCAGAATGTTTACTGGCTCCATATTCACCTTCAGTAGAACAGTTTCTTGATAAACAACATCCAGGCTCTGATTGATCAACTCTTAAAGATCCAGACACTGTTTGCATTCCAGATACTGAAGAAATCAAAGAAAAGCCAGCGAGTGAAATGAGAATTTAAAAAATTTAAAAATAACCAACTGTAGATATGGCAAAGATAGAATATTTACCAGAAGGGGAAGCAAGGCCAGAGTCCACGATACCCCTATAGACACAATACTCGTGAACAAGCTCATCAAGCATGGAAATGTCCATTTTCATTCGGCACAATTCATTCTAGGACAGACAAGAATAAGGAAGATTTGTAAGCTCCAAGAGTTTAGTAATTGGTGCACTAAAATGTTAGTGAGATTATAGGTAGAACTATTTCCAAAACTACCTCCCAAGATACCAACTAAATTTCTGAGGTTGGAACAACCACCAAAACTCTCTCTCTCTCTCTCTCTCTCTCTCTCTCTCTCTCTCTCTCTCTCTCTCTTCGTAGTAACGTTTTTGGTTTTTGTATTTTTTTTTTGTGGGGGATCTTTATTGGGATTTGAAATATACTAGTACTAGTAAATATTATTGTTATGCAACCATCTACTCTAAAACCTTAAGCTATTAGAAAAAAATGTAACTTAAGTATTTCTTCTTTTTTTCGATAAGAAACAACATTTTATTGATAATTAAAGGGATAATTACAATAAGACCAAATCAAGTGTGGACAAGAAGTCCAATACAAGTCACGCTATGAAAACTTATAAATGTAAACATACTACAAGCCGCACGATGCCTTCTAACTTATCTTAATACAAAACTTTAAGTATTTATTCTTCAACAAGCCGTCTCACGTGCGGTCTAGATTTTGGGTAGAAAATCTTTTATTAATTAGGGTAGCAGCAAGATTCGAACACAGAACCTCTTACTCTGATACCATGTTAAACAATTCTAAGCTGTTAGAGAGGGTGTAACCTAAGTATTTATTCCTCAACAATTATCAGTATAGATCACTCACTACTGACTGGAAAATAGTCTTTGGTATTACATTAGCCCCCATAAATAAAACAGGAGTGATACACATATCAAGGGTGATGTCCATCCCGACAAATAAAGCTCTTCCAGGGAAATGGTTGTCAAGGTTACACATAGAAAAGAATCCTCTCAGGCACTGAATGATAAGAAGCAAAGTTGGGTACAATATACTCTTTTGTAATATTCAGATTCTATACGGCCATTAAACAATTAACTTTCCATGGAAAACTTGTTACTCAAAATGTATTCAGGAATTATATAAATTCATTTGGATATGAGGATCCAAGAGTTATTTTCAGAAGGATCCTAGATAGGGAGGGTAAGGGTACTGGGGCATCCTTACAGATTTCTATATTTCCTTGTCTCTGCCATTTCTTGCAACAGTATTTTCTTGAGTTCTCATTTCTAATGCAATCAAAACAACCAAGATAATGTTGTACCCTATTTTACTTTTAAAACACAGAAGGAAGTTCATCTTTTCGGTTTTCACATCTTGCCAAAAGGTAAGATGCATGACATCTGGAAAGTAAAGAAACTATTCCTGTAGGTCCCTTCTACATTCTCAATCAGAAGGCCCAGACATCAATGTCCATTCTCCTCATATAATTAGCAAATACAATAGCCGATAGTATAAATTCTATCCTAGAAAGTAACTTCCAAAAACCGACAATAGCATATAACTTGTATCCTGAAAGCAATTACCAGAAGAGTGTGGCCACCACACAAGGCATGGATGAGAATAATCAAATTACGGGCTCGAGAGGCAAGAGCGATGATCATATGAAGGAGAATGAGCCAAACTATAGCCACCATGAAAAGTGGCAGACTACATAGAGAAAATCAGAAATAAAATGACGTTCAGCGGAAAATTGATTATGGAGGATCAGGCCAATCACCCTTGAGCAGACGGTTCTAGCAAACTGAAAACTGTAAACTGAGGGGCCCAAATCCATTTCTACATCCATACATTGTATATCTCATGGCAATTGAATGCTTAAATTGGCTGACAGTATGACCAAAGAAGCATGACATTATTCTCCAAGTAATGAGGAGAATTCAATTGCTTATCGAAACCAAGCACGCGACAAATGGGAAAGAAGAGATGTTTTCTAGACATTAAAAAATCCAATACTCTAAATTACATCAGAATACATCAGTGATTTTCTTTTTTAATTTTTTTTGGTCAATAGGGACTTTGAGTCATGGTTCAAGGTATCGGCCGAGTCCGATAACGGTACACGTTACACAAAAATCACGAGTCTCACCTGAATCGGTCGTGACTCGGTGGAATCGGCTTAACTCGGAGTAATATTGGCATATCTCGGACGAGTCATACCAGACTCGGACCGATATGGTAAAATTCTTCCAAAATTGAAAGACAAAATGCAAAAAAAAGACCAAAGTAGAGGAGAAAGAGGGATAAAAAATAAAGCAAAAAATGGGACTCAGATTTGCAGAAGGCATACCATAAAATTGAAGGCTTATCCCCCTTTATTCTTCTTCTTCCATTCGCATAACAACCAGCAACCTTTGTTCTTCCCTTTCTTCTTCTTCTTCTTCTTCTTCGCAGCAAAGACCCAGCATCATCGATAGCAGTCACAAATCGCTGATTGCAGATCGCAGATCAATTTAGAAACCCTAGGTTGCTTGACCATGACTACTCGAAGTCTCGAACAGCCCCTGACTCCCTTTGTTCCTCTCTCTTCGTCTCTGCTGGTATTTATGTTCAATCTTTGCAGAATATCTCCTCGGCTCTCGCCTCTCATCTCTCTCTCCCTCCCTCTCTCTCGTCTAATAGTCTGAGACGCCAATGACAAATTGAGTCTTTTAAATACTCTTTGACTGTGGTTAATAAATTAACTTAAGTATGGTTAATTTATTTTACTTAGTGTCAGTAATTTATTAAAGTGTGGTTAATTTATTTTACTTAGACTGGTTCATTTATTAACATAGTTTGATTAATTTATTTTATTTGTGGGTAATTGGTTTTTGGGTTCATTTTTTACCCAAGTTTACTTAGATTAAATTTACTCTTTAATAAATCATTAAAATATTCAATGTAATAGTTAGATATTCAGATTACTTATTTTTTAAATAAATAGCCGAAATATTGTATTTTAAATCAAATACTAAATTATTATTCTTATGGTGGTAATTATCCCAATTTGTATTATCCTTGAGACAATAATAATGATGATATGTTCGTAAGTGCCTACCTTGAAAATCGATAATAATAATTATTTTCGATAGTATCCTTATGTTTCATTTTAATTATGTTTAATGTGTTTTTAGATATATTGTGGACATATGATGCATGAATGATGATGTTTATATTTTTAGAATTTTTTAGAATTTTTTTAAATTTTTTTGGAGCTTCTATCTAGCATTTTGAGCGTATCGGTCGATACCATACCGTGACGCCGCGACCGATATGTATCAGTGCCCTCCGAGTCCATGGCCGATACCGCGACTTTGAACCATGCTTTTAGCCTAAATAAAGGCAAAATAGGTGTATGGCCACTGGAATTCGTGTATCTAATTTAAAACTAACCAGGAAAAAACCTAAAAACAAGAATTCGCACACCCCTAACTTAGTAAGGTTGTTACTTCCTACAACAATTTCAGAAACTTGAAAAGCAAAACAAGCTCTTGTTCACTAAGTCGTCATTGCTTGAAGGGACATGTTGTTCCATAGACTTCTACAGCACACAAACAAATTAAAAGATACTAAATTGTACAATAAAGAAAGAATAGAATTTCAACGACTTGAAAATCAAATGAAACCCTGTTCTATAAGTCACCATTGCTTGACAGGAGATGCTGCTTCATAGAAGTGAAAAGAATGTTTGTTGATACACCTAGGACATGTATTCTATATGACCCAATAGATCATGACAAGTCGTTACTAGTTACTACTAGCAATGACTTCCTCTTTCATTATTTCCTTGTTTCCATCCTTCTCCTTTGTTCTCAGTTACTCATCAAGTGTTTGATCATATCTTTAATTCGATCAGCAATAAGGTTCGAAGTAAGGATGGGTCATTGATAGAGAACCAATTCCAAACCACAATGCTAGGAGAAGGCGAGCCCCACTAGAACACATATATAACAATATAAAATTGTATACTAACCTGAAATGCTTGAAATAAGTCCCCCTTAGCAACTCTTAAGCTATCAACTGCTCCTTGTCTTGTAAGCTCCACAGCATGTGCAAGGGCTTGTATGTCCACCTTTTTTCAGAATCGAACATGCAAAGTTAAACTAGGATAATATACAAGCGAGTAACTGCAGAAAAAAGAGTGTGTGTGTGTGTGTGAGAGAGAGGACCTGATAGCCTGGCACCTGAGCAAATGACAATGCATATGTCATCGTCAGCCGTCATGATGCCAAACAACAATAAAAACAAGATTTTCAAAAATATCTCACCTCATCAAATGGAGGGGCTTCATACAAACTTTCCTGTGGTGTTGCAGCAAAGTCACGTTCCTCAAGGAGCAACCTCTCAGTAAGATCTGAGACGGGTGATGAAACTCCTTGACGTAAGCAAAATCCCTTGTGTATGCTGTAGATGATAGGAGTACATTTATCAGGAAGAAAGACAGGGAGAAAGGCAGAGAGAGAGAGAGAGAGGAAGAGGGAACAAAGGAAGGTAGATGTTCACCAAAGGTGGACGAATGAAAAGCAGGAGCAACCTTATCAAATATCTCAATGTCATCGAAAAGACTGGATCATATGCATGTAAATGAGCCCTTAAGACTGAAGACATCAATCCAGCAATGTCGAACCTCCTCCTTTCAGACCACTGAAAACAAAAACAACAATTATGTCATGCATCCACTGCATAAACGCGGGCTTTCAAGATTCGTAACCATATTTGAAAATTATCAACATCATCAAATCATCATATGCACATGATTTATTCATCATAGAATATCTAAACCTCCAATACTTTGACTATAAAAAGTGCTGTCTTTCGAGCAAACTGAGAACTACATGGATTTGCTTTAGTTGAACAAAACAATGAACTTTCTTTTTTGAGGTAATGTTAACAACATATTTAGAGGTATTTTTCGAGCCACTGTATTAAACAACACCTTCCAGCTTTTTTCCGACAAGTCGACTAATTCTTTAGA
This sequence comes from Ilex aquifolium, assembly GCA_951799425.1. Classification (NCBI taxonomy): domain Eukaryota; kingdom Viridiplantae; phylum Streptophyta; class Magnoliopsida; order Aquifoliales; family Aquifoliaceae; genus Ilex; species Ilex aquifolium. Next base: position 7,683,496 of record OX637391.1, read on the forward strand.
CTGCCTTGGATCAATTGAAATGGAGGTCTCCCCCACAAGGGACATCTTAGTTTTTAACTTTCACTTCAAAACATTTGGCGTATACTTTCAAGTTCATAAAACACTAATAAACTCAAAGCAGTGAAAGCATGATTCCTAGTTGTTCGAGCTTGTCCCACATGAATAAATATTAATTCCTAAAAAAACTTATTTGGATCATGGGTCAATTTGATGCGTGGTTAACTTAATTTTGCCTCTTATGGTAATTTTTTATTTATATCTTTTTGGTTGTTCTTCTTTCTCCTTTAACTATTGTATGCAATTTTTTATTATTTTGGTTTTTATTTAGGGGTAGGGTTGTGTTTCGGGTCGTGATTTTTGGTGATTCATTTCGTCAACATATCCCGTTTATCCTGAATCTTCTCTCTCTCTCTCTCTCTCTCCATGCGTGAGTCGGAAGCATATTAGATCTTGTCCCACATCGGTAAAAGTGCCCCTTAAACTAGTATACAAGCCTTGTGGGCGTCTCTACTTATTGCAAGTTGATTTTGAACTGGGTGCTTAGAACATCTCCAAGAGACTGTCTATTCCCACTCAACTCTCTATTTTAGAGAGTCAACTACCAAAAATCAAACTCCAATAGACTCTCAATTTAAACTAGCTAAAATAGAGAGCCTAATTTATTCTATTTTTAATGAATGAAAAGATGACGCATATACATTCTTCATTAAATACTCTTGACTATAAGACTATTTTTCTACTAGAATAGAAAAGCTCATTGGAGTTGATTAAAAAATTTCGCTTTCTATTTCAAATTTTCATGAAAGATGCTCTTTATTTTTAAAAAGATACTCTCTAAAATACAGAGCATTATTGGAGATGATCTTTAAACACTGGGACCATAGACTTGACCTATTATTCCAGTAGTCACCAATTCTACATTTTAATCCTTTAATTTCTCTCTTCTCCCTCAAAGTAAGCACAAATAATATAGATCCGCACATATGGCCGGCTTTACAACTATTAAACCAATTCCTATTATCTTTAGACAGGTTAGTACCCATGTTGATTACAAACAATCTTCTATTCAAAAAGAGCATAACGACAGGCTTCATGCATATATCTATATTTATAGGCATCGCCAAGATTTTTTAATTCTGGTTCTCATCTTAAATCAAAATAAAAGGTGTTGATATTGTTTCTCATTGCAATACATTTTTTAAAATAATCTGAGTCCCAATATTCACTCATCGAGATTTTGTCTAATTTATTTTGTTTCCTACTACTTGAACAATGTTGTAAATGACACGTATTTACTTATTTCTATGTTGTTACTTCTTTGTTTCAAGTACTCTTGCATATTCTTCTACTTTTAGAAGCTTTGCTCAATATTTGACTTCAAATATTTAAAACAATTCTTATGAATACAATCCCATTCCAAATTCAATTTTGACATCCTTGAAGGCTACAGATGCTCTTCTCATGAAGAGGAAAATACTTCTCTAGAAAGGTTTGAGAAGGAGACATAGTACAATAAGAATAATTATTCAAATTAATCCATTTAACTCCCCTTAAATCCATATAAAACATCATTAAGCAGTTTGGCCCCATTAATCGATAATGCTAAGAGGGTCGGATTAGGGACACCTAATTTGGATTCCTGTAAGAGACTGTTATTTCGGGGCAGATGTGTTAGAAACATCTAACACAAAACTAATTGGCAATGGAAAGAGAAGCCACTAAATCATATAAACCAACCTTAGGTGGCTCAAAAACAATCGAATAGCAGGTGCTCTATTTGCCTCCTTATGTAATCGGATGACAATTCCACTTTCGCTTTACTAGACCTAGATGCAAGTACACTCATACAATCAAGCATGTACAAAGGTACATATCTCCCATATAATCATAGCATCCTACTAAAATGCATAGACTCGTAAGCACAACCGGAGATGGAATGCATGTATCTTCATGTAAACCCACTATATGGCATGGTTCAAAGTATCGGCCGAGTCCGAGTCAACTCGGCCGAGTCGTATCCGTCTCAGCAGTTGCCGATCCGATAACGATACACGTTACACTAATATAACGAGATTCAACTGAATCGGTCCTGACTCGGTTACAACTCGGTGGTATCGGCCCAAGTCGGAGCTAAATCGGTTGGACTCGGCCGAGTCGAACCGAGTCAGACCGCTATGGTGCATTCCAAATCTGGGCAGCCAAAACAAAAAAAAAACAGAGAAAGGAAGAAGAAAATGGACTAGAGTCACAATGAGTCGGCTCCAACTCGACACAACTTGGCTGATTCGCACAGAATAGTCCACCAATATTGAGGAAATTCCAAAAAAAAAAGGAAAGAGATGAAGTATAAGAAGACCCAGAAAATCGAAAAATCACCTTGACCAGAAGGCCTCCTCTTCTGCTGCTTCTTCTTTCGGTGGAGACCCATAGCAGATCAATACTAGCAGAAACCCTAAGTTTGCAGATCAAAAAATCGTCAATCGCATACTAGAAGGTTGTTCGCCTCCTGTTCGCATACCAGAAGATCTCCTGTTCGCCTCCTGTTCGCATACCAGAAGACCCATACCAGAAGGCCTCCTGTTCGCGGTTCGCCTCTCCCTCTTTCCCTCGATGTTCGCCTCTCGCTCGCTCGCTCTCTGTGTCTCTCTCTCTCTGTGTCTCTCTCGTGACCGAGAGCCAAGCAAGGCTAATTCCTTTGCTTTTAGTTTTTACACGCACGTGTGTTTATATTTTATTGGCCTTATTCCTTATATATGGAAAATCTCTAATTCAATTAGTAAATTATTAGAAAAAATAATTAGAAAAAAAAATAAAATTAAATTAGAACAATGACTCATTAATCTTTTAATTGAACACAATTATTCATGTAAAGTATTGAGATCTACTTGTAATTGTCAAATTTATAATTGATGGATACATATTTGTTTTTCTTGTTTTTATTTTTATTTTTTTTAAAATTAGGTACTAGTAAGTTAAAATAAATTCTAATAACATATGTTTAAAGTTTAGTGTGTCCTACTGTCCTTAAATAAAAACATTCAACCTAAATGATAATAAATATTTTTGGTAGCGTCCTTATAATTCATTTTTATTATGTTTAATAATGTATTTTTGGGATATAATGCATGAATGATGATATTTACATATTTTTAAAATTTTTCATGATTTTTTTAAATTTTTTTGGGTCTTCTATCTAGCGTTTTGAGGGTATCGGCCGATACTACGCCGCGACACCGCGACCGATGTGTCTCAGTGCCCTCTGAGTCGATGACCGATACCGCGACTTTGAACCATGCTATATGGTTTTGACCTTAAAGAATCCCTTTCGCATCTCCCTCTCACACACATACTCTCTCCTCTAAATCTATGTTTACTATATACTATAACAATCAAATTAGGAGAGAGGGTACTTATGAAACTTTCCCTTATCAAAAACTGGATTTTGTAATTTTAAATCATTTAATAACAATCATTGATATCATCAAATTAAATCATTCCACATGACTTATGTAACTACTCCCACAAAACTATTTTATTTCATCCTCCTTAATTTACCACATTAATGAATAATTTCCAAAAATACTAAAGTCGGGGTGGAATGAAGGGTGGCAATAGGGGGTGAGGGTGAGATTGGGGTGGCGGTGGTGGTAGAATTGTAATATGTGAGATTGAAAATACCATGCATCGCACAAGGCACCACTAGTTATACATGAAAAGAGAGTGACTTGGCCCCTTGATACTCTTGAACACTACGTAAATATAACATACATCAATGCTAACATACTCTAGAAGTGCATGATATTTTGTAGTCTTAACTGCCAAGGAAAAAGGAAACTTCCACCTACCTCATTTGCCACTGGAGAGGACTGATCATCTTTGTCATAAATGAAGGCAAGAAGAACATGCTTAAATTCCTCATATGCTTCCTTACAACCAAAAACATACATGTCAAAATTCAAAAGTAGAAAAAGAAAATAATTATCAAACAAGAATAAAGAATAAATAATGGTTGAACCCGAACAACAATAGCTTAATTAAATGGTTTCAAAGAATCTTTATTTTGAAACACCACAAATAGCATATGATCCAAAATGGTATAAGAAGTGTAATGACCACATGATTCCTATGAAATCGTATACTCTGAGAGTCAAATCAAACAATAATACTTTTCAAGAAGAGATATCCAAAAAACGTTAACTTATCTTCATTTTGAGCTTCAGTAACAAAAGAGTTTGAGAATATCCCTCTTTTTTGAATCAAATCAAGTTGGATAGCCTCGTGCAGAAGATTGTGCGAGTTTGCTAGATCTAGGACTTCAATTTTGTGGTTTTCAATGTTTTGTTTTTGTTGCTCTTTTTATCCTTATTTTGTTTGTTTTAAGGGCTGGACAACTTGTCCAAGTCTGCTTGGATAATATAAAATTTTATTTTATCTATCAATAAAATTTGTTTCCTACCAAAAAAAAGCAAAAAAAAGTAAAACATAAATTATAAACTCTGGACTTAGTTGAGTTTGATAATACGAAAACCAAGTGCAGTCTAAGCGTAATACTAGACCCAGAGCCAGAAGTCATGTAACAACTTCCCATAGCAAACCCATGAGATCATAATTGCTTATCTCAGACTCAAATTTGCATAAATTAAGAATTTAAACCAATATATTTTTCCGTAAAAGGGAGAACCATATTATTCAAAAAAAATAAATGAATAAAAAACAAATCACCTACGGTAGCAAATAAACCAGTCGTATAATTGTAGGAATATCATAAGAAAAGAATGAAGCAAAGAAAACAGTAAAAGCAGAAAGAAAGCAAGTAAAGGAACAAGCTTGAACATACAGGATAGGCATTAAGGGCACAGGGCGCAAGTGCAGTCCGCAAACAATTGATTGCAGAATCACGATCTTCCACAGTTCCCTTCCTCAGAAGCTCAATAAATTTCTGCACAAATATCATCGAAATCAAGTCAATAGAAAACCTCGACAAACCTTGCAGACTCTTTTTTAGAATTGGAAACATTGCAAACCTTAAAGGCATGCATCTTCAAGGCAAAAGTACAGGAGTTCATTTTATTTTATTTTTGTCTATTTTAACCACTCTGTAGAACAGAATTTAAATTAATCTGCGTTATGTGGCTGATACAATGCATGGAGAGTCCTGCCAATTTATAGATTCAGATTTACGATTCAACTGAATGCGTATTTGATAACCTAAGAATTAACCCTTGGAACTGCAATTGGAGCAAAAATAGAACAAACTTCTAGCAAAAATGTATAATTCACAATTTGCTAAGCGTCAACTCAGTTTCATTCCTTGGTAATAAACAGGAAAAAGAACACTTATAAGTTCTAACTTCCAGTCCTTTTCTCATAATTTCCTCAGTTTCTTCTTCTTTTGAAGCAAAAGCTGAGAATCTAAACAGAGGTGCAAATAACACAATTACCTGCTTCTGTAAGCGGAAGAGAAGACGGTGATCGTCGAGGATTAAAGGAGCGTGAACGCGAAGGAGATACGTGGCGGCATCAATGTCACCGGCCTCTAACAACCGTCTGATCTGCCGAATCAGCAATCGCGACTGGTACAACGAAGACGAGGGCGAAGACGACGGAGACGATGACGGTGAAGAACAAGAAGCCGTGTCTTCGACTAGGTTTTCGGATTTGGCGAAATCGATTACCAGAGCGTCCAGAGTTTCCCAATTCACCGGTATTGAATCCATTGTTATTTTGCGTGGAGGGAGAGAGAGAGAGAGGGGTTATCTGGAAGAGTTTCCTGGAGGCAAGAAAGGCGGCGATCGACGGTGAAAGTTGATTGGAGGTTACAGAGTGTGCCATGTGTCCTGTTGCTAGGTGTATTTGTAAGGGCGGGTTATGCTAGCGCCACCTAAGTAGTAATGTTATTATCTCACCCGCATTAGCCACGTGATACGGCATTGGGCTTCAGCTTCGTTTTGGTTTGTCGAGGCAAGTGATCTATAACTATTTGAGAATAAATTCAAAATTATTTATCAAGAGTTTGTCTAAAAATAAAATTAAAATTAAAATTATTAATAGACATGAATCTATTTGAATCGAGTTTTAGTTTCTAGGGATTTTATTCTATAGTTTTTTTTTTTCGAACCATCGTGCTACAATAATTGATTGTATAAATTTTGAAAGTTTTTCGTTGTGAAAATAATTATCTTAGGATTGATTATTAAGTTTTAAGTATTAATTTTTGAAATTTTTTACTAAGTTGAGCTCAATTTTGGGTCAAATTCGGTTCAAATGCATAAACTTTTTTTTGAATCAAACTCGGCAAAAATTTAGTCTTGATAATTGAGTTCAATTTAATTCAAACTCACGCACTTCCAATCGCAACCTACACAAGTCTTCCGTTCAATTAACAACTCTTCGGGCCAACTCCACAACTCATGGACCGGTTTGAATGAAAATTGCAAACAAAAGGAAGAAAAAAAATTCAATACATGCACTAGTCAAAATTCTTTGAATCAGAGGATACCTAGTAAAAGTTATACCGAGGAATCAGCAAAGTTATTGTTCTGTAGTGTATGATTTTATAACACTATTCTTAAGTATTCTCTTTAAGTAAAATCCCAAACTAAGCAAATCAACAAGCTACAGCCCCCTCAACAGAAGAAAACGCATCATCCATATATAGGTGTCAAAGATTGTCTCAGGCAGTGCTCTTTGACCTCTCTCCTTGGAGCCAACAACAAATCTGAGTCTTCTGGCCCTCCATTGGAGTCACTTCAACATTTCATACGAACTAAAAGGATAAAATTCCATGTTTTTGGAATGGCTGGTGAATGAAAATTGAAGTTTATTTGCTATGCATCTACGCTGCTTTCCTCCCTTCCTCTTTTTCCTCGTTCTCTCCTCTCTCTGTTCAATTTGTTTATTTGCTTTTGTCGAGTCAAGTAAAAGATATAAGCGCATGGGAGTTTAAAAGGCAATTCCATCTATGTCAGCTTAGCCATCACCGATGTTAGCTTTAAGGTCCCCAAGATTGTTGCCTTGACACAGTGAGTCCATGATGGTCCCATGGCATGCTCACAGGAAGAATTTGCAGTCTTCAATAGCTCGCGCTGGTTGTAGGTACCCCAGTCCTTGATGATATGGCCAACCACAATTCTGAAGCCCAATTCCTTCGACACATTCAGAATTTTCTTTTCCTGACCACCTTTAGTTTAGAGCACAGATCTGCAGCAAAGTGTTCGGCAGCAAGTCCTGTTGAAATTCCCAGCTTCCAATGGTTCACAAATCAAGGCATCTGTGATTAGCAATAAGACCGTCTTATGCAATAAGGCTGCATAAACCAAAGTGAAAAAGGGTCAGGTTTTTACCTAATATGAGGATAGAATTCAAAGGAGGTCGTGTGATCGGGTCCCATGTCAAGCACAGTTTCCACGACCCAAGAGCACTGGTGTACATAGATGTAACATGAGAGAACAAACTGCCAGTCCCGGTCCTATCCCTCCAATAATTTGATCTCACTTAGCTTTTATTTCTACACGGAATTGCAAAATAGACTGTAGAAAACTACAGGAAAACAATGCCATGTCTGATAGTACATGTTTCAAGTCAGAGGTCGCTGCAAAAAGCCACTTAAAGGAAACAGATTCTCCACTGATATGAAATTAATGTATCTGCAAAAGAAAATGAATGACTTAAAGAATTTTGTTCTGCCTGAACACATGATACAGTTGCAGCTATAGTCAAATCAAATCACCATATCATGGCTGTTCGTCAATGCTTCTTGTGGATGTAAAGTGTAACCAGATGTTTCAGAGTTTTTATCACTAAAGGTGCTTCTGCCACATCTTAGCTATAAATGTGTTGTGGATTGCATGTGTCCAAGAAAAGCAAGTTATAATTTTGTTTGTTGTGATTTATAGAACTTTCCTTGAGTGAATTCTGAATGTTTCAATGAAATAGTTTCTCTAACCTGTAGATTAGCACCTCTTAATATTTCCACTGCATGTTTTTTCTTATGCTTCTGTGGGAGACGGGAGATGGGGTTTGGTTACAATATGGCAAAGAAAGTAAAATGAAAGTGAACTTATATTGGAAGAAAGAAGAAAAGGCAGAAGTATAGCCTTCACCTGTTAGGCAAAGAGAAGCTTTTGAAGGCCGGTGCGAAAGTCATTAATCTCTGTGTTCAGTTCCCTCTTTCGGTCCAGCTAAATCCTGACGGCTTGACCAATCCTCTGCTTTCCATGAGATTCCTTAATCTTACGGCATCATCCCATCTTCCAGCCCTAGCATACATATTTGACAATGTCACATAGTGTCCAGCATTTTCAGGTTCCAAATGGACCAAGTGTTCCGAAGCTAGCACCCCAGTGTTAATGTTTTGGTGAGCCTGAGAGGCAGCAAGCACAGCCCCCCAAATACATTTATCAGGCTCTAAAGGCATTCTCTTGATTAAACCAACACAATCCTCAACCCGACCAGCACGTGCTAGTAAATCTACAACACAAGCAAAATGTTCCATTTGAGGGTCTAAGCCAAAGTCTCTAGTCATTCTGTAAAAGAGTGCGAGCCCCTCATCCACAAGTCCTGAGTGACTACAAGCTGACAGCACAGAAGTGAAAGTCGAAGAGTTGAGGCAAAGGCCAGCATGATTCATCTCCTCCACGAGTTGCAGAGCAGCTTGTCCAAACCCATGCATTCCAAAACCCCGAATCATTGTGTTCCATGATACAATATCTCTATTTTCCATTGTGGAGAACACATAATATGCAGTTCCAATGAATCCACACTTGGAGTACATGTGGATCAGAGCGTTCGAAGTCGGGACAGCCATACTTAAATCACTTTTCTTGATGTAGGCATGAATTTGCTTTCCAGATTTCAGATCACATACAGGCAAAACAGTGGAAATTGTGGTCTGATCATTCTTAATTCCCATGATCTGCATTTCTGTAAATAATTCAAGTGCCTTATGTCCCATCCCTAGATCAGCAAAACCAAAAATCATTGCGTTCCAAGTAACAACATCAGATTGGTCCATCATGTCAAATACATTTCTCGCATCTTCCATCCTCCTACACTTAGCATACATTGTCAACAACGCAGGTCCAGCTGACTTGTAGAATGCACACCCAATTACCATTTTAGTCCCATATGCATGAATTTCTCTTCCACATATTAATGCCCCCATATGTCGGCAAGAAACGAGCACACTAGAAAGGCAATCCAAATCAGCAAAAACTTCCCCTCTACATACCATATCCCTGAAAATTCCCAATGTAGCCTCATGCTTCCCAATCCTTGAATAACCTGACATCAAAGTGGTCCAAGAGATTATGTTAGGCTCCTTAATCTGCCCCACAACTTTCCAAGCCTCATCACACTGCCCCATATGGCAATAAGCATCCATTAAAGTGTTCCAAGTCACTAAATCAGGCTCAAAACCTTCCAACCTCATGTAACCAAAGAATTCAACAGCCCATGTAAGAAACCCATTACATACATACCCCGAAATCATTGAATTCCATGATAACAAATCCCTTTCCTTCATCATATCAAAAACCAGTCTAGCTCTCTGTACATCCCCACACCTCGAATACATGTCAATCAAAGAACTGCAAACTTGCACATTCAGATCAACACCGCATACAAACACATCTTTGTGAACCTGAACACCTACTTCCAAACACAATGCCAAAGTACACGCCCTTAAAACATGAGGAAACACATAACCATCGGGTGAAATACCCTCCAATTTCATATCTTTATAAGTCTTAAGGCACTCGTCGAACATTCCATTGCGTGAACGGAATGATATGATTGCGGTCCAAGCAAACACATTTGGTTGCGACAATTTGTCAAATAGAATGTGGGCTGATGAGATATCATTGCACTCTGCATACATTTGAACCAATTTGGTGGTCATGAATGGGTTACTGCCCAACCCATGTGTGATTATTTGTTGATGGACTTTCTTTCCTTTGTCTAATGCTTTGGAATTGCTGCAAAGTTGGAGTAAATGATTGAGTTTTAAGGGAGAGGAGAGTTCGAGCTGGGTTGTGGATAGAGTTGATATTGCTTTCTGGGTGTGCCATACTCTCATTTAAAGTTAAAATGTGCCGCCAAGCACAGAGGAATTGTAACGAATTTTGAAAAAGAGAAGCTGGCCACGAGACCGTTGGACGGGAAGAAGGAGTTTTGATGTGGATTGATTGTTTGAAACCGGATTTCGACCGCCGCCCCAAACGCTTCCCCCGCTATCCAAGTAAATGTTCCTTTTTTTTTTCTTTTTTCTTTTTTCTTGTTTGGGTTAATTGGAAATTTTAGAACAACCTTAATTTGTAACTAAATAGATAAATTATATTTAGATCCCTTCATGCTTGTCACTTAATCTTTTAGACTCCCTCAGATTTAGAATATTACTCCTACACCTTCTGACTTTTGTACACGTGTAATACATAACTTCTTGTCATTGATATTTGTTAATATAAATATTAAAAAATATGATTTCATCCTATTAAAAATTTATAATTTCATACTACCCTTTATTTTGTAGGTCCGTTATACTCTAAAGTTTAAAATCAAGCTTATCATTTGAATGTCTAATATAATGCAAGTATTTATATAATGTTCTTTATATCTAATGCAATACATTACTTAAACAGAATTATTTTAATACCCAATTGGGGGAACATTTTTAGTCATATTTGGATTGTCAATGGATGTAGGTGTAATATTTCAAATGTGAGAGGTATAGGTGATTAAGTTACAAGCATGAGTGGGTCTAGGTGTAATTTATCAATTTAGTTTTAGAAGACAAACTGACGGATGTTAACTTGAGGTGCGCATTGATACAAATTTCTATATTTGAATGTACAAATTGAGATTTTTTATCTTTGAGGGTGTAAATTGAGATTCGAATGATCTTTCGGGGTGCAATTTGAGATTAACTCTTATTTTTCTTTTTTTCGGTTCAATGATTAGGAGTGTCTGGGCCAGCTTACACGCACTTTGACTAATCTATTCTCTCCGATTCAGTCAAAGACAGGTCATCCACGTCAGAACTAGAGTATTAATTAGTGATAAATCTTTCATACCCTAATCCCAAGGAATTATTAAAATTCGAACTTATGACGTTTAGGTATGCAGTTCACCCTTGTTACCACTTGAACTACCCTTCACTTTCCAAGTAAATATTCGATGTAACGTAGCAAATCGAACAATGTTAATGAGCCTAATTTATTGACATAATCATTCGTAGTCATTAGACAGTTTATATTGAGACCCACCACTAATTTAATAAGTATGATAGATTATGTCAATAAATTATATTAATAAATAAAATTTAAATAAAAAGCTTGAACTTGGCTATTCACTTGATAAGGAGGCTCTTGAGCCGAGCCTTACCATAGTCAAATATTAGTTTGAACCAAATGAAAGGGATTGAGTCCATTAAAATTTTACAATTTGGATCATTTTATTTTAGTGTCTTTATATTGATTAGTAATGCACCACGTGCGTTGCACATAAATAATTTTACATCTCAAATTTGTATTTGAATAAAATATATATTAGGTATATATGTATTTGAATGAAATATCATCCCAAATTTGTCAAATTTAATTTTTCATTACTCATATTCTATTATAAGATTATGAAAACTTTGTATGTTTCCAAAATTTTTTGTTCTAAATATTAAAAAAAAAAAGATGAAAAAAGAAATAGTTTAAGTTTTTTTTTTAGAATTTTGTGATTGAGATTGATTTTTGTAGTGATGTGTGAGAAATTAAATTTCTTGAAATTCATTTGATTAGGACTTCACTTATAATTTCTTGAATAAAATAAAAGTAATTGTCAATATACTAATTACATTTGAACTTTATTATAATTAGAAATTAGTTAGGTCAATTGAGATAAAATTTAATATACTATTCTATAATATATATTATCAAGCATATTAAAATTCTAAAAAATTCAAGTTTTACTTAAAAATAAACTACAATATCTATTTTTACATAAAATTTTAGTACAACTTAAAAAATGTATTGTGACTAAAGAATTATTTTGATGTAACATAAATTGATTTTAATAAACTATATATACGATTATTTTTTATCTTAGAATTGAAAGGGCTAAACTTTTTTGAATATATATATATATATATATATATATGTAGGCATAATATTATCTTTATATATCAGATGAGTAATATCATATTGATGGAATTTTTGAATATTTTTTAAACACTTTATTGAAAATATAATGATGTATATTTCTTAAGGGTAATATAGTCAATCAAAATTTATTATAGAAACTGGTATTTATATATAGAAAATAGATAATTAAAAGAGATTTTATAAATAATTTGAAATTTTAAATACATAAAGATATGATAATAATTTAAATATTTAATTGTGAAAAGATAAAATAGTCTTTACAATCTTTTATAAGAGTAAAATAGATATTTAAAAGTTTTTCAACTTAATGTACTTTTATTAGTAAGTAGTTGGAGCACACGTGCGTTGCATGTGGACCATTTTGAATTTGACGTATTGTACATTACAACCTTTCACGATTTCCGCACAAAAAAAGTGTCTCCATATATCATGTTATTGATGTTGAAGTTGAAAAATAAGCATTTTCCTTTCAATTGATTAAAAATCTATTAGTGCTTCCTTAAGCTCAAAATGATAGTTTTTGTGTTCTGGAAGTCGTATGTGACTACGGAAGTGGTATATATGTCTCACACTATAACTAAATGCAAAAAAAAAAAAATATGAAGTGTTCCCTAAAAAAAAAATCATTCATGAAGTTCATAACTTCATTTTATGAAACTTTAAAATTTTGGTTTCAACATATATCTAAGGACTAATTTTAGGTTATAGAATATGTTTGGCAATCATGCGCATCTCATCTCAATGCGTATAATTGGAAGATCTTTGTCCACTCTCTCAATGTGTGTTAGAGAGTCGCTGATTTTTCAGTCAAAATCTCCATGTAAGTTCCTCTTGTATGTATAGAAGAAGGTTCAGATGTAAATACAAAGAAATGACCAACAATATCCACCATTCAACTTATGGGATAAATTATCATAGGTGTGTGCTATGACATATTGTACCAAAAAAAAAAATCTTTGCACATAACAAATCTAAGAAGAAGGCTATTCATCTAATATCAGTTTTTGGAGTTGATCTCTCAATTGAAAATGGACTTAAAATTCTCAGCTTAATGCATAAATCTAGACCAATTGCAGCAAAATCGATAAACCTCGTTCCAAATGCTCAACAGTGAAACAAATTTACCTGGAAACCCGTCTTATCTTTTATTTCATGTCTTATTTTATCATTTCATGTTGTTATGACCTATGAATTAGTTATCCCACCACAATAGGCAACTCCATCCCTGCAAAAATTAAAGGGATCAATAAGCATTTGTTAAATTGCCATTGTTACCTGATGCAACTTTAAGAAAGAAGTACCTAAAGAAATAGGCATTTATTAATATGTTAAGTTATTTTATCAAGCAAGCAATAAGTTGGTAACCACTTATACAATGATACCAACATGGATTCAATGAAATGCATGGTTTGGATGTCGACCAAGATTTTATTGCATTCACAGTGTTGGTTGCACATGTTTTAAATTTATGAGAAATATCTTCTTTTGTAAATAGATGGTAGCGAGCTTAAGAACAACCATGCATGGATATAACCTTAAAGAATAGTGATATAGTAGTCTAGAGTTCAAGACACATTGCAAGCCTTAATTTTTTATGCTAATCTAATAAGTCTGACCAAAAAATTAGTCTCCAACCAGGCTGCAGGCTTAGAGATCTTGAAATTATGTGAAAGTTATCAAAAGTTTATAGAAAAACAAACATATTATCTATAATACATCTATACTATTTCTAAATGTACATATGTTGGAAAAACTTTTGATAGTTTTCTATTGTTGTATGTCACCCTCTTGATCCCTTGATACCTTGTTTACATAAAATGGAAAATGAGCAAACAATAACCACATTTATAGTCAATAAAAGCAAAGAAGCAACCAAGATTAAGTGAAAGAATTAGGGAAAACCATTAACTATCAAGCACATAAATAAAAGGTGAAAAAAAATGCAAACATCTCAAATAAACTCACAAAATTAAAATAATGGATAATATTTTGAGTTTATAGTCAAAAATGAAAATTTTAAGATTCGAAAGAGTCACATTCAACCTCAATTTTAATAGACATTTTATGTCTTTAATATTTAATATAATCAGAATTGGACGTTTCATTACGTTATCAATAAATTAAACAACAATGTAACAAAAAACTAAGATTAGGAAGAACCATTGTAGTCCTATGTTTAAAAGATATACCAAGTCTTCAATCAATGAAAAATAAATGCAGAGTATACCAAAATAAAAGCATGCTCAAACAACCCTAATTTTAAATGACAAGCTCTTGAAAAGAAATTAGCAATAAAACTATATCGAATTCCCCCACACAGAACAATGTCATAACAAATTGAATTATCTTCATTAACCAAAGATGACAACACAATAACATAGAGAGAGAAAAGAAAATAATGCATAAAGAATTAAAACTGATTTGTAGAATCAAAGTCTTAGAAATTCATGCCCCATACCCATTGAGTTTGATTCCAACTCAAGCCTTAAACAATTTAAACCTAATTAGAACATGTCTGCAGCACCCAAAAATATACTCAAAGATATAACTAAATCAACATAAATCAAGCAATTGGGTTAATATACAACATGTGATGAAGTAAGATCTTAGCAAGTACTCTTTGATGGTGCTCACACTGAGTCACAATCAACTATTCTTAAGTCCCAACACATCAGTGACAAGCTTAAAAACAAAGTCTCTACTGAATGAATTATTTGCGTTCTTTCCATTGCATTGAAATGTATGAAACTTTGTGGTGGTGATTTGGCCGAAAAATGGTAGCGACTGAGTAATCTCAAAAGTATCAAAACTTACTCAATGATCTTATCCAACTTGTGGCATTTAGCTGCAACTGCTTTGATAATTGTTTTCCTACCCTGAGCTTCTAAGAATTGAAACCAAAATTTTTTGAGTCTACTCAAATTACATCACAATGAAGCAGTAGTCAAAAACAAAAAAAGAAAAAAGAAATTGCAACGAATGGTTTTAGGTATTTTAGGTAATGGTTTGCGCCATGAACAAACTTGATAGAACTTGGTTATACTCGCTAGCTTTTTTATTGGTCAAGATTGAGCCATTCACTCTTCGCATTATGATTTCGCTGGTTTCCTCATAAACAAATGGAAAATAAAATTGAAAAAATATAGGCACTCAACAAATATAGCCATTCACACATGCAATGTTGCTGCCATTTTAACTTCTTTACTATGTTGTATGTGTTATATTGTCATATGTGAATGAGATGTTATCTAGGAGAGAAGTATACTTGAGAGAAGAGGAAGTTATTGTAGCATTAAACAAACACTCAATTTTTTGTAAGACAAAATGACAAAGCATTCAATCTCTTTTCCGTCAATATGGCCTTATATGAACTGGGAGTGCATGTGTGCCTCTTTGAACATCCCACCAAAAATATCAATTAATAGAAACAACAAGCAAAACATTTGGAGAAAATAAGTCGGTAAATTCATAAAACTCCCTCCAAAAAATACCCTCTAAAACCCCTAATTCATGATTGAAATAGAGTGTTTTTAATTTCATAAGCTACTTGAAACCATGTATGTCATTCAAGTCCAGTCCGGTCACTACTTGAATCGTTCAATAGAGTTGTATACAAAACCTTAGGAAAATGAATCGCCAAGAATTATAATCAATTATCATAACATCATAAATCTAAACAGTATGCTTCAAAGAGGTAAAACTAATAATGAACTAAATTTAGACTATTGTTTCCTACAATGTAATAAAGACTCGTAATTCCTATGAAAATCTATTTGTTTGCAATAATATTTAGGGAACATATCATGACTCTCACATTATTCATTGTTAATGACTTCGAAGAAATAGGACTAGTCCAAGTTAAAGACATGTAAATAAGTCCAATATTAAGTGAAATTACTATTCATGTTAAAGTTCAACTCGGCAACAACAAGAAGGGCACAAGTAAACTGAAAGCAGCCCAAGATAATTCAATCTCCTGCCACAAACTTCAAAACTTTCTTGTAAATCACCAACAACACTAAACCTGGATTTTAAGCTCTTTAATAAAAAAGACAAGACCATAGAAATTGTAAATACACCAAAACAATTTTTTTTTTTTTAAAAAACAGGATTAAGTAAACCCAACTAATAAAAAGGCTAAAAATATCAAAACCTAAATCAGCGTGATGAGAGAGCCAACAACAAGTAAAAGAGTCGAAAACGTGTTTAGAGAGCCAACAGTATGACAAATCATTTAGAACCTTTCATGAACGTGAAGATCACATAAAATATGACAATGTTTTTGCTTCAGATCATGCCTCAAGTGATTGCTCAATGTTCTTGTTGATTGGCTCCGAATGTGAAGGCGGTGATGACATAAGAAAATGATGCTAGAAAAAGATAAGCATTAGAGTCAATTAACGATAGTGGAAAAGGAGAAGATAGAGCCACCTGTTGCATTAGAGTTAATTAGTTGTACGTAATTAAGTTCATATCCTAAGAAGATACAAAGGATATCATTGGCTTTAAAGGAATAAATAAGGATAAAGTTGGAAATCAAAAAAAAATTCAATGAAACATTAAATTTTCGTTACATTGACTAAACAAATAGTTAATGGATGCATTGTTATTAAATCAATTGTCTAACAATTGGAAAAGGCAAAGGCATGTTAAATCAAATTTTTTAAAAGAAAAATGATAAAGTCATCTCAAACAACCCTTCACAACATAAAGATTAAAGCCATCATAAACAACACACGAAGAAATAGCACTATCCTCAATTGACTCTAGGAATACATTATCTTGATTAGTATCATGGAAGACGTGCCCAAAGAATCTTCAGTTCTCCATGAGATCATTCTTCAAAAACATTCAGGGAGTGAACAAATATCCATATTAAGGTGGAAAATTGTTTCAAACCACCAGAAAAAAGTTTCTAGCTCATCTCAATTAACTAAGTGACCAAGAAAGTCAAAATCTTAGTGATCCATACTATATTACTAAGCATACAGAGCTATATTACTATTAATTTGATTGTTCTCCAAAAAAAAAAAAATGAGCTATTGATTCTAACAATCAACGCAAATGCTTTTGTAGTCTATAACAATGATGATTTTTGAATTAAGATGGTTTGTTAACAGTATTGAATCCTAGTTTAATCCCAAACCCAATCCCCTTGAAAGTTTTACTTCCAAGTTTACCAAGTAAAGATACTTCAAAAGAGAAACTTAAGTATTTGTTAAATTACTCTTACCTTCTTTATTACCAAGACAATGACTCTATAACCCCATAATTTTTTTAACGAAACGAATACTTTAAACTCTAAAAATTTTAAAATGTTATAATCGAGGATGTAGAAACTCTATTGTGGTTTGAATTTCAATATAATGAATTTTGGTACGATAAGAATTTTCACATTACTAGGATATAGATAACGTGGATAGAAAAAAAAAAACTAAAAGCTCATAATGTTTTGGTTGCTTTAGATAATGTCAACATATCAAGAAAGTAGATGAAATTGCATCAAAATCAATAGAGAATCCAAAGAAATAGAATCAAATCCAAGGGAGTTCTCAGTCGATTACCTCACATGTTAAGTTTTAAAAGCAAGTAAAAAGGAACGGACATTTACCTGAAATTCTTTCAATGAATCACAAAATCATAAACATCAATTATGACTTGAAGTGTGGCTGATCTAACATTGAATATGACTGGCGAGCTTGGTTTGATCTTGCAAGTGAAAAATATTGGCATGTACAAAGTCAATATGAAAGGTCTAGACATCAATGAACTAACAAGCATATATTTCATGTATGTTAATAATCAATAATATATCTGAAACAAACTAATAGGAAATTTCAAACAAAATAGATAACCTTATAATTGAACTTTTTAGAATTAAAAAAAGACATCACATTACGTTAGACATTGTTAAATTTAAAAAAAAAAAACTATAACAGATAGACCGGTCAATTAGGGAACAAATGTTGTTCAATCGATCGTAGTCATTAATAGATCTAAGCTTTGACAGTAAGTGCAATTGCTTGAACCATATACGTAAATGTTTGGTTTCATTATAATACAAAACATTGATCTTTGACTTGTCGTATGACAGCAAGAACAATTATGCAATTGCTTGGTTTCGTTATTGCATGATGAAAAAAAAGTTTGTGACATTTAAAACAAACCTGAGCAGAGACACTAAAAAAAAGATCACTAAAGAAAAATTACAGCCCATGCAATAAGTATGATAGATCACTAATAGCACCGAGCAATACCTTTGATTTTGCAATGCACAGACACACAGATTGTTTGTTAGAGTCTTTCACTTCAACCATCTATAAAATGTATAAGCCACAACAACTGCTCCAACCACAGCAGTAGTTGTAAGAACTTCTCGTTGCTTCCATTTTCCTGTCTAGCTTGAGAGTCTTCCCAATCCCTTCTTTCCCAGTTTCTCCTCTAAACTTACATCTCTGCAACATGAGAACCCAACAGTACCTTGGCAGCAGCTTGCCACATTTTTTTTTCTTCTCTTTGGTGCTGTTGTTCGAATTTGGTATTGACAATTTATGTGCAAGTATACACGATCAACAAGTAATAAAGTGATAAGTAGAGTATCGTTCCCATGGAGAATTATTGCTAATAACTTTCAAGTACTAACTTTATATCAATTCGATTTTATTTAAACAATGAGAATTAAACTATGAATTTACTAATTTAAGACTAAACCTAAATTTAATAATCAAAGATTGAATTTAACGGATAGAAGAAGTTAAGATTACAACTTCTCCTAATGCTTCATACAAATATTTCCACTCTCTTTCCAGTTAATTGATCAAAATAAGTTGTTAACTGAGACTTCAAAATTATTTATCAAACCTCTTCCGATAGTTAGATAAGCATATCTCTCCCAATTACATTGCTATATTTCTATGCAAAATAAGTTGGAATAGATTCATTAAATTCAAACTCTCATAAAAGTTACACACGACATATAGGTATATTCTTATCCTATACACAAACCCAGCAATTCAATCCTAAGAAGAATTAACCAGACGCATGTCATCATATTCAGATCTAAACCTAGAATTCATCTTCCAATTTCATCTAAGTTATCAAACTAATTGTTGGCCAAACAATTATATATTAAACACAAAATATGACAAACAACTCATATAAGATCAACAAAAACTAGAAACGAGAGTAGATCAATTTAACTAGACATTAGGTTACGTTGCAATCTTAATAAAAATTTAGTTCATAATGTAATTGAAAAACATCCTTCTCAAATTAAACAACATCTTAGAAAATCAAGAAGTAAAAGTAAGGGAAAAGAATGAAAACTTAGTTGCAATCTTCAATCCCTCTCTAGCCTTCAAGTCCGATTTTCTTCGTGTCGGTTTCTTCGATTCTTGCCTTCAATTTTCTATCAATCATTGGTCTTCTTCTCTATATTTCAACCCCCAAAAACAGTCTTTTTATATTCCCCTCAAACCCTAGCACTTAAGAGGCATTAGAGTCCAATTTCGGGTCAAAAACAAGTCCTAATTCGCGTCCAACTTCCATCACAAGCGCAGCTGCGCCAAAATCAGTGCAGGGGCGCTGATTTACTGCCCTTGTGGCGCAGGGGCGCTGGTTTTGGTGCAGGGGCGCTGACCCCTTTGAAGCCTAGCATCTTCCCTTGTTGTTTAGCCTTCAAAAATCCAACATTTTGGCTCCAAATTGACCTTGTTTCCTTCCAAATCATCTTGTTTCCTTTTAAATGATCATCCCTACAAAATAACATCAAAACACACAAAACAAATAAAAAGGAACATAAAATAATTGAAAACTTGCAATTTCATCAAACCGAAAATACTCAATTCGTAGGTATAAAATTCACTCATCAGATGCCACTTTCGACTTCCCACTATTCTTCAAAGATTTCCATTGCGATGCTTCTGTTCGTCCAACTTCTCAGCTTCCTCAACACATGCACCCATTTGACCCCTGCAGTCGTAAATAATATATTCTTAGTAGATATAACGTGACAAAGGAATGGAAGAGGAACTTAGGGACGTGGCAAGTGGCAACCTCTCCAAAAGCATCCATTTTGGTTTTCAGATTCACACCTTCGATAATCAAATTTACTGGGTTGCTACTCAAAAATCCACCATTATATCATCAAGGATTATTGCAGACTTCAAATGAGGCTTGTTAATTCAAGCAGACAAGAACAAAGGAATTCCCCACTAAAAAATTTTTGATTTAGAAAGAACGTTATCATCTTGTAAATACCCACTTGACTCCCCTGCCTAAGTTGCAATCCTAAATTTCGAATCTCGTAGAATTAATCCTTAGAACATCTAATTGTTAGCACTTATTTATTGGCCAAATCATCCGCATGACGCAGGTATACACTCCATTAACAAGTAACAATAATTTTGATCAAGTATTTAAAGTTTATTCATATGTTTTCTAATGCTATAGAGCATTCAACAATAGTTTCGTTAAAAGGGAGAGAGAAAGCACGAAATTACAAACCTCCACTGTCAAAGTGTACGTGCTTGTGTACAACACTTCACTATCTTGCTCAACCAGATGGAGTTGACAAAATATGTCATCTTTTGTCTTTCCCTTGCTTCACATATGTCTCCCATTGAATTTCCAGTAAAAATTTGAAGTGACTCAATTTGTTCTGCTAGTGGAGGTGAATTTCATTTCGGCATACACAGTAGCCACCAAAATTGCATATAAATATTCAGAAACCAAATGGTCTCATTATCATATTGGTTCATTAGGCTAATGAGAACAAGATATTCCGATCATCCAATAGGTACCTATCATCTTAACTTACATATCGGGGAAAGTGCGAGGAGTTTTAGATGTTGTAAATTGCAAAACGGTCTCATAACTGCACTTTAATTTACAAGAAAATTTTTTGCTACAACAATTCATTGCTCGCCTTTTTTCCCAGAAAATCAAGATAGAATAACTATGAGAATTTAGTGAGAAATATTTATGGTCGATCAGAAGTGCTATGGTCAAATTCATACATTATGAACACAGTGAATGATCAATTGAACTGGGAAAAAAATGCAAGATATATAGTATGAATGCAATTAAAAGTATCTTATACCTCTGAACCAATGTAACCACTGGCTCCAAGAACACCAATTCTAATGGCCTTCATAGGCTTTTGAGCTTGAATATCCGCAAGCTCGAAGCTTTGTGGTGTTGAGGCCACCGAGGATCTGACACACAGTTTTCGAACCTTTGAATTGTTGATTTCATCCCCCATAATAAAATCCTAAAATTATGCAACCGAGAAGAAAAAATTAAGTAAAACAATTGGAAAAAAATATTTCTAGGAAGTGCTCTTTAAGTATTCGTTCCAAGGACCAAACTCAAACCAAGTACTACGCTGTAAAAGGGTTTAGTTCAGAATCGTGCAAAGAATTATCGTGGAATCCTAACTTTTCGATTTCAATTAAATCTCATATCCCAAATAATGACGAACAAAATCATAATTACTAATGACCAAAAATTTGTCAATTTTCTCAAATGCTCTGTCAAGCCCTGTTCGTCGGAGCCTTCAGAGTTATACTATTAGTGAGGGGGCGACTGCTATAACAATGCTCAACCCTCTTCAAATGAAGGAACAATGAAAATAACTTTGTCCAACACGAGAATAAGGATAATCACCCCAACTCCAACAATTCCTCCATGGACATGCACGCAGATAGTTTGGATCATGACGCTACCCACTGAATTTCTGTTAGAATTGGTGCACATGTTGTTTGCCAAGCGTTGGCCAAGAGTCTTCGAAATGCTATTTCAGTCATGTGGTTGTATCTTTTATTGCCAGGTTGCAATTGAAAAAAATACAAGGGAATGTCTGTTTGATGCTTAAATATGAATTGCAGAATTCTTCTGTTGAATTCCTGTAATGTCCAAAAGAATTGAATACGCAGAGAGAAGATTGGTAACGGTGGCCTTTTGTTCTTCACCGAGTCGTAATACACAAGGGAGAGAGAGGGGGAAACGAAGAGAGGAAGCATGTGGGTGTGTTTATGAATACGCATAGAGAGAGAGAGAGAGAGAGAAAGACAATTGGTAACGGTAGAAAATTGGGAGGCATTAATGAATACGCAAGGGAGAGAGAGGGGAAGACGAAGAGAGGGAGCGTGTGGGTGTGTGTGTGTGAATAAGCATAGGGGGAGAGAGAGAGACGATTGGTAACGGTAGAAAATTGGGAGGCATCGATGATTTACGTTTGTTTCAGGCAGGTTAGATTGGCTTAATCTTGAGGGATAAGAATGACATACTTGAGGTTTTAGAGGGTAAAAGTGAAAAAAAAAAAAAAATTTTCATATATGTTGATATTTTAAAGTAGTAGTATATATATATATATATATATAATAATAATATAGATAGATATAAATATAGATAGTGAAGCAAAATGCAATACATGATGCAAAAAAGGGAGAATTTCCCTTTGTACCTTAAAAAAATTTAAAATTTTTTATTTTTTATCCTCACAAATTAAAATTTTCACATTATACCGTCAACGTATTAAAAATGGTACAATGTGATTTTTCCGCATATTGCAATGCTTTTAATACCTTGAGGATGCAATGCGAAAATTTTAATATTTGAGAGTATAAAATAAAAAATTTTAATATTTGAGGGTATATAATAAAAAATTTAAAATTTTTTGGGGTTAAAAGTGCAATTCGCACTACAAAAAATTACAAATATACGTACTTTTTCGTCAAAGTCAGGTACGGCTAGCCATGGGCCGGACCGAAATATACCGTTTTTTGTCCATCCCCTCCTCCGCCTTTCTCTTGGCCCAGGTCCAACTCCATGTCTTACTGGTTTTTAGAAATATCTTTAACGTAAAGACTTATTTTATATTTTTCAGTCTTAGTAATAATTTTAAAATACCTTCAATAATATATTCTTAATAGAGGCATAATAATTTTTAATATTTATCAACTCTTGAAGATTTTGGTCACTAGTTTAACAAAATATAAATAGTTTCTTAATTTTCGCCTACCCATGTCTTTATACAAGTATTTTACATTTTTTTTTAATATTTTAACATAGAATCGTATAAATTGTTTTAGACTTAAATATTCTTTTATTAACACAAATATTTGCACGAATTAAAAATGACACAAACAAAAATGATATCATACGAAAGTGACACAACACGATTGATACTCGTAATGTGTGCGCTTGTGTGGAGAGAGAGAGACATAGAGAGTTCGTAGTTAAATTGTACGACGTGAAAAAAGAATCTAGGAATTTAGTGGTGATAAACGAATCGAGGAAATGAGTTTGAACCTGAGCCTAACAAAAAACGAGCTAAAAAAAATGTTCAAGTTCGACTTATTTTTATTACAAAAAAAAAAAAGCTAGATCGATCCGAGCCCAAAATAAATTGAACTTGAACCGAACCTAAATAGTTCTGACTATTTTACATACAAACGAGCAGAGTTTATAAGACTCATTTCTTAAATGAGTAAAAAATTGTTCGAACTCGACCTAATTTCTATACAAACGAGTTTGAGTCGAGCTTAAAAAATCTGAACTGAGTCCATATAGTCCGTATTATTCCCTATTACTGGAATGAAAAGAAAAAGACTTCGGAGTTAGAATACCAAAGCAGCAAGGCAGGCCCGCACGCAGGATGTGAACAGACGAAGAAATAGACCCAAGCGACGGTGACCCGTCGTTACAGGGTCCCTAACTTTCGAATCCCATGCTTTCGGATTTGCACTGGGGCTAATACCTCACCTTGCAGGATTGTTTGGCCACCGACATACTATTTCTACATGACGTGTAGGTGAGAAGTAACACATTTGACACAAATTCAGTACTTAAAATAAATATATTTGACACTTATTAATTAAACTCATTTGATAACTAAAATTTCAACTCTCTTAATATGTTAATTGTTCATTTAAAATAGGCTACAATATTAAGTAAGAGATCTCTTACTTTATTCTGAAAGCTGAAAACGCTCAATAAAATCATCTTTAATAATATTTATAATATAACAATTATACCCCGAAATATTTTGCAATACTATTAAAACTCTAATTAGTATTCTCTCCAAAACCTTTAACCTATCTATCATTCTTGTCAATCTTCTTCTTCAACGACGACACATTCACTGCACACACACAGCCACACAGGTACACACATACACAAGCACTGCACACACACTCACCCACCCACACACAAGCACAAATTGCACACACGCACATATATTATTAATGAGATTTAATTTATTCTATTTTTTTAATTTGATTATTTATTCATTTTTTTAATCAAATGTTATTGTTCAATTATTGTGTTATTCAATTTATTATTGTTCACTTATTGTTATCCGATTGTTTATTAGTTATTGTTTTTTTTTATCAGATGTTATTGTTCACTAATTGTGTAATTTAATTTGTTATTATTCATTTATTGTGATTCTATTATTTGTTTGTTGTTGTTGTTGTTTTTTTTTTTTTTTATCAGATGTTATTGTTCACTTATTGTGTTATTCAATTTATTATTGTTCACTTATTGTTATTCGATTATTTATTAGTGATTATGATTTATGTTATGAATTAAATTGATTTGATATATTGTTATTTTTTATTAGATAAAATCATATTGTATAAATATTTTTAAATTAAAGAGTAGAAGGGTAAAATTAGAAATTAATTTATTTTCAGACGTCAGCTCTGTATAGTTATCAAACAGTTTGATTTAATTAAGTACTTAAATTTCAATGGATATCAAACAGTCCACAAACTCAGCATTCATCTTTCAGTTTTAACAAACACAACTTAGAGGCTAATCTGAATACTATGGGAAAAACAGCCAAACCAGATAAATTAGGGAATCGGAGCACCTGTGAGCCAAATCAGAAAAGATGAACTAAACAACAAAACAGAAATCCAAAAGCTGCCATACGAGACACCACCTGGTGGGAAAAAACCAAGAGTAAATATTGAACGTACGTAACAATGATACCACGCTATTATTGATACGAGTTATTACCGATTAATAGTTAGACACCAAATAGAAACGATGAATCACACTATTCCAACATAGAAGTTATTAGATGAGGTGATTATTAGTAATTATTAAAATAGTGAAATTCAGTAAGTCCACATGATATTCTATAACTAGTAAGGATGGATCAAGAATATGTAAGGCTTAAAATGATAAATGTTAATAAGGATTTTTTTTTTATTAATATTCTAAAATTTTAAACCAGTTTTTATTTTGGATCTTTTATGAAAATGAAAAGTTTTATTGGTGTTTTATGCTTAAATGACAACAAATCGAATTTGAGAAAAATAGAGAATATGTTGAGTTTGTTTTTATTTTTGTACAAGAGAAATAAAGATTGACGTTTATTATATTATTTTTGATATGAGAAAATCAAAAAAAGATTGATGACCTTTTTCGTCCTTCAACAAATGTGATTGTGTGAGGTGGGTTGAACTTTTGAGCCCAAATTTGAAAATTATTTATGTTGGTTTACTTTTTCAGGAGCTTTTTTATTGGACAAAAATTATATTAAGGTTTTAATTTTTGATCTATATTACATTATCGACTTTTCAAATTTGGGGCCTTATTTATATCTGGGGCTTAAATCCCACGCTTTTTTTCTTCTACTATTGAGTCGGCACTGATAATTGGTTAGTGACAAGTGACAACACATAACATTGATGACTTAGTATCACCGTTACATTAAATATTTTCTCAAAAATCAAATAAGTATTTGGGGATGGTTTGCATGAAATGGTATTTTCGTACACGAGATTCTACTCGTGTGGTTTGCATGAAATGGTATTTTCGTATACGAGGAATGATATGCGTATTGTTACCTTTGCATGCGAAAAGGGAATTTTCATGAAAC
The DNA here is from genome assembly GCA_951799425.1 of Ilex aquifolium. Classification (NCBI taxonomy): domain Eukaryota; kingdom Viridiplantae; phylum Streptophyta; class Magnoliopsida; order Aquifoliales; family Aquifoliaceae; genus Ilex; species Ilex aquifolium. The sequence goes on from OX637391.1 coordinate 7,709,539, forward strand.
TTTTGTACGTATAAAAGATCACAAAAAGAGTTTCGTTTTACAATTGTTTTGTATACCCCTATTTGGATCGAAGAGCTTTTTTAAGAAAGCTCAATTAAGTTTAAGCTAAGTTATAGTAAAAAATAATAATTCTCGAGTTTTCCGTGCTCTCTCCAACAAGCCAACCATAATAGAATAAATAAACCAAGCTTATCTCGTTATTAGTTAGGTTACGGTTACAGATGTGTTTGCTAACGACAAATATGTCTACTCTTTTCAGTTTTGAAGCAAGATGAGTAAAAATCTAATCGAAAACAAAAGTAATTACAATCAAACAACTTTATCTCCATCGGAACGCTCGCACTTATTAATTAATCAAAAAGATTAAAAAAAAAATATATTGAAGAAAATATATCTACCATCCTCAAAGACCACAGTAATTAGTTAGGCTCCATAAGGACCACTGCCTTGAAGGTGCAACAAAGGGCAGGCCTTGTGCTCAAGGGCATGCACATGGTCCTCAATATATATAAGGACCACTGCCTTGTAACTGCAGGCCATTTGCTTAAGGGCACATGGTCCTATATATATTGGCTTTGGACACTGACTTTTCCCATCTATATTTCTTTTTTTTTTTGTTCAATGGTTAAAACTGTCTGAGCCAGCATATGCGCACTTCGACTAATTCTTTCCCCGGTCCTGTCAAAGGCAGGTCATCCACGCTGGGATTATGAGGGATAAATCCCTCATGACCTGACTCTAAGAAGTTGCCAAAATTCGAATTTATGACGTCTGAGTTTACAGCCTGTCTTTATTATCTTTATTATCATTTGAAGCACCCCTTGGGGATATATTTTCATCTTGGGAAAATTACATTTTGTATCCTAAAAGATTTTAAATTTCCCACTTTACACCCCAAAAGATTAAATTTCCTACCTTGCACTATCAATATAGTAAAAGTGTTGCAATGTGATATTTCTGTTGTCTTTCTATTAGTTTTTCCATCAGTGTTAATGGGTTGTCTATTGATGAAAAAAATAACGGAAACTAACAGAAATACCACATTGTAACACTTTTGATACATGAAAGATGCAATGTAGAAAATTTAATCTTTAAAGATACAAAATAAAAAAAACTTAAATCTTTCAAGTGCAAAGGGCGAAAAACCCTTCCATCTTTTGTAACTTCTTCTTTATTTTGAGCTAGCTAGGGGTCATTTTGCCTTTCGGGTCATGGACTACTTGCTGTCAAACCCCTTCTAGATTTACATGTGCTTCGTTATGGTCAAGTAATCAAGCTATGGTTTCACTAGGTTTGAGTGAACCACCCTACCCGGATAGGACGGTGACGGGTCGGTTTTGGCTGGTTCTGATTTTTTACACTGTATTGCAGCATTGGCTATCCTGCTGCCATTTGACTGGATTAGTTGGTTAGTTTTTGAGTAATGTTATTGAGACATAATTTAAGAACTTCATAGTTATTGACCATTGGATTGTTACTGAGTTTCAGTATTAAATGCACTCCACTATTAATACAATAATCATCTTATCAGATATTGTTAGTTTTTTTAAGCAGTCTGTACATGGTAAAGAGGACAACAAAGTTCAAATCTGCAACCATTAAATTCGACAGCGATGACTATTAGGTCAACCACTGAAACCTCAATTAGATTGGTTTACTGATAGAGAAGTGTGGCTTGCATGATATTCATAAAAATATTATTCTTAATTCTTGGTTGTGGGTAAGGTTGTCAATGAGTAATGTGTTCTCATGTATTGTTACTAGGGGTAATTCGTGTCTGAAAGAACGGTGCAATATGAATAGTTTTGATAGGGATATTGGTGGCCGTTGGATGAGTTTATTTGAAATCGTTGGATATATTTATTGAAAACTGTCCTGTTTTATATTATAGATATTGACGAACCCAAATTTGACTGGACCAAGCCCAACTTGAACGGACCGAGAAAGCCCAAAGGAGGTACCATTCGGAGCTGGATAGTACAATACGGAGGGCATAAAGGGAATTAGGCGGTCGTAAAACAATACGGAGGGCATAAAGGTAATTAAGCGGTCGTAAATCAATACGGAGTACCCAAGCCAAAGCCAACACCAAGAGCAAGAGGCGCCCATGGGGGAGGCAGCCAGCCTAGGCGCCGCCCAAGGGGGCGCCGCCTACTCCCTTGTCTCCTGACTCCAATGAAGGCCACTCCAACTCAAGTCAAGCCAGGTCAAGCCCAGTCCAAGATCTTCCTCCGACTGAATAGGAGCACGAGGAAATAATATTAGGATGTGGAGATCTACTCCTACCATAATTATGCTTGCCAAAGAGATCCATTCCTACTAAAATTGTACTTACCAAAATAGTGGAAGACCCATTCCTCACGTCACCGCCTCACCACCTTACCCTAGCTATATAATGTAAGCTCTCTCAAGAGTAAACACACGCCTCCAATACCTCACACACCTCTATACATTGCTCTCTCTCTCTCTCTCTCAAAGCACTGTAACTCTCCGGTGACTGATATTTTATCAATAAAGAACATCAGGCCATCGCTGCCATTCCCGAAAGTGGAGTAGGTCATCCGAGACCGAACCACTATATATCTCTGTGTTGGTTCTATATTTACTATTTTGTTGTTATATTGTCATTGATTACTTATTTACTGCTTATTAATTACACCCTTATACATTCTTGACTGTTGATCTTGACAAAGACAATTTTGTGCATCATCAGATATCACAATTTTTTTAATCAATACCCAATCAATTTATAATCATAGATAAGTCATATTTAGTTTTTTTTTTTTTTTTGGGGGGGGGGGGGGGTTTACTAAATCTAGTGGGTCAAACAACTCACCTCCCCAATCCATTAAAACTAAACTCATATTTATTAAATTTGTGTTGATTTTCTGGTTAATTGCATAATCATTTTAAGAATTATCAACCATAATTGTTAGTGCCTGTTGGTGATATTACAATAAACGTCAGAAGCAAAGTATACAATAATAAATTTGATACAAAACAAATCAAGTTGAGGCGCGGGTATTTCGCCTCTTTAAGGAGATTCAAGCTCTTTGCGGATGGCAAAGCCAAAAACCGGTACAGTAGACTATCTTGTTTGATTTGTCTCCTTCAGGATACAATAGTCCGACAGCTTCGTTGTATCATGTATGACACTAACCGACTCTACACAAGTGGTTAAGTCCAAAGCTCCACCAATAAGAACACATTTTTTTGGCTTCAACTCTCAAGTATGTGTAGTATAGTTTTAGTGTTGGACAATTATTTTTCAAAACCTACAATGCACATTTTAAAGATCCTATTTATAGGCTCTTAGAATCTTCTAGCGTTCATGTGTATACAACTCATTCATGCATACGTAATATACATGTATCTAACTTATACATGTATCTAATAAATATGATTCATGTATCGAAAATAATGAATACATGTATTATCATCTACATGTATATAATAATATGATACATGTATATATATAATACGTTATACATAAAGATTCATGTATATACATAATACATTAGTACAATAAACTATATAATATTAAATATTAAAATGCACCAACAGTGCCTATATTCGGCTTAAATGCTTTTAACTTACTATGTTTAAGCATCAGAAAGAGAGAAAGGGTCTGCTACAAGTTGATTGTTTCTTTTCTGTTTTTGTTGGTTTTTGGTCAATTTTCTTCTATATTTCTTCCACTTATATAGAATGTTTTAACTTGGTGTTATTTTGTTATTTTAATTGTTTAAAATTCGGACATTCCTGACCGTTGAACTAAAAAAATAATTGTTTAAAACTTATTTATACTCGGAACCACCCTTTAGAATAAGGTTTTTTTTTTTTTGGTACTACCCCTATAAAAAAAAAACTAAATATTGGTTGTAGACTTCAATAAAAATGCACTAATCATCAACTCTTGATATAAACGAGTCACCTTTGAGCTTCATTTTGAGTTTGTTAAAATGAAAAAAGCACGTTTGAACAACCTCTTACTTTAATTCATGTATACATTTCATTAACCTTTTCTTGAATTTTATCCGAGTATATTTCACTATCCATTATTTGGAAAATATTTAAATTAGATAAAAAATTTACAAATGACTATAAAACATTATTCTTTAACCTTTTTTAGAAATCCTAATTGCCAAAATTCATGTGCATCACGTTTTAGTACTATTGGGGGTTCTAATAATAATAATATTTCCACGTGATTTCTGCTGAGATTTAAAGGCAACACAACAACCACAATAATTTAGTCAATAAATTAAGTTCAAATAATATTATTGTTAAAGTAATGGTCGAGGTTCGATTTCAAGTTGATAGGATGTAAGCCCCAAAAGTCTTGCTTTTAAAAGGTGAGGGTCCAAAAAATGGCTGTTCCAAGGCGAAATGGGCAAGACTTTAGAAAAGGAAACAAAGGGATTGCTTTTGAAATTTGTGAGAGAGAGGACCATTTGAGACTGCCGGTGGAAACATGTCTTGGACATGAAAAGAATTCCTTAGGCCTCCTTTCAAATTTCAATTCACTTTCTAGTTTCTATATCAATCCAACTGTTGTTAGATTCCTTGTTTGCTTTTTCACTTTTGTGACTTCCCGCCTTTTTTTTTGCCCTTTTCTCTTTCTCATTTTCTTATGTTCTGGCATTTTTTATTCACGAGTTATATGAGTCAATACGAATACGATACTAAAATAAATAGATCGACACGACACGACACGATTAATTAAACGGATTGAGTTAGAGTTGACTAATACTCAACACGAATATAAAGTAACTCAACACGATTACGATGTAACCCGACATGATTATCACCCCTACTTTCAACTGTTTGAGTGCTATAAAGACGGCAATACTTGAAGTCTTTTAGCACTTTATGACTTGTGACCAAGGATTAATGATATTCTTGGTCATCAAGGATTAATTATTCTAGAGAAGTCTTAATGGGTATTGGATTCGATGGATTGGAAAAAGAGAAAAGACATTGGAGACAAAATGTAGCTCATGTGGGAGAGAGAAAAAAGGAAAAGATTGACTCTCATTTTAGCTTCATGTCATCTTATATCGATCAGAACCAACACTTCACCATTACCACAACTATCACGATCGAATGAATGTATGTTTTTGTGACAAATTAATACCTTTGAAGTATATAAATTGTTTGTCGTTCATCAAAAAAGAATTGGATCCATCACCATTAGAGTTTTGCCTTAATTCTCGCTCTGAAATATAACGTATCTTTAAACATTCTCTTGCAATCCGAAACACAACTAAGTCAAATAATCCTCTTATATTCGAAAAGAGTAGGAAGAGTAGCAAATCCCTCAGAACTCAATAGAGTATGTACAAAGTCTAGGGACGTTTGTATGCATTAGCAATTTAGCAAATTGGACTCTCCTTTTTGTTTTTTTTCTTTTAATGTTTAGTGGGGACTTAAAACATTTTGCTTGGAAGTACATGAAGTACCCATCTTCACACCTAAACCATTCATTTGTTGAAATGTTTTTGGAGTTATTTCTGTTTGATCTTTCAATGAGGATCAATCAATAGTAGGAGAAATCATGTCGTCATCTCTCTCTCTCTCTCTCTCCATGTGAACCTAAAAGTGTGAATGTGATCCACAATTTTATGCAAACCCATTTCTCTATTGAAGACTAGACATTGTGCTAGAAGCATTAGGATTTAAAGTTTTTGTACTATAATTGACAATCTTGTTTTTTTTTTTTCTTTCAACGGTCAAGGATGTCTCGGTTAATTTACGTGCACATTGATTAATCTCTTTTCCAGTCCGATCAAAAGTAAGTCATTCATACCGGAGCTAAGGTACTCCTGACTCTAAGAAATTGTTAAAATTCTAGCATAAGATGTCATCGAAATTATTCCAATCAAAACTAACCTTTGGTATATTCAAATTTCACATCTTAAATCAAACCAAGAGTGTCTTTCATTTCCTTCAAACAACTATTCCAAAAATTATCGAATTGTAATTATATTTTTATGGTCATCCTTTCAATCATTTATCCAACCTTTGTAATTATTTGGTGGGTCAGTGAAATTGGGAAAGAAAGAAAAAAAAAAGCACTTTCCGATTAAATTGGAATCTTCAGCCTTTATTAGGTGAGTGACGGAGACATTCTTTTACTATGACTGCTGCCTCAATTTTAAAGGCAAAATTGGTTTTGGCTTTCCGTGCCCAGCTTTACGTAAGGTCCATGTGCCCTTGTCCATCCCCTTTTATTACTTGAAAAATGTTATTTATATTTAATTCAAAATTTTAATTTAATATAACCAATAAATTAAAAATGAATTTTACATAACATTCAAACTCACAACAAATTTAATAATTATATTAAATTAAGTTCTCAAATTAGATTTATATAGTATTGCTCTTAATCGTCCCGAGATAGAGGAATCTTAACTTTTTTTTTTCTTTTGTTGATTTTAGATGATGCTGAAATATTTTGATATTATCAAAATATTAGTTATTGTCCGTGTTTGAAGGTACAAAATAACAAAAAAAAATTATCAATCATAAATATATTTGTATTCACACCTAAAATCAAATAAAAAACATAAAGAAAGAAAAGAATTTAAGCACCGATTATTGTGGGGGTAAACAATGGTAATGGTGGTGGGGCAACAATGGTTATGGTGGGCGACGACGACCGTGGTGGTGGTGGCAATCGTGGATGGCGACGATGATAGCGGTAGTGGATTTTGAGTGACGATAATAGTAGTGACAACCATAGGTGGTGGTGGCGGCGACAAAGACAAATATCGGTGGTGGTAGTAGGTGTAGGTGGGGGTGGGTGGTAGCGATGGTAGGCGACGACGGGGGTGGTGGCGATGCGGGACAGCAGTAAAATGATGGTGGTAGTGATAATTAATATAATAATAAAATGATGACATATGTTTTTAAGTAAGCTCCTTTATTTAAGAACCCTATTTTTCCTATTAAATTTGACAAGTTAATATTAATCGTCGAATTAATTTTAGAGTAAAATTTAAAATGATCTCAATTGCAAAAAGTAAAAGTCATTTTTTATATCTTCAATCTTTGTACTTTATTATATAGATAACAGTGTCAATTTTTTTTATTTTAGTACTTGACTATAATTTTAATTATTAGTTACAATGATTTAAATTAAAATCGACGATTAAGAATAAATACATCATTCTTATTTAGAACATTTCTAACCCTGACTTAATTTAAATTTGAGTCAAAATAACCTAAAAAATTTATCAAACCTTACATCCAAACTTATACCAAATCAAGAAAAAAATTATTCTCGACTCAAATTGAGGGAGACTCAAATCCTATATTAAATTTCAAAATGGTAATTTTTTATCCTATCTAAATCCAAAAGATTCATTTCGACATAACAAGTTCTTGTCTCTCCTACCTCTATTTTCAAAGTTGTTGTCATTGTCGCTGACCACACCATTGCCATCACCGTCGACCACACCACCCCTGCCTCTATTTTTTAGCGATAACTTTTTACTCTCTCTCTACCAT